>JAJOZX010001688.1:682500-785000 GCA_023014485.1 Bathynomus jamesi
AACCCAGTCTAGTGATGCTGATGAGCAATTTCGGTAAGATGAAAGGAAAGTTGCATCCCTTTCAATCTCCCAACTGCTTATATTCAATGCTGTGAAGAAAAGGTCAAAAACATCACGCACTCATGTTCGTCATAGGGCGGATAGGGAGACTCCCATAGCTATATATATCGCTCTGAAAGTGCATAGCAAAACACAAAGTGAGGATGTGGTCAATCAGCTGAGCAAGTTAGGTATCTGTATCTCGTATCAACGAATGACACCACTATCAATTGAGCTGGCTAACTCAATCATTGCAATGTTTGAGGGAGAGCGTGCACCCTGCGGCCCAAAGTTGCGAAAGGGTCTGACCACTATCGGTAGTGCAGAAAACACTGACAAAAACCCCACCAGCCATGATGCAAAGGAAGCGCTACATGCATCTACTATAGTCTATAGTTCACACCCAGCTACCAACTGCAACGATGTTATGATGATTATGATTTATGTTATATCATGATGTTTTCAGAGAAGAAATCAGCATGTGTAATCACATAATCCATTCATTTTACTAATAAACCTTTCCATTTAACTGTGAAGTTGGAGTTTTTATTTCATTGTTTATTAGAAAAATAATGACGGTGACGTTGATCTATTCCGCATGACCTTGACCTTTCAGGGCTACAAAACATAACACATTTGGCTTCTCCCAGCTTAAAAACTACCTATCAATAATCATAATCAAGTATATCATTTTTTTTACGCAGGAAGGAGGGGCCAAGGGCAAATGCCCGCAAAAGCGCCCCTCCCACAGAAGAAGAAGAAAGCCAAAATCAAGGTCCGAAAGTTGATGCCATTTTTTTTTCTTTAAATTTTGAAAAGATTATGTAGTGTGTAAGATGCATGTGTATGTAGTGAGGAATAGGGAAAGTAGTGTATAGTTGAGAGCATGCTGGACTGCTCACAGGGTAGATGAGACACAGGAAAAAGATCAGCTAAGGAGGACAGTGACAGGAGAAACAGGAGTTCCAGCACTCCCTATCTTTTGTCTAACGCCCCCCCGCCTCCCGGAGTACTTCCCTGGTCGATTGGTGTCTACAATCTCCACCTAACAAGGGTTTAATGGCTAAGATATGTATTTTTGTAACTATTCTGGACAAAAATTACCTTGACCTTGACTTTTCACATGACCTTGACCACTTAATCACATTAAACAAACTCTAATTGAACCTCATCTAAAAATCCTATCTAGTTGTATGCTAAATAAGTGTAATTTTGAACTGTGGCACTTGAGAAATGCAGATTATAGCGATTTTAGCCCAAAAATGTCCGTGACCTTGACCTTTTCTCATGATCTTCACTTCGTAAGGTCATGAAACCTATTCAATTCGATTTCTCATCATCTAAACTATCAATCTACATACCAAATATGTCAAAATCGAAGCTGTAGTTGCTGAGATATATACCACTCCACTCTCCAGTTACGCCCCTGTGCGGTGGCGGACATATTGGACTAGGGGATGCTAATTAGGGGGTGTTAATGAGGTCTAAAGTTCGTGCCCTATATCAGATGTTGAAGAGGACATATGAAAGGTCATCTAGGCCAAGTTTGATGATTTCTTTCAAAACTGCACACTAAAACCCCTTCCAGAGTGGACTACTTTGACCTCTGTGACCTTGACAATCGATGCAGGAACCTGATTTTTGCTCATGACACATCATCTTGTTATGGTTTATGCGCGCGTGTGGTGTGTGTGTGTGTGTGTGTGTGTGTCAAGTTTCATCAATTTATGTTCAGCGGTTCAAAAGTTATGGCCCAGACACGAAAGTTTCACAAACAGACGGATGAACGGACAAGCACAATCCATTATGAACCCTCCAAATTTATTTGGTAGGGGACATAATTATAATAATTTAACGCACAAAACATATATTTTTTTAATTTAATATTATTTCCCAACTGATATAAAAGTTTACACACACACACACACATATATATATATATATATATATATATATATATATATATATATATATATATATATATATATATATATACTTAATAATAATAATAATAATAATAATAATAATAATAATAATAGAAAATAATAATAACTAAAAAAATAAATAAATAAAAATTAAATTTTCAAAAAATGGGCGTCCGAATTTTTCCAATTTTCGCCTCAATGCAGTCCAATTCAATCGAGAAGTTTGACTAAAAAATTTTTTACATATTTTTTTATTTTTCATTTGGAGATCGTCATTAGTAACGACCTCAAAAAGTAATCGACTCCTGTTCCATATAAAATGAATTATATATATCTGAATACATACAAAAAATATAAAAAATAATATATATACAGGGTGTCCCATAAGTCCGGGTTCATAGGAAAATTGATTTAAAATTAAATTTACAAAAGTAATACATTATAACTAAAACAACACAAAGGTCTCCAGAGGCCTTTTCTTCACCAGTGTAACTCACTTCAATATTAGCCGTTGCGTATTATTCTACTTGCAACAAAAAAAAAAGTTCCAGAACAAGACATAAGTTTGAACATTTGTTTTAGTTCTAATATATTACTCTCGTCAATTTAATCTAAAATATATTTTCCTATAAGATCGGACTTATGGGACACCCTGTATGTATGTATGACACCCTGTATATAATATATATATATAAGCTCCATATTTTACATTCTTTATTGTATAGGAATTTAATACAGTATTTTACACATTCTCTCTCTCTCTCTCTCTCTCTCTCTCTCCTGTTGTAGCCGTTTGTACACCCCCCATTTCTCCCAGTTTGTATGATACATACCTCGTGTTTTTTTTTATTTTATTTTATTTTATTTTATTTTCTGGCGCCCAAAGGAGATCTTTATGTTATACGTAATATTTTCGGTTTAGAGGTAATTCTTTTTTTTTTTTTAATGTTTTCAAAAATAAAATTTGAAAACTGTCTTTTAAAATTTTTAAAAGTCTATCATTTTATCATTTATTATTTCTTCCATGTAAGAGTCAAATTATGTAATATGGAAATTACTCTGAGCTATATATATATATATATATATATGGGGTCATTCAAAAACCACGTGGTCTTCTGATGTCACCCCCATCCCTTCTTAATCTTATGTAAATTAAAATGCAAATTAAAATAAAGCAAATTAAAAATAATGAAATTAAAAGTATGGCAAATTTGTGTTTCATGAACGTTAAAGATTCGAATCTTTTAGAATTTTCCGAAATAAGTTACAGCGAATTTGTGTTTATAAAGATTCGAATCTTCTGGAATTTTTTGGAGTTTACGAAATATATATATATATATATATTAATATGAAACAATATTATAAACAGGATATTTTAATGCTTAGTATTGGCCACGTGGTTAAACGTCAAGACACCCCCCTCCCCCATGTGGCGCTTGGTAATCAAATAAGGAACCCCCTCCCCCCTTTAAGGACCACGTGGTTTTTGAATGGCCCATATATATATATATATATATATATATATGATGCAAACTCACAAGGAAAAAGAAAAAATTATTTCAAGCCGTTTTCTTTTTCCTTGTGGATTTACATCACTCATTAATTTCACGTGTTTAAGTGTGAAATAATAAATTCCATATATTATATATATATATATATATATACATACACTAGGGGCACTCAATATATTTTGCCCCACCTTTTTTCTAAGCTAAATAATAGGCCATAACCGGACAGTGATGTGTGTCGTAAACAGCTGTTATCGAGTTCTTAACCGCAGAGAAGGAAACAGTTTGAAATATTCACAAACGTCTACAAAACGTTTACGAAGATGCTGTTGTTGATCGAAGCACAGTTGGACGCTGGTCTAAACGTGTGAGATCATCGGAGAGAGGGAGAGCGAGTCTCGATGATGAGCCACGCAGCAGTCGCCCGGCATCGGCTGTGACATCTCACACTGTGCAACGTGCTAACAGCATCATTCGATCAAATCGGCGCGTCACATACGAGGAGCTATCACTGAAGTTAGGAATTAGTGAAGGAAGTGTGAATACGATAATTCAGCAACTGGGATACTCGAAAGTGTGTTCACGGTTTGTTCCTCGCCAACTGACTGAAGATCACAAAGCCCAAAGAAAAGAAATTGTTTCAGAGTCGTTGGCTCGATACGAGACAGAAGGGGATGACTTCCTTTCACGAATTGTGATTGAGGATGAGACTTGAGTACACCACTTTGAACCTGAAACAAAACGCCAATCCATGAAGTGGCATCACGCAGACTCCCCACGCAAGAAAAAGTTCAAAATGGCTCTCTCTGCAGGAAAGGTTATGGCCACCATCTTCTGGGACATGAAAGGGGTGATTCTGGTGGACATTATGAAGAAAGGACAAATAATCAACTCGGAGGCATATATTGCTACCCTACAGAGACCCCAGAGACGTATAAAGCGAGTTCGACCGGAGAGAAAACTGGAAGACGTCGTTCTTTTGCATGATAACGCAAGACCACACAACAGTTTGCAAACAAGAGAGGCCATCACAAAAATGCGCTTGACTGTATCACCCCACCCTCCATACAGCCCGGATCTGGCACCTTCAGACTTCCATTTGTTTGGGCCAATGAAGGATGCTATTCGTGGAAGAAAGTTTCAGAGTGACGATGAGGTTGTTGAGGAGGTTATTTGGTGGCTCCAGCGGAAGCCAGCGGACTTTTACCAGCAAGGAATAAAGGCCTTTGTTTCGAGGTGGAGGAAAGCCGTAGAAAAGATGGGGACTATGTGGAAAAATAAAAACGTGTAAAAAAGGTATGCAACTACTTGTGTACAAAATTTCCTGAACTTACAAGGAAACTTGGAAAGAAAAAAAAAAGGTGGGGCAAAATATATATGAGTGGCCCTCGTCTATATATATATATATATATATATATATATATATATATATATATATATATATAAAGTTTTAGTCGTACATAATTTATTCTGGTTTTGAGGCCCAAATACTGCTGACTTCAAATATCACTAAACGCCAACTTGAACGAAATGATAATATATTCTTACCAATACGTAACTTTTGGTTTGGTCGTATTATATTATCATAATGTCACGAAGTAACCTACTAAATATTAGAATTCTAACTTTCCTCCTACATAAGTTTTTAAAGATCTTCTAAAATGGATGTCAAAAGTTTTACTGTTCACCGATATACCGACCTATTACAGGAAAAGTTGGTTCTCTTTTTATTTGCAGTTACGGTGATGTGTTGAGTGCGGTTGTTGGTTGTGGTAGGTTTAATATGTCCACCATCCACTTCAACCAACTGTTTATTGCCGCTTGAACTCTTGGGGAAATACTGCGCTCAGCATGTTGCCATCCTCTAGCTCCTTCTGTTCTTGTACATTCTTTCATAAATCTGGATGGCTCCACAATACACCATCTCCTTAATGTTAATGTTTCCCAAAATTGAATAATCAACGGGATTCAAATCCGAGTTATTTCCTGGCCAAAGATTGGGTTTAGTGAAGTAGACTCAATTTGCCCGTAGAAAATCAATAATGAAATGAGAACTGCGTGCCGGTGACCGATCTTACTTGAAAGTAAAGTCTGGCATCGAACTTCAATGCAAGGTATCAAGCGGAACAAAACGTCTCCACACTCCCATCTTGAAATGATTTTCACGCCTCTTTCAACAAATATGAGATTAGTTTTACCGACAAAAGAAACGGCAACAGCACACATCAAAGCATCTCTCCCTCAAAAGCCGTGCAGATGATACTTCTGCCTTCTCGTCTACATTCGAGTAAATAGTCACTATTTGTTCTTTGGAGTGTTTTCACGGTAAAACGCTTTTCATCAGAAAACCAAATTTTTATTGATAGACCTTTATTTTCTTTAGCAACTTCAGGCTGAAATCAAATTTTGATAGTTACTGCATGGATCGTCGTGAGATCCCTGAAGACCTGGAAATTCGTCGGAGATGATGCTGATGTGTGGTGCATTTTCTTGGTTGCGGATCAGCTCACCGACAACATTGATATTTCCTTCCGCGCGAGCAGAGCGTGGGTGGCCCTGCAGTGCTGCCTGTAGACTTTAGGTTTGCCATACGACAAATAATTTACAACCTGGGTTTGGATAGTCATTAATAATTTGGCCCACAGAGTAACTTTTCTCTTCGTATAAGGCTTTGATTACGACACTTGGTCTGATTTACTAAAAACAATATTATGAATAACTTGTTCCGAAACAACGAACAACAAACTAAAACGACCCAATGAGACAACTTAGCATTGATCGTACAAACACGATACTACCACACAAAGAAGCAGACTGAGGCCTCCAGGACACTCGCCTAATTGATTAAGTACGTAATTTATTGCACGTAAACAAAACTTTTCCGGTATGCTGGACGCACATAGGCTTAGCAGCGAACTTCTCGTATGCATTCAGAAACTCTTTAATACTCGTATCTCGTCTTTCGCAAAAATATTTTTAAAGGATAGTATATAATTTTATAGCCAATTAAATTATCTACTCGAGTGCCTAACTATTTAAACCGCGTTTATGTATTTCTTTTCAATACAAAGATATAAGCAATGAAAAATTAATCAAGTATTTTTGCGCCAGCGAGTATATGAAATGGCGCAGACCTTCACATACAAAGAACCGTTCCACCCCAGCGAAAGAAGAAGAAATTTAAATATTTGTACGATATAAAAAGCCGTATTCATCGAAGTTGAACGCGGCATTTTCCCCTTATTTCTTTTACATAAAAGACGGCTCTCTACGGATAAAATATATACCAAATATCGCAAGAGGCGTTTCTGTTATTGAGAGAATTATCTCTAAAGACTTCTTTATACGAAGACGGCTTTATTCACTCACTTACCGATCCCTATATGGCATTACCGCCTTTTCTCCGATAGCTTCCGAATAGCAGAAATAAGATTATAAGACGTTCGAACTGCTTTCTGACAATAAAAATTGGGGTGCAGTGACGTCAAATGTGTAATACGGCAACAAAAGTAATATATTAGATACGTTATTCGTTTCGCTTACATGTATATACTGTGTATATATATATATATCACTATTAATGGATGAATACATAAAATGTATCGTACTGTACTGTACTGTATCGAATCATTTTGTATCTTATGTGTGTGCGATGGTATGTGAACATGTTCGCTGAATGATTTTAGTTTTACATAAATATGACTCGTCGAGAGGCAAAGTTACGTATACACGCAAAATATACACGCAATCTTGTAATATGAAAGACCAATCATATACATATATATATATATATAGTCAGTAATGGAGAGATAGATATATAAATAAACAAACAGAGATATGATAATGATAAGCTTTATTGGCAGGGTATAAATCCCATAAAAAAATATATGGAAAAAAAAAAAAGCTAGATCATGATACATAATTATACCCATTTCATCGACGAAACATCCTATTGACACTTTAGTAAATTAACTTAACTTAACTTAACCAAAGCGAACCTAACCTTAATAAAAAAGTTAATGAAACGTCTGATCCAGAAAATGTCATTAGCGCGAATAATAAATGAATACATTCTCTCTATATACTGTATTAAACATGTTATATTAACCCTTAACTGTTAAACGTATTTACAAATGGATTTTCCATTCAGTGTAGAATTAAAAGGACTGCAAAAGACCTCTTTGGGGAACAACCCTTCGTTATATAACTTTCAAAGTACTGAAATTAACTTACAAAACGTTTCCGATTACAGATTTTAAGGTTATCATCATTCACTGGAAAAGAATTCTTGCGCTCGCACGGATTCTATGGTCTTGATCTTCTTAATTCGAAGAGTCGTTAACAAACATTCAAATGTAAAACGCACGTACTCTCTCTCTCTCTCTCTCTCTCTCTCTCTCTCTCTCTCTCTCACTATACATCTGTGTATATATGTATACATGCAGTGAGTACATTAATATTTTATTTGCAAGTGTGGTGAAGCGTAACAAAAGCATTCCACGAACCAAGGAATGAATTGAACAGGTGTTTCACCAAGCGAAATCAAAGTTTACACCAGCTGATTAACTAAACTTACATCAGACACAGACTCAACTATATATATATATATATATATATATATATATATATATATTGTATAAATATAAATTGTATAAATCAATTATTTACCAATATCTAGTTTTTCTTTATTTATTATACACGTTGAATAAGTTTCAAAATACAAAGTTTTCCCATTAACTTCGAGTTTCTCAAAATTTGTCTCTGAGAAAACATTCCTTTTTCTTTTCTTGTCTTTCGTCTTCGGCATTTTGCTTTGTTGTTCTTTTTTTTTTTCATTTTCTTTTTTGGAATTTCATTTGGCGGACACCGACTTTCTTTTGTTTTTTATTCATTGGTTTTGACGCTTCCTTCGATACAACACTGTTTTTCCTCCCAATATATATGTTAAAGGTTCGTAATAAATTCATTTATTCATATATATATATATTATATATTTATTTATATATATATATATATATATATATATATATATAATATATATATATATATATATATATATACTGTGTGTGTGTATATATTATAGATATATATATATAATTATATATATATATATATATATATATATATATATATATATTATATATATATATATATATATCGTTGGTATCCACGTATTTATTACAGTGTAGCAAGTGTGTTACAATTGACGTTACTGACGTAAAGCATTTCTGTCACACTTTTTTTCTTGTTTGTTACAAACAATTCAAAGGAAACTCATTTTTCAGTACCTGTTTAAATAAAAAGATTTTAAATACAAAAGATTAATTACTTTATTGACAAACGTTATATAAAATATCAAAAGAATTGGTTCAATATCCACGATAAAACGATCGAATTTCCGTTTCACGCTCGCAAAGGTGAAAAAAATTAATAATAAAAACTGTCTTATTAATTTTAGAAGGTAAAAAAGGAAAAAAAAAACACCTTTGATGACGCGTTAAAAAAGTTACGGTAATAATAATAATTTTTATTCTGCACCGCGCGCAATATTTTATTTATTCCCTGTCAGTTGAGAAGGTTTTGAAAGTTGGAAATCTTGACTGAAGATGGCTGATGATTATTAAAGTGAAACGTCTTTGTTATAATATATCATCTAATTGCTTTTGGAATGATTCAGATCTCAATTCCTCGCCCATTCCGACATTTTCACAATTTGGAACAGATATTTTGTAGCTATTTGTCGCGCAGTTCATTCTTACATAACTTCGACACTTCTATGTAAGTAAATAGAGAAACGGAGATTTTAGTCATGTCCAGTGAGTGTTGTTCACCATTTGTTTGCGTTAACTTCAAAGATGTAAATGTTCTTCGTAAAGCTCCTCTACAGTATATCGCAATATCTCGCTTTCTGAAGGAGGATTTTGAGGATTTAACACTATATTCTTCCATAAAATCTTAACATGGAAGTCTTTTCTCCAAAACCTTGTCTATATGCGTGGTTTTTATTGTAGTCGTGATAGACGAAGCTCTGAGATAACAGTGTTCTAAACCTTGCGACTATTTACAATATACTCGTATACTACCCCCTAAACTCTTATTTCTATGTTTTTTGTATAATTAGTTGCCATTATTTGTTTCATAATTATTTTACAGATCTTTCATTAGATATCTAAAAAGATAGAATTTGTCGATATTTCAATTAAATTGTTTGATTCTTACTTATTCAAAATGTTTTATGGAGTCTGGAGTGGAGAGTGCCACTGACTGTTCCATATAATTTTTTTAGTTTTGTGTGACGTAGCGATGTTGGCATTTCTTGGAGTATAGATTCAGGATTATTTCAAATGATTTTCTTTTATATACAAAATTTACACTATTTATAAATGTTCGATATTACATATCCCCTCTTGATAACTCAGTGCCATGAAGAATGTTTGACTCGAGATCAGTTATTGATTCTTAAGAAGCACTAAATAATAGTTTTTATTTTTGGATGAAGTGAGGTGAGCGCTGAATTAGCCAGCGGATAAATGCTTAATTCCCTCACATTATCCTTTATTTCATTCATCGTTTTACCATTTCCTTTTCATTCCTATTTCATCTATCCCTACATTTGTTTTACTCTATCTCCTTTATTTCAGCTAAGTTTATACGTACAGTAGAGTAGCTTTAGTTCTTCTAATTTTTGTAATGTAGACTACCACTTCCGCTTTTTACTTTTTGTTAAACTTACCAGTTAATTTCTTTTTCTCTTCCATACTGTCACACATATTTTTTACTCTTGATAATACTGGTAGTACATTGTCTTTTCATATCACTTCAATTGCTTCTGCACTCTCAAGCACTTTACAAATAAAATCCGAGTTTATGTTCGTAAATTCGGTGTCTCTTTTTACCATTAGAATAACTGAAATTTATACACGTAAAATTCGGAAAAAGTATGAGATACGAACCTTATTGGTGATAACAAGTACTTTCATTCGCCCGAAAATATAATGCATCTGCAAATCTGTTTGAGAAAGCTAGCGCGTGTTAATCTGCAATCGAGTCTTTCTTAATCCAGACTTAGGTTCTGGGCGATTAGGATGTTTCCAGTTCTTCCGTAGTAAAATGCTTATTGAAATTTTAAAGGTTTTCAACTTTAAAACCGGTCAATTAACGACAACCCAAAATATTTCAACATGAGGCGCCATATATTAGACGAAATGCCATTTAAATTCCCACTCAGTAAATCTTTATTTACACTGTTTATACAGTATGTTAATCTACACAACTTATTAATCGCTAATTACGACTGAACACAAATATAAAATAGTATGAGTTTCTAGTCTTATCTATATGGAGATTCGAACCTCCGTCTCTGAAACTGTCAATTTGCGGGACATAAATTTATCCGTTCGTCTACACCAGTGGTTTCCAAACAGTGTGTCCCGACACTTAAGTGTGTCGCCGATTTTCCCAGGTGTGTCGCGAAATTATTCAAGGTTTCGAAGTTGTTTTAATTTAAAAATGCTTGAACACGAAATGCGAGTGTGCTTATCACATATTTCTCCAAATATAAACAAAATATGTAGTTATCATCAAGCTCAAGTATATCATTAAATAAATGTTTTCTTTGCAATGGACTACTTTTTTACTCATTACTGTTAATTATTTCTTTGATTGTCACTAGATTTTTAACTTTTCTATAAATAAATTTAAAAAATATAAATGGTGTGTCGGATCCTTTTTGATACATCAAAAGTGTGTCACCATCATAAAAAGGTTGGAAATCACTGGTCTACACCTTCATATTTTTTTTGGACTTATATTACTCGGGTTTTATTGAGAAAATATAAAGGAATTTTCAAAAGCTTATTAAAAAATGATCGGGAAATACTGTGAATTGTAAATTTCTTTCAGAAATTAGATATTTGCCGAATATTGCACGAATAAACTTCAGACATCTAACTTGAGCTCCAAAAGCAAGATTTCAGCGTGAAATGTGATATTTCACGAATAAAAAATACATCAAGGCTAGCTTCGTGAAATTATTAAGGGTATGCAATAATATTATTATTGCCCCTAGTTTAAAAACTCATTTATCCAAATAATATTTGACAGTATATACTCGTTACCAGGAAAAGTACCTACGTAAACCGCATCATTATAGTTCTCACTGCGAGGAAAGGAAAGTTAATATCTCCACACATTAGAAAGTTTGGTATAACAGCTTTCATTCTCTTTGAAAAAGTACAGTATATATATTCTTAATGAAAATTAGTCTTATAACTTAACAAATGAATGTAAAAAATTAATCATTATAAATTTCGTAAATTGATCCCGCGGAGATAGGGAATTAAGTGGGAAAAGCTATGGGATAACGGAAAAAAGGGTACTTGTGGGTTATCTGTCGCCACTTTTTAATATTTTTTTATTTATTTATTTTTATATATTAAGAGAAGAGGATTCTTTATACTGTACGGCATTGACGATTGGTTAGGTTAAGTCGTGCTAGTTTGATTAAATAAAAAACTTTTTAATATTTTTTTATTTAGTTATTTTTATATATTAAGAGAAGAGGATTCTTTATATTGTACGGCATTGACGATTGGTTAGGTTAAGTCGTGCTAGTTTGGTTAAATAAACGGTATTTAACCAAACTAGCACGACTTAACCTAACCAATCGTCAATGCCGTACAGTAAAAGAATCCTCTTCTCTTAATATATAAAAATAAATAAATAAAAAAAATATTAAAAAGTGGCGACAGATAACCCACAAGTACCGAAAAAGTTTTCATAAAAAATTAACAAGAGTAAACTTGAAATTAATGCAAGCGGACGTCTATAACTACAGTTGGTACAAAAAAATGTGTTCATAAATTATTTTCATGCACTTTGATCACACACACAACACACACACACACACTACAAACCGGTATTTTCTTCTTCAGTTTTCATATACGGAGGGTTAACGAAAGTAAATAGACACCTTCAGTTTTTCCATAGCGTTTTATTTGATAATAAAAGTCAATAATTAATAACAGATTTATTGAATTAATATATTTAGAATGGCATTGATTTCCCTTTTCCAAAAGCTGACACACGTTCTGGCATTCCACTGATGGGCTTTGCCAATTATCATGGTGTCTATTTACTTTTGTCAACCCTCTGAACACGATCTTCCGTTTGTACCTATTAAATTTGTTATTTACATGTCTTCTATATATAATATATATATATATATATATATATATATATATATATATATAGTGTGTGTGTGTGTGGGTGTGTGTGTGTGTGTGTTATAAACCTATTGTAATGATGGACACTCTTCATCTAAGAAGAAAAACCATGGTATTGACTTTTAAGAGTGAGTAAGAGCGATGTGTACATAATGGTGAATACTGTTATTGCCCGCAAACTGTACTACACCCCACTATTTACCAGCACTCAAGGCTATTTGTTTACGTTTCGGCACATTAGCTACGTCTCAGAAGCGTGTAACCGAGGCAAATTGTTTGTATACATTTTATGTCTAGTGTGTGTGTGTGTGTGTGTGTGTGTGTGTGTGTTAACCTTATTACTATTATTACCCTCCGGGTGAACGTATGCATAAAATATTTAATTAAATTTCCTTAACCCCTTTCTATTTCGCAGGGGGGCGTATATTTCGTTCAACATAATTTGCATAGTTTTGTTGTATACATTTTCCAAAGATAAATTATCGTATATCAAATTTACAAATAAAATAAATAAATAAATAAATAAATAAGCAATTAAAATAAAGATAAAAAAAAAAACTTGGAATATTAATTTCTAAAATTTATATGACAAAATCAATTATGAAAAGAATAAATTAGTTATACCCAATTTGAATGCAATCAACAGTGAATTTTCATTATATGAAGAGAGAACAGAGCAGCATTTTTCATCAGTGAACGTGTAACGCCTTTTGACGTATTAATTCCGCAATTCTGATGAGGAATTTGGACCGTGAATTATAAATAGGAGAGCATTGGATGCGCGATTTCCTTTTCAGCGGAAGTCATTGTCCAATACCGTAATCATTTTTGAAGTGTTCAAACTCGAGGTCATATGTAGAACGTTCAAAAAAAAAAAAAAAAAAAAAATATATATATATATATATATATATATATATATATATATATATAATAATTATATATATATAAAACAACTGTTATAAAGCAAATGAAAATTTAATTAGCAAATAAAATATTCAGAAATTTAATTTTATATTTTTATTATGAAGCGAACACGATCGTTTTACATGAATATTCTTCGTCATATTTATAAATTAAAATATTAAAACATTAACAATAATAACATTTAGTTGTATCTCGATAATTAATTAAAGGTTTTTTATATATATATATAATATATATATATATATATATAATATATATATATATATATATGCTATGTAAGCACACCGGACAAAAATTAGTCACCCCTAATAGCACCGATAGTAGGAAGTTCAAGGTCACACAGAGGGCGGCGCTGATGTAGCATTGGTAAGTGACAAGTAGCGGTGACGTAGCACACAGGATCAGATCTGTTTCGCGAGGTGGTGAGAACAAAGTGTGTGTTGGATATAGTCTGCAAAATGGGTCGTGAGGCAGACGTTACTCAGTGGCAAAAAGGAGCCATCGTGTTTGGCAGAGCCCACGGACACAAAATGTCTGAAGTAGCCCAATTTGTTGTGTGTGTCAACGCGTACTGTCCAGCGAGTTTACAAAGAGTGGTGTAGTTCGCAATCAACTGACAATCGACGGCGTAACTGTGGCCGGAAAAAATTCTCGACAATAGGGGCCGCCGCCATGTTTCTCGTCTAGTAACTGCAAATCGTTTTCAAACCAGAGACAATTGCTCCAAGAAACCAATGAGGTTCTCCAGCGACCAATTTCCGAACGGACATTGCGACGAGAACTGTGCATGCGATGGACATCTGGAGCAGGGTACCACGGAAGAGGCCGCTGTTAACAGCAAGTCACAAATTGGCACGTTATAAATGGGCTCAGAGGCACAAAACTGGACTGCGGCAGATTGGAAACGTGTAATTTGGTCCGATGAGTCCCGTTTTTGTTTGTTCTCCAATGATGGGAGGCGATGAGTACATCGCAGGTCCAATGAAGCCTTTAATCCTGAATGCGTCGAAGGTGTTGTTCAGGCTGGAAACAGAAAGTGAAGCGCAGGAATAGACACCCACGGACTCTGGCGGAACTTCGGGACCGGCTGATGAACGAGTGGCAGCAAATCGATGTTCAGTACATGCACAACCTCGTAGAGTCTCTGCCTCGCCGGATTCGTGCGGTTATCAAGGCCAGAGGCGCCGTCACACGTTATTAGGTACATTCTGAGAGGGGTGACTAATTTTTTGTCCGGTGTGCTTATTTCACAATTAAACACGTGAAATGAATGAATGACGCAAACCCACAAGGAAAAAGAAAAATAATTCCAAGGCCTTTCGTGTATTCAGAAGTGCACCTTGTCAGGTGACAAGGTTTACGAGGTGTACGAGGTGTAATTGTGAATACACGAAAGGCCTTCGAATCATTTTTCTTTTTCCTTGTGGATTTGCATCATATATATATAATATATATATATATATATATATATAATATATATATATATATATATATATATATATATACAGGGTGGGCGGAAAGTAGCTCCCTATTTTGGATTGGTAAAAAAATACGTATATTATCCATTTATTTCAGAAGAAATAATATGAAAAGGTAGGCATACATGGTAGGTTTTCTCTGAAATTCAATGTGGGCTCCAACTCTTTCCACCAGCTTCTGGAGCCGCCCAGGAATGGCGTCCACTGACTTTAGCAGGAACTCCGGCGGGATGGAGGACATGACTTCCCGAATTCGGTCCTCCAGTTCTTCCAATGTCCTCGGTTTGGTGCGGTAGACTTCTTCCTTTACCCACCCCCAAAGAAAGAAGTCGCACGGTGTCAAGTCGGGGCTCCTGGCTGGCCATTGATGTGGACCACGACGACCCATCCAACGCCCAGGGAAGTGGGCATCCAGCCACTCACGGACAACAAGAGCGAAGTGCGGAGGGGCGCCATCTTGCATAAATATCAGATCGTCGATGTTCTCCCATGTGCTGACAATCGGCCAGACCTCGTTTCGCAACATAGCAAGGTACCGCTCAGCATTCATGGTGTTGCGCAGTAGGAACGGGCCCACAACCTGATCTGAGGTCATACCACACCACACCGTTACACTGAACCGATTCTGCCGTTTTTCAGCGGTAACCGTGCGACTTCTTTCTTTGGGGTGGGTAAGGAAGAAGTCTACCGCACCAAACCGAGGACATTGGAAGAACTGGAGGACCGAATTCGGGAAGTCATGTCCTCCATCCCGCCGGAGTTCCTGCTAAAGTCAGTGGACGCCATTCCTGGGCGGCTCCAGAAGCTGGTGGAAAGAGTTGGAGCCCACATTGAATTTTAGAGAAAACCTACCATGTATGCCTACCTTTCATATTATTTCTTCTGAAATAAATGGATAATATACGTATTTTTTTACCAATCCAAAATAGGGAGCTACTTTCCGCCCACCCTGTATATATATATATAACCTACATATATATATATATATATATATATATATATATATAACCTTGGTTTTCCTTCCGACCGAATTGTCCACTCTGATAAAGTTCAAACTTGTTGCTCCACCTCAGACGTACAACTTAATGTGGCATTCGAACCACGACCCACCGCGGGTGGTCAGAAATTACAAAGTCCTTGCCCTGACTCAATCTCACAACCTCCTGATCAGCAGCTCAGCGTCTTAACCACTAGGCTACCCAAGTACCCATTTATCTACCAACCAGTTTTTGTACTGTGGACGGATGAACAGCTGGGTTAGCTGCGCGTCGCCTGCCGTCACCAGGAATCGAACCCGGGATGATGGATTTTTCGTCAGCGACGCTAACCACTACACCACCGAGGCGCATATATATATATATATATTATTATGTACAAAGGATGGACCAATAGCGGGTGCCCGCAAACCTGTCCCCTTCATAAGAAAGAGAAAGCCAAAATCAAGGTCTCCGAGGCTCACGATGCCATTTCTTTTATATAAATTTTGAAAAGATTGTGTAGTGTGTAAAATGGATATATGTGTAGTGAAGAAAAGAGAAAGAAGTGTGTGATTGAGAGCATGCTGGACTGCTCACAGGGTAGATGAGACACAGGAAAAGATCGACCGAAGAGGACAATGACAGGAGAAACGGGAATGCCAACACTCCCTATCTCTGGCATTCCCCCCGAGTACTTCCCTGATCGATTGGAGTCTACAATCTCCTCCTTATATATATATATATATATATATATATATATATATATATATATGATGAATAAAACCACGAAGGAAAGGAAACACAAAAGGTGCTCAAGCGCTTTCGTCTAATGACATCCTCAGGAACACTGAAGTACATAAAAGGTTACGGCCTATATATAGGTTACAGAAAGAAAAAAAGAAGAAAAAAAATAAATAAATAACAGATACACACAAACATATATATATATATATATATATATATATAGATATATATATATATAAATATATATATATATATATATATGCATACATATCTACACACATACATATATATATATATATATATGCAATAAACGGAGAAGTAAAAATAGAAATTAAAAATTAAAGATTAGAGGATTAACAAAGAGGCATACAGATTTGTAAGGAAAAATATCGATTTTTAGCACAAGATCAATGAATTAAAAATACAAATTTATACTGGAAATCTACCCGGGTTTTAACACTTTGCCTTTTAGAGTCAAGTTTCGATATATATAAAAATAAAATGAAGATTAAAAGTTAATAAAGTAGCGTACAAGTTTACCAAAGATTTAGCGTCCTACCCTTTTTATCTAAATTTGTTTTGAAGGAATTCAAAACAACAGGATCGAGTTGAAAAAGACCTTTGCTTATGTTGAAGTTATTTGAAAGTTGGATAATGGCAGACTCAAGAATATTTCTATTGACAATGTTGCTAGAATGAAATAAAACTGAAGCATTATTCCAATCAATACAGTGGGATAACTCTGACAAATGGACAAAAAGAGCACTGGACAACTGTCCTGTTCTAACGGAATATTGATGCTGTTTTATACGTGTGTGCAAATCCTTTCCCGTCTGACCTATGTAAAAGGAATCACATTGTTTACACCCAATTTTATAGATAATGCCTGAATTATTGGTAGGGCTATTTTTTACTATGATATTTTTCACAATATTGTTATATGAAAATACTACATTAATATCCAAAAGTTTAAGTACATTAGCAATGCCTAAAAAGCCCGGGAAAAATGGAAGTACTAAAATATTTTTTGACAAAGTACGAGTGTTATTATTGACACGATAGAAAGTTCGTTTTGCCTTGTTGAGACAAGATTCCATAAACGCAGATGGGTAACACAGATCACTTCCAATACCGTTGATTTTTTCCAATTCGGCATCGATGTATTCCGGACTGGCGATCCTAAGGGCGCGGAGAAACATTGATGAAAAAATGGCCTTCTTAGTGGGGGTGTCATGTCCCGAGTAAAAGTGTACGTAGGACAAATTGTTTGTTGTTTTCCGATAGATACTAAACCTTTTATGTACTTCAGTGTTCCTGAGGATGTCATTAGACGAAAGCGCTTGAGCACCTTTTTGTGTTTCCTTTCCTTCGGATGATTTTTAAACACGTGACACTTTAAAAGGTTTGTATTTTTATATTGACTGAAATGAAAGCATGAAATTTTCACTGTATCTTCTCTATACATGGGGAATTAGTCCCCTAGGGCAAAAGATCTTCTATGCGATGTCCTCTCAGCTCATGATACTTACACGATACTTTTGACGGAAGAGACCTGTCCAACAGATTTCCTGCGGTTTGTGATAAAGGAATATCATGGTCACCAACATAACCAGATCTAAACAATAGTAGAATTATTCCTCTATTATGTGTGGATTCTGTTTAAATACACTATCATTTAAATAACCTCACAGATAAAAGTCACGGAGGTTTAGATCTACTGTAGTGATGTTGTTGGTGGCCATGATATCCCTCCATCATAAAATCATAAACAGCGGGAAATCCGTTGGACAGGTCTCTTCCGTCGAAAGTATCATGCAAATATTATGAACTGAGAGGACATCACATAGCGCATCTTTTGCACTAGGGGACTAATTCTCCATATGTAAAGAAGGAACAATAAAAATTTCATGCTTTTATTTCAGTTAAGATCCCCCCCCACCACACCGAACCTTTTAAAGTGTCTGATGTTTAAAAAATCACCCAACACACACACACACACCGTATTTTCTATTATTTTAATGGGTCAAAATTCGCAGCTCGAATTACAAAATCTCCCCAAACACTGATCCCCCAACCTAAACATTTTCGCAGCTTAAAAAAAAAAAAGGGTCAATCCCAGAATAGGCACCTGATGTACCTCAATCCCAGATGAAGCACCTGCGTTCAACCTCAATCCCAGAATAGGCACCTTGCAAGGAATTAAATAAAAAAACCTGATGATTACAAAATTTATTGTTTATACAAAGTTTATTACAAATGTAATAAAGGCAAAGTTATAGAAGGTTTAAAGTGGTTTAATGAATAAAGAAAAATTTTAGATATTATAAATTCCTGCAATATGAACCTGAATGTTTCTGAATCCATCTGAAGGAAATCTATCTTGCCACATAAATTGGTATAGATATGTTTCTAATAATTCACGACGACATCCTCTCATGGTTTTGATTATTGATTTATGCTTGTTCCAATAAGATTCTATATTTTGTGGATGCACAATCAGGTAAAAATCAAACTGGTAAGAATAGCAAAACTAACCAAAAAAGCAGAAGATATAGCAAAAGATTAGGTTAGGTTAGGTTAGGTTATTATTTAAAAAAAATATATTTTCAGTTAGAATTTGAAGGATTACATCCCATTCACTGTTTTTCCCATTCCCAGCTACAATCCACACTTTCCCGAAGTGGGAATTTCAGATTTGGTAAAGGGTATAAAAAAAAAAAAGGTGGTTCTGACGTTATTTGGATCCCGATGACGCATTTTTAATGAAAAATCTAACTTAGTGGGAAATCCTACAGTGGAAATAGATCGATTTGAGAATTGCCTTCTTTGAGATTCCCACTTTTGGATTTCTCATTCTTGTACAAATACGGGAATGGGAATAAATAACCTAAACTAAAAAGAGACCAATTTAAAAGATTACTTCACACTCGATGCAATTCCCATTTTCATCCGCGGTCCGTGAATGCAAATGGGCAAAAATGAAAAAATCCACATTTGAGAAAATTGTTTCTTGATTGGGGAAATAATGTCATTCCATTACCATTGAAGGTAAAGGCCTCAAATGGGAATAGCTAATATTTCCTAACCTAACTTTATTTAACCTAACCGATCGTAACCAAAGATGGACCAAAGTGGGAAAATCGAGAATAAGAATGACATAAATTGAGAATAGACCGATTTGAAAATGCTTCCTTTGATATTCTCACTTCTCGGCTTTCCCACTCTTGGTCCCGAAATGAAATGGGAAGACATTAAATAATTTTAATAAAAACCCAGAAAGTATAACGTAAAGTATAAATGTACGAGCGTCTTGTGCATCCTTTCCATCTTGAATCGTAAGATAAATTACCGATAAGTTAAATTAGAAAACATTACGACATAAAATGTATATATATATATATATATATATATATATATATATATATATATAATTATTTCATGGTGTCATTTAATGAGGATTGAAATTTGTTTCCATTTGTTCTGTTCAAATATTTTCCCTTCACAAACTCTAGAAATGATGTATTCCACAAAGGTTAAAAACGAATGCATCATTACAGTCGTCCTCAACAGTTGATTATAACCCATCAGTTAAAACCTTCACTCAAACTCTTATCGCTAAAATTTATATTTGCAGAACGTTTCCACTGATAAAATATGACAGACATATATATATATATACTAACTTAAACTATAAATATATTTAATTTTTGGGGCATCATATAACAAGAAATGGCCAGCAACTTTACGAAAAACGTTTAAAACAACCTAAAGTATATGTATATATATATATAATATATATATATATATAATATATATATATACAGGGTGTCCCATAAGTCTGGAACTATAGGGCAAAATGATAAAAACGGCAATAAAAACGCCGAAGAGACTTTTGGGGACTGTTTGTGAAATGAGCGAGGATGGTAGCGGCTGTGTCATCGTCGGTGGATGTCTTCGGAGGTCCACTGCGTGGTTTATCTCCTATGGTTGCCGTTTCCCTGAACTTTGCTACAAGTTTGCCGACACAGCTGTGTGTTATCGGCGCGCGGTCCGGATGCAATCTGTTAAATTCCTCAGCGACCTCCCTCTGACTCCGATTTCCTACGAGCAGAATTACCTGGATACGTTCTTCCTTAATCAAAGACATCATAGGCACTTGCATAAACGGAAAAACATGAATTACTTATTTTACCCTATGGTTCCAGACTTACGGGACACCATATATATATATATATATATATATATATATTATATATTAAATCAAGAAACATAATAAAAACCTCTAAATACAGAGGAGCAATAAAAGAAATCCATAAAGTCCCCCTTAAAGATGTCATTATGTGCTATCAAGGTTAAAAATTATATACTAAAATATGTTATTTGAAGAAAGTACATTAATTTTTCTTGCAGGTGATTGTACCTCCTCCTTTCCAAGTGTAATTTAGGTCAATCACAATTGTAGCTTTGTATTTTTTAAGGGTGATTTCTTTTTTTTTTTTTGGAGGGGGTACTTTTAAATTCAGAGCTTTCAAATATTTCCAAATGGGGTTGAAAAATTTTATAAATGTTGTTAAATTATGGGGTGTTTTCGCCAATTACTGCAATCCATCGCTGGACACTTCAAAAATTAACATGGAGGTTCGTCTTCAAGCAATATCTTTCTTCGTCACGAGGGTTGATCATGTCTTCGGCAAACTGAATGTATAGGCAGATAGTGTCTCATTTTAGGCTGAAATATCTCCATTTTTGTATCTCAATGTTTATCCGTGTCTAACTTTATCATGCAACGCCCGTAGCTCACTGGGCAAGGCCGTTTCCCTATAAGCAAAGTGAAGACACTGAGGACGGACGGGGAGTTTCGAACCCTGATGATGCTGGCAATAACAATAAGGGAGTTAAAGCAATGGGCCGCATTAGTTGGCCTGAGCGGTGGGACAGTTTCTGGTTTATTCATAAAATTCTAAGCGTATTCTCATGGGGGCTACCTTGTGGTTAGTTCGTAATACCACTTTCCGTTGATCAGCGAGGTTGAGCGACGTTGAATCTAGGTAGTAACTGGATGGGTGATTGTCCCCTGCTGTCATATGACCGTCATATGACCGTTACGAACGAGATTAAACATCCCCAAACATTGTCATTAGCATTTTTAAGATGCAAAACTAAACATAAGTTTTAAAGACTAGAGAGTAATTTATCCCTATTAAGTGTGAATTTTTTATCGAAAAAATAATTCATTCTTAATTCATTCTAAAAGAATGAATTAAGAATGAATTATCTTTTCGATAAAAAGTCATTCTTAATTCATTCTTTTAGAATGAATTAAGAATGAATTATTTTTTCGATAAAAAATTCACACTTAATGGGGATAAATTACTCTTTAGTTTTTAAAACTTATGTTTAGTTTTGCATTTTAAAAATGCTAATGACAATGTTTGGGGATGTTTAATCTCGTTCGTGACGGTCATATGACAGCAGGGGAAAACATCACATTCTGAATTATTCACTCTTAAATCAATCTCGCGTATTCAAAAGAGGTGCGTATGATTGATAAATTGTTTTCAGATTTTCCCTGCACTAAGCTTAACTTGCCTGAAAAAAAGGTAAATGTGATGATACATGGTCAGTTTTGTCACTGCTTTACGTCATGGTGTGGTGTGTGGGTCTATTACGTCATATAACTATCTTAATTCCTGTTCTACAGATGTCTAGTCACTGCATGGGGTCACCACATTAAGTTCATCACTGTACGTTTTCCCTCTCAAGCATATACAGTTGCGGAAATAAGTTCACCAAAAAACCTAAATTTTCTTTAAAACATAAAAATTATTTTCTATTTCCTTCAAATATTTTATTCTTTTTCGTGATAAAAATATAATTTCCTAAAAAAAAAAAATCATAATTATTAATTAGCAATTTTTTATAATTTCAAGAATATTAAATTTTTTTACGTCCCATCCCATATATATATATATATATATATATATATATATATTATATATATTATATATATATATATCGTAAAGAACGACGCTTGTATAGGAGATATTCCGCGCAAGACGAGAGAGAGAGAACGAAACAAATGAAAAAATGGTCTTGCGCGGAATATCTCCTATACAAGCATCGTTCTTTACGTTATTTATACTGCGTGTTCTTTGCAGTTGTATATATATAATATATATATATATATATATATATATAATATATATATATATATATGGGATGAATTTCACAATTAAACACGTGACGAGGTGTACTTCTGAATACACAAAAGGTCTTGGAATCATTTTTCTTTTTCCTTGTGGATTTGCATCATATATATATATATATATATATTATATATATATATATATATATACTGTATATATATATACTGTATATATATGGTAAAACAGGAAAATCCAACTGGTGGAATATTTTCAATTTTATACGTGTAAAAGCTTGCAATATTTTCATTTCTCGTTTATTTATGAATACAAAAATCTTTAAGAATATTTTTCGGAGAATTTTGCCAGTATGAAAGAATTGGTGCCATTTACATATATTAAACCGAAAAACAAAATATACACGCACACTATATATATATATATATATATATATATATATATTATATATATATATTAATCATCGTCACATTCAGTTTAAGTGGAAATATGAAGAGTTAAACATCTTTTTACACAGAGCACCATATATAAGGCAAAGTGGGAAAATGAATCTACAATTTCCTCAGAGAACGTCTACAGGTCGTAAAAATCCAAGTTATATCATCATCAGAATCGGAAGTACGCAGCTCAGTACCACAAGGAACGGTATTGGCCCCACTCCTGTCATGAAATTTAACTCCGAGAAATTTCAGTTCTTGAGATATGAAAGAAGAGGAGTTTGTTTGAAACAGAGCATATTATAGCCCAGATTGAGAGGAAATTCAGAGAAGCAAAAAAGCAATAGATTTAAGGGTTATAATGACCGACGATGCAAAATTTGAGACACAAAATCAGGTAGCGATAAACAAAGTAAAAAGAGTCGTGGGACAGGTACTGAGAACCTTTAAGAGAAGGAACGAGAAAGTAATGATTCCCTGATCATTGATCATACCAAAACTTGAATACTGCTTGATGTCCCCAGGGCCGGCGAGAGCTGCCACGAGCCCCGGGGAAGGATTGGTATATGGGCCCCCCCTGTTTACTCAGTATTTTATTATGAATGTTTTTCGTGTACGTAACAAGCAAACTGATTATATGTCCAAGTCACTATTCAAAACATACAGTATGAATAAACAACTCAGAGAAAATGACCATTTTATTTTTCGAATCAATTATATTAATTCTATCATCATACAATTTACAAATGCAGTACCAGTCCATGTAGGCAAGACAATTGTTTATTGCAAGATTTTCATAATTAGAAGTGTACTTTCTTTGCCTTCTCTCTAGCAAAGTGGTAAATGGTTCTGATGAAATTTAAAGTACGGGATAACTGGCTTTCAATTACAATGGTTCTCAGCTCTGTCAGTCAGTCTTGGGCATTGGTGGACCGCAGATATTTTATCTGTTTCAGTTTGACTGTGATAATGTCTATAAAATGTATGTTCATTAATTATATATTTCCTCTCTGTTATTTAATCAATTGCTTTATTAATATTTTTAGATTTTATCCCCCCTCTTTCCGGGCCCCCTAGAGGTCCGGGCCCCGGGGATTTAACCCGGCTTCCCCGCCCTCTCGGCGGCCCTGGATGTCCCCATGTAAAAAGGAAGAAATTAATAAAATAGAATTAAAAGAAATTTCACAGCCAAGATTGATGGCTGCAAAGAACTCAACTACTGGGAAAGACTTCGTAAATTAAATCGATATTTACTGGAAAAAAGAATTATGGAAGAAAGCATAATTTACACGTGGAAAATAATTTAAAAACTGGTCGCTAACCTCAAGCTGAATCCAGTAACCACCTAAACAACAGTGGAAAATAGGAAAGGTAGAATGCGCAGTGTCCCCAAAATAAGGGCCAAACAAGGGACACCCTCAACTCTAAAAGGAAATAGCTTGGTTGTCAGGGGTCCAAGGCTATTCAAACAGCTTCCGAAGGAGATCAGGAACATTACTGGTGTCAACGTAGAATTCTTCAAAAGACTAGACGCCTGGCTCAGGACGGTGCGATAAATATGTACCAGGTATGCCTGGATATGTGCGATGGAAATCGCAAGAGAGCAACTCGCTCTTCCATCAAGTCAGACCTAGAGGTGGAGCCATCAGCTTGACCTTCGTGTGAAGAGAGACCAACACACGGAACTGCAATGAGGTTACGAGGTATAAAGTAAATCTTTGTTAGTTTTAACCCTGGTTTAACTTCCGCAGGAATTGTTAATTCTGACGAAGGTCAAACTTGTTACCCAACTTTAGAGCTGAGCTTAACGTGGAATCCGAACCACAACCAACCAAGGAAGTAAGAAATTACAAAGTCCTCGCCCGGACTCGGTCTCACGACCTCCCGATTAGCATTCCAGCGTCGTGTGTATATATAATATATATATTTCAGATGAATTTCACAATTAAACACGTGAAACAATAAAGAGTGCACGCTCGGAAAGGAAAATGAACACCAATTCCAAGGCCTTTCTTGTATTCAACAGAACACCGCGTGACCCTGACGAGGTGTACTGTTGAATACACGAAAAGCCTTGGAAGAATTGCTTTTCATTTTTCCTTGTAGATGTGCATCATGATATATAAGTTCACCTACTTATTATTTTGTAAACTGAGAATGAAACTTTGCGAGTATTTTATATATAAACTGATATTTGAAGTTATGTAAATATTATATTAACTGCTTTTTTTAGGTAACTTCATACTTAATTGCAAAAATAGTTACTTTATATATATATATATATATATATATATATATATATATATATATATATATATAGTGGAACGAAATAAAATTAATTAGATTTTTTTTACAAGACTCTTGATCACTATAAGGATGTTTTTTTGAAACTAAGCCCTTCAAAACAACGATCAAAGTGTACGTGAAAAACATCGTATCCTTTCTCATTACTCTTCCTTATTCTTTACAGTATTATTCATCATACAAAATGCATGAGGAAATCGTTATTCCTTTGAACAGACGCTCGACCATGTGAAAGAGATGTCATGGTCTAAGTCGATAAACAACGTATTTCTTAATATATTATATATAATATAAATTACAAGATATACGTCTGTGGGGGAATACTTTTATGGTATTCATGTTATACACACGAAGAGAACACGGTGTCTCTCTCTCTCTCTCTCTCTCTCTCTCTCTCTCTCTCTCTCTCTCTCTCTCTCTCTCTCTCTCTGTCTATTTTTCTTTTCTATATCGATTGTATTCAAATACACTTTTTTACTGTATATTTATTAAATGTATTTCTATTTAACTGTATAGCGTTTCGTACGTTATATATATATTATATATATATATATATATATATATATACGGTGTGATCAAAAAGTTTGGTAAATAGTCCCGCGACTAATGAACGCGTGTCACTAGGTGATGTCAGTGTGTATGGCTGATGACGTCATCTTGGCCACTTTCCAGATGCCAACAAACACCATTCAACTACCACCAGTGCGCCGTGTCATTGCTTTGTGTGAGGGCGTTTTTTGTGGCGTCTGGCGATTTTGCAGAAAATGTCGAATTTGAGCAACGTGCAAACATCAAATTTTGTTTTAAACTTGGTAAGACGGCTACAGACACCCACGGAATGCTTGCAGTTGTCTATGGAGATGAAGTTGTTACAAACAAGACTGTTTGCAAGTGGTTTGGAAGGTTTCGAGAAGGAAATGAGTCTTTGGAAGATGATGAAAGAAGTGGTCGTCCGTCCGTCTTGTTTGTAACAACTTCATCTCCGTAGACAGCTGCAAGCATTCCGTGCGTTTCTGTAGCCGTCTTACCAAGTTTAAAACAAAATTTGATGTTTGCACGTTGCTCAAATTTCGACATTTTCGGCAAAATCACCAGACGCCACAAAAACGCCCTCACCATCAGCGATGCACACTGACATCACCTAATGACACGCGTTCATTAGTCGCGGGACTATTTACCGAACTTTTTGATCACACCTTATATATATATATATATATGTGTGTGTGTGTGTGTGTGTGTGTGTGTGTGTGTGTGTTACGCATAATTGTTGAACTGGGTTTTGTTTCGTAGTTATTCCCTTTTACATTTATTTCTAAGGAATACAGAGGAAAACAAAGGACGCCAGACAGCAACTGAACCGGCTGGTCCCTACGGAGCTGACTGTATTTTATCATGTTTTCAAGCTGAATATATACTGCAAATAAGTTAAGCCTTATATAGATAAGAAATAAATTCATAAAGAGACAGAGAAAGTAATGATAAGGTTGTTTAACTTCCTTTGCAACATCTAAAATCATATGACGAAGGGGACCTACAGGTTTATGTACCAGCGTCCGTACCTCTGGGTAACACCGTTTCCCTATAAGCGAAGTGAAAACGCTGATGTTGGGGGTTCGAACACCGATGATGCTGGTACTAATAATACAGGAGTTACCACAATGGCCATCCTGACTGATTATAGCTTTATGTGGGATCCGAACCACGGGTCGCTACATAATATGGATACAGAGGACGGTCTCCTATCAAGCTTCTATCCAGACCAAATGTCGCTCAACTTCGCTGATCGACGGGAAGCGGTGTTATAACACTGACCTCAGTGTGTGTGTGTGTGTGTGTGTGTGTGCGAGAGAGAGAGAGAGAGAGAGAGAGAGAGAGAGATCTACCTTCTTAATTCTCCCTCTTTAAGAGCCGAACCGCAAAGGGCTTTGAGGCCATAATAACCTGTTGGTCCATCGGCTTCCTGCCGACCCCCGACTGACCACTAGCCTCATGAGGACGAGCATTCCGTGCCAATAGAACGTATCTTCGACCATGAAGGCGCTCCTAATGGGGACGAGGTGAGATTTGCATGCGTTCCTCATTGATTGCCGCCGTAGAAAGCAATAACACGAGCCAGCTCTCGGTGCGGGTCCGGATGATGAGGTTAAGTCCTGCCGTAGGACTAAAACGGGAGCGGCCTTTCGCACAAATGGTACGATCGAAGATAAAGAAGAAATCCTACATTATCTTTCTCGTTTTCTGGTTCATCTATGATATTTAGACGACAATGATCTATTCCATTATATATATATATATATATATATATATATATATATATATATATAATATATATATATATATATATATTATATATACAGTATATATCATAAAAAAATGTTTCCATGTATATTTCTACTGGCACCGCATGTAGGGAAATGTAAGCACATCTCTTGCTGTGTTCCATAATTTTTTGCTAATTAATTAATTATTTATCAAAGGATTACAGTATTAATTCCGTGGATTTTAGTTTGTGTTTATTAAAATATAAATAGTTAGGTTTCTAAGGCTTCAAGGTTAATTTTTCTTAGTATTTAGTGAGATCCGGGATCCATTCAGTGGCAGTCTAGTTTTTAGCCTGATTAGCCTAGTTAGGCCCCTAGTAACTCATACCAACTAAATTGTGAAATTTTAAACAGAGCTGAAGAATAAGTGTTTAGGATGTGTTTTGACTATGACCGAGAGGTTCGTAAAAAGGAAGTTAGGAAAAGGGATAAGGCTGTAGCATGTAAGCGTTGTAATAAATGGTATCTCATAGCTTGCACCAAAAGTACAGAACAGGTGTACAGGGGTTTGAAGTCTCCAAATGTTCTGTGGTTTCATAATAACTGTTTAGATGGGGGTAAAGGATATGCTCAGGGGGAAGGTCTAATAAAGCTGCAAGAACGGAGCCAAGTGGTTCTAAGTTAGTTGACCCAATAAATGATAGCGTAGGTAATGAGGTTAATGTAAAAGTTATGCTAGAAACTGAGCCAAATATAGGAAATACAAATGTAAGTTCTAGTGAGGTTAAGGTTTGTGTCAGTGCCCATACCAGTGATAGTGTAGCAGTAGGCGTAGGTGCTGAAGTTAATGCAGGGATTGCCTCGAAACTGAACCAGAGGTGGAGAATAGTAATACCAATGAGGTTAAGGCTGGTGACAAGGATGCAGATCCCAGCAAAGTTAGGTCTGATGAATGGCACAAAGTTAAAGGCAAGGAAAAGAATAGGATTAACGTTAGAAAGAAAGCGGATCACGTAGTAGAACCTAATAACAGATATAAAATACTTGGTAGTTTAGTTAAAAAGATAAACTGTGCGTTTACCATGGCTGGAGAGACTGTCATCAGGAATCAGGACAAAGTTTGTAATAAGGGAAGGAAAACCGAGAGGAGAATATGTATTATTGGAGGTAATATTTCCACTGTCAGTGAGGTAATAAAGAATTTGCTTGAAAGCCAAAGTAAAATTATTGTATATGTAGATATAATTGATATGACTAGTAAGGACAAATATAGTAGGTTCAAATTAAATAGAAACTCTGAATAAATTAAGGAAAGGTATAAAAAATTAATTAATAATTTTTAAAAATAGGCACAATAAGTGTTTTGTGGCACGTATCCTGCCAAGAGTTGGGATAAGTACGCAGTTTACAAGAAGGATTTTAGGCTTAACAAAGTAAAACAATTTTGTAGCGAAGTAGGAGGTGAGTTTATTTATTTATGACATGACTATAATAAAAAGAGGGATATTTACAATAAGGATGGATTGTATTTAAGTAAAACCAACATTAAAGACTGAAAAACAGCGGTCCGGACCGTCCAGTTGCATCATTAGTATATAGCGGTGATGAACCACGTACGAAAGCCTCGTCAGTACTTTGACCCCCTATTTGTTTGGCAATGTTGCTGCGAGTTGCCCGTACTCTGAAATGGGCGTATGGGCGGAATGGTGCTCTGTGTGAAAAGATGTTTAACTCTTCATACTCTCACTTAAACTATGAATACACCGATGAATAAAATACGAGTATATATATTACAGAGAGAGAGAGAGAGGAGAGAGAGAGAGAGAGAGAGAGAATTCCTAACTTTAATTATCTTCAATAAGCTGCACAAATATATTAATTAGATAATATAATATTATTTGAGAAAATTACTGACAGTATCTTTGAAAAAAAAAAATAATAATCATAATAGTTTGAGGTTTTAAAAAGAAATTACAGCTATGGCCGAAAGTTCTGCACCACCGTAGGACTTTCTTCGGTTTGATAAAGTTTGCAACTACGTTTCCCGTTCGATTAGCGACGTTGGATTTGATAAGTAGTTGAAGTTGATAAGTAGTTGATAAGTAGTTGAAGAGGTAGTTCAGATGATGTAGCGGACCAATTCTGGTCATAGCTGCAATTTGTCTCGAAAGTATGATATAACCATGAATCACTCTCAGAATTAGGAACACACAAAAAAACTGTTGTCAAGTTTATTCAAATGTATTGTGAAATTCAACCAATAATATGTACCTTTCCACGATTCAGATAAATTTGACTAAATTTGACTACTGTGGTTTGATATTTCACATTTTAGAAGTTCCTTGCGCGTTTTCACTTTGTATTTTATTTCTTAGATTTAAAGTGTAAATGGTAAATTAGATCAGACTCTTTGGGTTGCTATGTAAATCACACCCGCACAAAACCGATACTTCTCCTAATCTTCAATAATAATAATAACCTTTGGTTAGCTTCCGCCTGAATCGTTCATTCTGACGAAGATCAAGCTTTTCACTCCACCAAACCACGCCCCATCAGCAGCCCAGCGTCTTAACCACTAGGCCACCTAGAGTACCCATTTATCTACCAATCACTTTCTTTATTGTGTGGAAGGATGAACAGCTGGGTTTTGCTGCGCGCTGGCTGCCGTCGGGTCTCGAACCCGGGGCCGATGGATTCGTAGTCAGCGACGCTAACCACTACACCACCGAGGCGGATAATAATAATAATAATAATAATAATAATAATAATAATAATAATATAATAATAATAATAATAATAATAATAATAATAATAATAATAATAATAATAATAATAATAATAATAATTAATTTAATGTTTTTTCTCCTTTTACTTCAAGAAGAAGTTTTGTGAACCTTATGTTTTATGATAAGTAAAGTTACGAAAATATCAAAAAGAAGCTTACACCAAACAAATGAGCTTCGAGTCGTATTTGTTAAGAAGTTTGCTAAATGTCGAAAAGGTTTTTAACAGAAAAATCAAACTAACATTTAACTATGCAAGAACTGCGCAAAATTTAACTTCCAAGTAATTTTTTTCATCTACTAAAACGATGAGTAAAGTTTTAATTTATTTCGGAGCTAATTAAATGTTTACACTGACTAATTACGTAAGTTTGAATTATAATAAAGTTTTCAAATTTCCTGTTTTCAACTAAATGTAATTAAAATTAAGTCCAATAACTTTTCACCAAAACGTTGCTGGGTAAATTTTATGGCTAGTTTCATTTGTATAGTAATACTATTAACATTGTTGAATCACCTGAAGATCAGGGCCCCCAGCCTCAATTACCAAATGATATCTTCGTTAAAACTAACGAAAATATCACGACTTAACTTAACCAATCGTCAAGGGCGTACAGTTGACCTAACCGGGCATTCAATTTAATTTATTATTATATTTGGTACTGTAAAGCAAAAAACAAGAATACATGGGGACCCTGATCTTCAGGTGATCCGCAGTGTTCATTTGATAAGTACAGTAGATAGGTTAATTTAAACGTCAGAACTAATATTTAAACGACAACATATCTGATTCATAAAAATATGATTTACATGTAGGAAATATGCATAGTTTAAAAATACGATAAATGTGTATATATTGAGAACGTTTCACTAAAGTTTTTCAGTGTCCTCAATTTTTCATGAGGCGACTGAATGTTTAGGTTATTTTCAGCCCGAATTCAAGTCATTTTTATCTTGGGAAAAAAAAAATGGATACCAAATTTTGTTAAAGAAAGCCACAATTCGGAGAGAAAAATGAGAACACTTTGTACAGGGTGTTCCAATGAGTTCCTTTACCCATGAACCTTTTCCTACTAGAATAGAGTTGAGGGTAATAATAATAATAATAATAATAATAGTAATGATGATCGGGTTATTTAACTTCTTTCGCAACATCTAAGGTCATATAACAGAGGGGACCTACAGCTTTACGTGGGATCCGAACCACAGGTTGCTACATAGTCTGGACGCGGAGGACGGTCTCCCGTCCAACTACTACCCAGACCCAATGTCGCTTAACTTCGCTGATCAAAGGTTGAGGGTAAAGGGATTTATGGTACACCCTGTACATCGGTTGATGGGCATCGTCGTAAAAGCGGTTCGAATCTGGTAACAGTATAAAAATTGACAAATTTGTTTCAAAATGTAAAATAGCTTCTAATGAATATGTTGAAGGAGTTGGATAAAAAGGAGTTGGATAAAAATTTGTAATATAAAAATACCAATTCAAGAAATTTAAAAGCTCAACTTGGTTAAAAAGTATTTCGAAAAGGAAAAATTGGTACAAAAAAGAAAGAAAATGATAAAAGAACAACTGTATACCTGTGACGATTGGTTAGGTTAGGTCGTGATATTTAAGTTAGTCTTATAAAGCTAATTAAAGAAGGCTGGGGGCTCTGATCTTCAGTTGATCCATTTTTTGATATGGGAGAGAGAGGGGGAGAGGATTGTTTAACCTTCATCGTAACATCTAAAGTCATATGTTGGAGGGGACTTACGGCTTTACGTGGAATCCGAACCACGAATCGCTATATCATCTAGACGTAGAGGATGATTACCCATCCAACACTTCTCCAGACCCAGTGTCATTAACTTCGCTGATCGAAGGCAAGTAGTGTTGCGACAAGAGCTACAGCCCTACTTCTATAATTAATACTCTACACTAATAGCTAAGAAAATTTCACTAAAATATTGTGTAAATAGAATTACTAAATAATTTGGTAAAACTTATACTAATTTACATTTGGAGTTTAGTCAATAAAATATAGAAATAAATTACTGAAATTGCGATAGCAAAATGGAATTCCTAAACAACACTTTACTAAGTGATAATTAACTAAATTAACATATCAAAATCTAACCATTATATTAATAAAATTTCTGGTACTCGTAGGTTATTTCCCCCCCACCAATTTTGACAGAATATTTTCGTTAAAACTAACGAAAATATCACGACTTAACCTAACCAATTATAATTATCAAGGGCGTATAGTTGATCTATTAATTATTTATTAATTATAACATTGTTTGCTTCTGGAATAGTATTTACTATTTACTTATAGATCAACTGTACGCCCTTGATAATTGGTTAGGTTAAGTCGTGATATTTTCGTTAGTTTTAACGAAAATATTCTGTCAAAATTGGTGGGGGGGAGATAACCTACAAGTACCAAATTTATAAATACAAAAAGAGAGATGAAAAGATATTTGGAAAAATATGAAGTCTTACAGAAAACGGATTAAAAAAGCTAATGGAAAAAACTAAACAACAACTACATATACTTAGTTTATTCTTTACTCCTTTAACACCGACCGTTGCTTTATGGTAACATGAGTGTCACAATCGATTTTGAGCCTTACTCTGAATATTAGAAGTTATTTTGGCTTGAAGAGGAAAAAAAAAATTTAAATAAAAATTTCATAATTGATGTATGAAAGGGTTAAATTAAGTAACCAATTAACAGACGTATCTAAAAAAGGAGCTATTGAAGAATAGGGACCCCAGCCTTCTTTAGTTAGGCTTATAAGGCTAACTAACGAAAATATCACGACCTAACCTAACCAATCGTTAGGTTAACTGTACGCCCTTGACGATTGGTTAGGTTAGGTCACGATATTTTCGTTAGTTAGCCTTATAAAGCTAACTAAAGAAGGCTGGGGTCCCTATTCTTCAATAGTTCCCTAAAAAAAACCGGTGCTACTGTAGTATGCGGTCTACCTACGATTGGTTAGGTTTAATCATGATATTTTCGTTAAAACTAACGAAAATATCATGACTAAACCTAACCAATCGTCAAGGGCGATTGACAATGGGATGTAAACAAACAATTAGTAAACAAGATAAGAAGCTATAATTAAAAGGCAGACCGCCGAATCGTAGGTAGACCGCATACTACAGTAGCACCAAAAAACTTTGTTCAAAATTGCCAAAACAAATCATCATTAGGTTAAGTGTCATTCAGCCTACTAAAGTTACTTTCCTTTTTTCCTACTACTCATGGACAGGCCAGCTCAGCGGATAACGCCGTTTCCTTATAAGCGAAGTGAAAACAATAAGGTCGGGGGCTCGACTCCAGATGGTGCTGTTTAATAATCATCTACGGAATTAACGCAATGGGCCGCATTCATCTAGTCTACGTGTTGTGCCAGTTTGTGGCCCTTCTGACTGGTTGTTATTATTACTCCTGGAGAGGTCAAAATTAATGTTGGTAGAGTGAAAAACAATAATAATAACATTCATAACATTCCTGTACCCATACTGAATTTTGTTAAAGAAAATATATCTGAAGGTATCACACACACACACACACACACACACACACACACACACACATATATATATATAACTTGGTTGAATGGTTTGTTCTTAGGGAAACGTAGCTTAGTACGAAGAATAGGAGGACGAAAAGATGGTACATGTTTATTTACAGACGTTTCGGAAAAGTTCGATTTCCATCATCAGTGCGAAAAAGTTTAAAATCAAATAGAAATAAATAAGTATAATAAACAAAAACAAATAATATATTAAAATGAACGTGCGACAATGGTTACAATATATATTAAATTAAAATTAAAAGATTAAAAATGAAATAATATAAAGTATAAGGGTGTGGACACTAGGTAAAAAATATAAAACGGTTAAAAGGTGAATCAGAATTAAGGGGGGGGGTCTTATGAGGTTGATAAAGTAGTGAAAGACTAATTGTACAATTAGTCCTTCACTACGTTAGCAAAATGGTAAGACCCCCCTTAATTCTGATTCACCTTATAACCGTTTTAGATTTTTTTATTTAGTGTCCACACTCTTATACTTTATATTATTTCATTTTTAATCTTTTAATTTTAATTTAATATATATTGTAACCATTGTCGCACGTTCATTTTAATATATTGTTTGTTTTTGTTTATTATACTTATTTATTTCTATTTGATTTTAAACTTTTTAGCACTGATGATGGAAATTAAACTTCTCCGAAACGTCTGTAAAAAAAAAAAATATATATATATATATATACGGGGTAACGGGTAACAGCCAGAATCAATGTTTAAACTAGAGTTCAAAAACTTAATACGCAAAGATTTGTAAATACGAAGGGAGGACGGGCATTTTAATGATTTAAGAATTTTAAAATTGTCAACAGAAACGTCAACCTTACATTTGATAGAATAACTTCTAATAGCAGACTGTTCTTTTCTCGACAAAAACTACGTTGGTAGTACAGTTCGTTCTTCGCAGGCGAGATTTTGCTCCCATCCACATGGGCATTAGTCATAGGACAGGGAAGGTTTTGTCGATAAAAGAACAGTCTGCTATTAGAAGTCATCTTATCAAGTGTAAGGTTGACGTTTCTGTCGACAATTTCAAAATTCTTAAATCATTTAAATGCCCGTCCTCCATTTGTATTTACGAATCTTTGTGTATTAAATTTTTGAACTCTAGTTTAAACATTGATTCTGGCTGTTACCCTCTTTATATTAATTAGAATAACTACCTACTATATATATATATATATATATATATATATATATATATATATATATATTATCCACTACACCATGGGCCTCGATTAATCAGAAGTCGTAATTCTCCTACATACGAGCAGAAACCAATGCCCTGAGGCATCGCATGCCGTACATATTATACATTTTAACTGCAAACAACACACAGTATAATTAATGTAAAGAACGCTTGTGTAGAAGAACGTTCCGCACAAGATGAGGAGGGAGAACGAACAAATGAAAAATGTTGCATAACACAATGTAGTTCATTATCTGTATTCAGTAAAATAAAAACCTGTAAAATATAGGATAAATCATTATTTAAAATCGTATAATTTATGATCTCGTCATCAATATGGCTTTTGTAAGAAAAATCTTAAATCTTATGGAAAGCGCCACTGTCGATAAAAAGAATAAAGAAATCACGGTTTCCATTTTTAGGGATTTGAGTAAGGCTTTTGATGCGATAGACCATAATATTCTACTCAACAAACTATACCGTTATAGCTTCAGAATCAAGGTGCTATATTAAGTGACTGGTTTAAAAGTTACTTGTTCAATAGATATCAATTTATTGCATTCGGTACGGTAATGTTTGTTCCACTAAAGTGATCATAAAAGATAGAGTTATTTCATGGGTTGGTCGTGGGTTTACTGTTATTTTTACTCTATATAAATAATCTTTCACGCTCTTCAAATATATTTAATAAACAGTCAGGAGGGCCAGAAACCAACATAGAGCTCAGGTCAACGAATGCGGCCCCATTACTTTAACTCCTGTATTTTTATTACCAGCATCATCGGGAATCGAATCCCTGGCCTCAATGTCTTCAATTCGCTCATAGGGAAGCGGTGTTACTCACTGAGCTATAGACGCTGACTTCAAATATACTTAACTTGGAAAGAGGAGACTGTAGACACGAATCGACCAGGGAAGTACTCCGGAGGGAACTTTAGCAGGAGACGGAGTGCTGGAACTCCCGTTTCTCCTGTCACTGTCCCTTTAGCTGATCTTTTTCCCGTGTCTCATCTACCCTCTGTGAGCAGTCCAGCATGCTCTCAAACACGCACTTCTCTCACTATTCCTTACTACATATACATGCATCTCACATACTACACAACCTTTTCAAAATTTATTAAAAAAAAATGGCATTATGAGCCTCGGAGACCTTGATTTCGGCTCTCCCCTTCTTGCATAGGTGGGAGGGGGACATTTTTGCGGGCGTTCGCCCATGGCCCCTCCCTCCTGCATAAAAAAAACTTCACAAGTTTGCGGATAACATCACAAAGTCTTTTTCTTGCAAAGATGTTAATACAGAGTGAAAGAGACATTTAAAAAAAAATTAATTTACCAAAGTTGTCGACTAACTGACTGACTTCTAACAAACGTTTTGAATAACAAACAAAATTAATATTTGTTGAAACTGAATGTTGGCTCGATTATCATAAAAAATTGCCAAGTAACAAAATTCCTTGGAATAAATCTTGACAGAAATTGACAATAATTCTCGTTCTGACTTGCATAATGTACTGTACGCGCTTGCATGGGGAACTATGTTGACAAGACTTTAAACACTATATTTTTTATTTGAAACGAGCGATAATAAGAATATTAATCAACTTATGCTGATTCGCATGATTATGCGAGTATAATTTTTAACGAGTTAAAACTGTTAAATAACAAAGATGTAATCAAAACGTTACATTTCATAGTTTCATTTACAAATATTTGAAAAAAATTACTAGTATACAGTACATTGGGTTAATAAGTACTTTGTAACTCATGAAGACATTCACGTGTATCCGATTATATATATATACATATATATATATATATTACACGAGGGTAATTTAATAAGTATCCGCACTTTTTATTTTCACAATTTTATTTTCACAGCTGATAGATTATAAACACATCACTTCTCAACATAGTCTCCCTGTTTCTCAATACACTTAGTCCAGCAATCTACAAGCTTCCTAATGCCATCACAAAAGAATGTTTTTGGCTGTGTGCGTAGCAGTCATGCACCGCCTCCTTCAGGTCATTACCACCTTGGAATCGCTGACCTTTCAAAGCGTCTTTTAGTGGTCCAAACAGGTAAAAATCCGAAGGTGCCAGGTCTGGACTGTAGGCCGGATGGTCAAGAATTTCAAATTTAAGTTCTTGAAGGCATTTTCTAGTTTGTGCAACGGTATGAGGGCGCGTATTGTCGTGTAACAGAATGACACCTTCGGACAATCTCTCTCTCCGTTTTGTGCGAATTGCTTGCTTTAACTCATTCCGAAGCATGTCAGAATACGATGCACTTGTTACTGCAGTTCCACGCTCTAGATAATGTTCAAGGATAGGGCCTCGTGTATCCCAAAACAGTGTTAGCATAACTTTACCTGCTGACGGCTGCGCTTTGAACCTTTGAACTTCCTTGCAACGGGAGATGGATGCTTCCATTGCATTCTGTTACACGACAATGCGCGCCCTCATACCGCTGCACAGACTAGAAAATGGCTTCAAGAACTTAAATTTGGAGTTCTCGAACATCCAGCCTACAGTCCAGACCTGGCACCTTCGGATTTTTACCTGTTTGGACCACTAAAAGACGCTTTGAGAGGTCAGCGATTCCAAGGCGATGATGACCTGAAGGAGGCGGTGCATGACTGGCTATGCACACAGCCAAAAACATTCTTTTGTGATGGCATTAGGAAGCTTGTAGATCGCTGGACTAAGTGTATTGAGAAACTGGGAGACTATGTTGAGAAGTGATGTGTTTACCTGATGTGAAAATAAAATTGTGAAAATAAAAAGTGCGGATACTTATTGAATTACCCTCGTATATATACAGTATATATATATATATATATACAGATTTTTTACGTTTTCTCCCTTCTCCAGTTGGAGAGAGTTTCTTACTTCCGGGGTTAAACCTTAACCCTAAGGAATTTTTAGGTACAGCCTAGTACTAGGTGTAAAATAGAGGTGCTGTATCGTAGTATCTCCCCTACAATTTCTCCAGATGTTATACTGTACTTATGGGCAGTTGGTCAAGGAACTCCACTGTAGATTTCTTTACTGCCTCTGTCGCCCCCACTACTATTGGGATGATCTCAGGTTCTACATTCCACATTCTCCGTATTTCATGTTTGAGTCTCTGGTATTTTAAGACCTTTTCCCTTTCATAGTTAGCCACATTCCAGTCCGCTGGGACTCCTACTTCCACTAAGAGGCATTTGTTACCCTCCTTCTCTCTCACTACTATGTCTGGCCTGCATCCTGATACCCTGATGTCAGTTGGTATCTCGTGATCATATAGGAGCAGCACTTTGTCATTGTCTTCTATTCCTTGTGGAATATGTTCTCGATGCGTTTCTGTTTCTAGCCTTATTTCATATTTCTTACACAGCTTGAAATGGATTAGCTTGCAGACTGCATTGTGTCTGTCTGTGTAGTTTCCCCTGTGTAGGAGTATTTCGCACCCAGACAGTATGTGACTCACAGTCTCTGGGCTCTTTGAGCACAGTCTGCACATCTCAGTTTCATTTCTACCCTCAATATTTCTTTTGAACCAGTGTGTCCGTAGTGCCTGGTCTTGTGCTGCCACCACCAGCCGTTCATCTTCTGGTCTCAGTGCCCCTCTTACCAGGAACTCCACAGTTTTATCCCTCTCTATGTATGCTCTGTTTAGCACGTCCTCTTTGTATACTTTGCTGAATTTGTGCTCTTCCCAGTTCTTCTCCTTTTCTTCTGATCTTTTCCTGTTTACCTTCTTTTTATGGTGCTTATCTTTTTCATGAGAGGTTTATTTGCAATGTCTTCAAGCTGTTCAGATCCTATGCCGGCATCCACTAGATAGTCATTTGCCTTCTTTTAAAGTGATCTTGTTGAGGCTTTTCACATTCATGGTCTCTCACAAATATGACTGCCTTCCTTCTCCTTCCTTTATGTACTGTGGTAATCCTATTGTTGTGGCTTTGTGCACTTGGTCTATTAGCGCAAGCCCTAATCCACCGACCCTCCTTGGCAGGTATAGCCTTGGTGTGCATTGGTTTTTATATATGATCTTATGCGGATGGAGCATTTTTCTGGTGATTGTATCCAATTTGTTGATTTCTAGCTGGGTCCAACTGATTATGCCAAAACTGTATGACAGTACAGGTACTGCCAGTAAGTTTATGGATAGGATCTTATTTTTACTGTTTAGGTGAGATTTTAGGATTAGTTTTAGTCTTTTTTAATATTCTTTCCGCAGTCTTTCTTTCATAATGTCATTTTCCATCTTTTCAGATTCTTTCATCCCCAGATATTTATATGCAGCTCTTGCTCTAGTTCTTTTATCACAATATTGTCCACCTTGATGTTTACTGATTCACACCTTTTACCTTTCCTTAATGTGACAGTGGCACATTTCTCACGCCCAAACGCCATCTGGATGTCATCTGAGAACTTTTTGACCTCCCTGATCTCTTCTGTTAGCTCGCTTTTGTTTGGGGCGTACAGTTTTAGGTCGTCCATGTAAAATAAGTGAGATATTTTTGGGCTGCTCTTTTCCCTTGGTCTCATCATGTAGCCTTTGTTTAGGTTATTTACTAGTTGGCCAAGTGGGTTTAGTGCCAGTACAAACAAAAGAGGGGATATTGAATCACCCTGGTAGATCCCTCTCTTGATTCTCACATTGTTCACCTCTAAAGTTCCCTTACTGTGATGGAGAGTTAGGTCCGGTTCCCATCGTGTCATAACCGTTTCTAAGAAGATCCTGATGGTGGGGTGGATCTTGTATAGTCTCAACACTTCCTTCACCCATGAGTGGGGTACACTGTCAGATGCCTTTTTGTGGTCAATCCATGCCATGCTTAGGTTTCTCTGTTTCTTTCTGTTGTTTTCCAATATAGCCCTGTTGATTAACAGCTGGTCTTTCGTCCCATACGTTCTTCTGCTACATCCTTTTTGTTCTGGGCCTATAATGTTGTTTTCGTCTGCATGGCTGTAGATCTTGTCTGCTATGATTCCTGTTAGTATTTTGTAGATTGTTGGCAGGTATGTTATTGATCTATATTTGTTTGGATTATGGGTTTCAGGGGACATTGGTAGTAATGTTGTTTTTCCTTTTGTCAACCATTGTGGTGTTTCTTCTTCCGCTGTTAGTATCTTGTTGAAGCACCTTGTTAGTTTTCCACTTGGTGATGTTAGCTTTTTCGGAGCTATTGAAGAATAGGGACCCCAGCCTTCTTTAGTTAGCTTTATAAGGCTAGCTAACGAAAATATCATGACCTAACCTAACCAATCGTCAAAGGCGTACAGTTAACCTAACGATTGGTTAGGTTAGGTCGTGATATTTTCGTTAGTTAGCCTTATAAGCCTAACTAAAGAAGGCTGGGGTCCCTATTCTTCAATAGCTCCGCTTTTTCAACCAGAAGTTCTTAATCATGTCCGGGCCTGGTGCTTTCCAGTTGCTACTTTTTTTAAATTTTCTCCTCAACTTCTTTCGTGGTTATTCTATCCATGTTCATCTCTGAGATGTTTCTCGCCTTTTCGTATGTGTGTGTGTGTGTTGTGTGTGTGTGACCAGAAAAAGGTAAACTATCTTCAATTTAGATTATCTTCCTCTTGAATATTACCTATTTTTGTTGGATTAAAATTACGAAATGATAATTTATACATTGATATTAAAAATATTTGTAATGAAATGTAAAACTAAATTGAAATTTCTTTCATTATTATTAGATGAATACTGATAAAACTTTCTATAAATGTCAATTTTAATGTAATGTAGATTACTTCGTTTAATTTCTCATATTTTACTATTAATTCTTTGTATGTTTTAAACTAATTAATATTTCACACTTGGGAAACATATTTGTACCTTTTCCAGTTTGTGTACCGTTTTTCATATAATTTATTTTTGATTGGTCATACAACCGCCGTCGATTATAACAACTTTTTAAGAGAGGTAAGTTCTTGATAACCTAACCTAACCTAACCTAACCTTCTGTTTTACTCTATGCTGTGCCTAACAGAAGCAAAGAAACACTAGAAAGTTGCATAAAAGCCAACATTGTAGAAAACGGTACATAAACTGGAAAACGTCCCTTTATTTATTAGTCACACGCGTAAACACGCTATAAAATAATGTTTACCTTCTTAATTAATGAGAGCCCAGTAAAGCCAAATTTAAGAGCCAAAACTGTCGTAAAATATATTTAATACATTTCTATGTTCCAAGTTAAAATGATCGTAGTATTTATTTATTTTAATTGATATTTATACAAGTATTCGTAAATATACTTCAATTACTATCAATTAGCATCTAAGTAGCAATTCTACGTTTAGAGTAAATTACAACAATGCTTGAAATAAATGCAAAAAACTTCACTTTTTTCTACGTGAAGGTCAAAATATGAAAATAAAAATAAAATAAAAACCCACTCTAATAGACAGAGTTTATTTCCACAACAGTTTCGACGCCCACTGGCATCCTCCTCGGGTGGATACAGAAAAACGAGGAGGATGCCAGTGGGCGTCGAACTCTTGTGGAAATAAACTCTGTCTATTAGAGTGGGTTGTTATTCTAATGCTTGAAATATATCCTTCGAGAATTTTTTTTTTTTTTTTTTTTCTCGATCAAAATTTTGTTCATGAGAATTTTTTTCTAAATTTAATCGGCGATAATTTTTTTTTTAGCAAATATTCACTTCAGTGAATTAGTGCCAGCGTCTGTAACTCAGTGGGTAACACCGTTTCCCTATAAGTGAAGTGAAGACACTGAGGTCGAGAGTTCGAACCCCGTTAATGCTAGTAATAATAATACGGAAGTTAGAGCGATAGGCCACATCAGTTGGCTTAAGCGCTGTACCAGTTTCTTGCCCTCCTCATTGACTGGTTATTATATGAATCAGTGTTGTTGATTTCATAAATGAAACCTCAAAATCAGGTTGGGCAGCTGCGGAAACAAATTCACCGAAAATATATTTTTAATAAACGCAAAAATTACTAATTATTTTTATTTATTTTTTTTTGATAGAAAATATAATTGAAAAATACTAATTATTAATTTCAGGCTAAAATAATCCTGCGAATTTATTTCCAGAACTGTACAGTCAATTACGAAAGTAAGAATTCACACTGGGTCAATTGAAAGCCTCTAAAAACTCTTCAAATGTTAGTATTAGACTTAGGGTCAAATACATCAAACAGTATTTAAATACAAATACTCTCCAGTCCTCCCAAATACAAATACTTTGGATCACTTGAAGATCAGGACCCCCAGCCTTCTTTAGTTTTAGCCTTATAAGGCTAACTAACGAAAATATCGCGACTTAACCAAACCAATCGTTAGGTCAACTGTACGCCCTTGACGATTCGTTAGGTTAAGTTGTGATATTTTCGTTAGTTTAGCCTTATAAGGCTAACTAACAAAGGCTGGGGGCCCTGATCTTCAGGTGATCCACGTATTTAAGTACAAATACAAATACATTACTTTCAAGTACAAATACTTCAATATATGTATTTAAATAGGATCACCTGAAGATCAGGGCCCCCGGCCTTCTTTAGTTAGTTTTATAAGGTTAACTAACGAAAATATCACGACATAACCTAACCAATCGTCAAGGCGTACAGTTGACCTAACGATTGGTTAGGTTAGGTCGTGATATTTTCGTTAGTTAGCCTTATAAGGCTAACTAAAGAAAGCTCTGATCTTCAGGTGATCCTTTAAATACACATAAATACAAATACCCAAGTATTTGACCCCAACTCTAGTTAGTACTTAACGGCGTAACACAAAACGATATACTGTACAGTGTTTCTGAAGAGGACGTAGATGGTACAGTTATGACTTAAAACTTTTTCTGAACAATCTCAAAAAAGTATGAGGGTGACTCCGATTTTTTTCATCTGAAATCTTTAGTTCAGAATGGCCAAAGAAAGGACACAGATATACTTGGTACGCAAACGTACCTTCGTCACTCCAGTTTCATGAAAATGAGCAGAGAAAGGACATAGAGCCTTCATTAACTTATGATAAAACAATTTAAATTGCTTGACCAGTTAAATTACATTAATGTTAGTACAAATGAAGAAAATTCAGTCAGTGTATCTAGCCTGCGGTCTACCTCATACCATAGGCAGATCCAGAGGGGGGGGACAAGGGGCTTAATTGAAGCAACGGGGCTTAATTTGGAGGCCCATACATTCTGGTTAAACGAAATTAGGTAAAACGTTTGAATGCTTATGTCCACGTTGCTTCAATTAAGCCCCCTGGCCCCCTTCTGGATCCGCCTGTCTCATACTGTGTAAGGAGGAAGAAGCTGGGCAATTTTTATATATATGCCTTCATTATTTCATTTTTAACATGCTGTTTGCGCATGTGAGCTGGTTCTATTAATTTCAGTTCAGTCTGTTTAGTCTGGAAGAAGGGATAATGAGATCGTTGCTCCATAAAAATTAATCGGATCACCTGAAGATCAGGGCCCCCGGCCTTTTTTAGTTAGCTTTATAAGTCTAACTAACGAAAATATCACGACCTAACCTAACCAATCGTCAAGGGCGTACAGTTGACCCAACGATTGGTTAGGTTAGGTCGTGATATTTTCGTTAGTTAGCCTTATAAGGCTAACTAGAGAAGGCCCGGGGCCTTGATCTTCAGGTGATCCAATTAATCTAGCAAATATTCAGTTTCGAAGAAACCAGGGTGTTTTTTTTTTTTTTTTACAAAGTACCAGGGTTGGGTCAATTAATTTTCAAAATTAACTAGTTAAGTTAATTTGGGAATCTTACCAACTAAATTAGGTTTACCCATATTTTAAAAATTAATTAGTTAAGTTAATTTGAAAAGTTAACTAGTTAAGTTGATCAATTAACTTTTGCTTTCTTGGAAGTAGTGTGTGTGTGTGTGTGTGTGTGTGTGTGTGTGTGTGTGTGTGTGATAAAAATAAAAAAATATGAAATTTTTTGTATAGGGATTATCTTATTCTATGAGCTACTCCTATTTACCACATATTTTTACATTGTTGACGTCCAAAACATTTTCATCGTATTTCCTAAGCCATCTCAGCAATAAGCACAGGATTTTTCATTCAAATATTCTCTTACTGATATTCAATGCAACAGCAATTAACTTAATCAATCAAAACTACAATGATTTTCTCTCTCAAATGTAATAGTTCATAATTTTAGTTATAAATTTAGTTATAATTAGTTATAAAAAAGTTGAACAGAATCGAATGGATGAATTCTGAAATGATAAATACATATTAAGTCTACTTCCTTATGAATAAAAAATATGGCAATTACGAGTTCCTTAAATCTATATTTAAATTTCCCTCAAATTATGTAATGTAATGCAGAGAGTTGGGGTTGTCTCACCTTCGTAATGGCAAAGATAATGTGACGAAGGGACCGACGCCTTTACATGGAATACAAACCATCAGTCGTTACATCATCTGAACCCAGAGGTCATTCAGTCATCCAATTATTATTGAACAGACCCAACGTTACTGACCTAACGGGAAGCAGTGTTGCAACGTGGCCATGATGTATCCCCTCATAATATGCCTAACAAGCTATTGTTAAATTTAGTAAAGTACTGTAAGTTTGTGCTGTAACATTTTTAAAAGTTATATCATATACGGTGTGCAGTAAAAAATGGTAGGGATAAGAATGACATAGGTTAGGTTAGGTTAGATCGAGTTAGGTTAGGTGAACTTAACTAATAATTATATTAATACTAATACAGGATAAGTATTCATACTACCGTATATACTATACTATACTATACTATACTATACTATACTACACATACTATAGCATTTTTACCCAAAATCATCATACATACGTTAAATTGTATCATTTTATCAAACGTATAAAATCTCTAAACATGTTTAAAAGTAGGTCAGAACTTAAAACATGTTTAAAAGTAGGTCAGAACTTAAAGCATGTTTAAAAGTAGGTCAGAACTTAAACATGTTTAACCTTAGAACGTATTTAAGTAATGTTAAAAACAAAAATACGTGTTTAAAAATACCTTTTAACTTAATACACAACTCGTAATTTTACAGTACAAATATATCGTTTGAAGCTGTAATTAAGTTAACAGTAGTTAAAACTGTAATTTTGAAACTGTAAACAGTCATCGGGATTCGGACTTCCGACCTCAGTGTCTTATAGGGAAACGGCTAATATTAAGTTTCGGGGACACCAGATTCCGGTGATCCGCCAATTTCATATTTCGGGCCAGTCAGTGTGATTCTTACGTCCAGGTTACGTTACACTAGGTTAGGTGGGCGTTCTCAAGGGTGTTCCATAAGTCCCTTTACTCCCCCCCCTTATTCTCACCCTATTCCAGTAGGAAAATGTTCAGAAGTAAAGGAACTTCTGGGACACCTTGTAGGCTGATTAGTTATTTCCAACGTCACCAACTTTCGGCCAATCAGAGGTCTAAAAAACTGGTGTCACCAAAACTTAATATTTACCGGAAAACGGTCTTACCAACTGGGGTTCCCGACAAAAGCCTCCTAGGACAAAAGCCCCCTAGACAAAAGCCCCTCAGTTAAAGTGCAAAGTAGAACAAAAGACTTCATTTTTTATATTATTGTTCGTGTGCTATGAAGTAATCCTAAACAAATATTATAATCTTTGTCTATGTTAATTTACTCTAGTTGATCACTGTTTTGTTTACCTGAATGGTTAGGTTAGGTTAGGAACGTGCCACAAAGGAGCATCAACAGCGTTTGAAGGACCACCTATGTCTGGACTATGTGAATGAGAGGAAGACCTTGGAGGAATTTCTGAATGGTGTAGGTCACAGCATTAGGTGGAAGTAAAATGAACTTTAAATGAACCTTAACACTTAATGAACTTTTTAATATTGTGCTTTATTTGTTTGATTTTCCCTAGATATGGTATGATGTTCCTTTTATAATGTTCATTTTTATGGTTGTGTAAATAATTTTGTACTCCTGTAAAATAGTGAGCTATAAATTTATAATGCAAGTGTTAATGTGCGCTACTGTATAATACTTATAAAGCGCGCTACTGTATAATACTTATAAAGCTGACTTTGCCTAGATAAGGCATGATGATCCTTTTATAATGTAGTTTTTTATGGTTGTGTAAATATTAGCGTTAATGTGTGCTACTGTATAATACTTATAATGCCTTCCTTATTGCAGTCTTATGATATAATAAATGTAATATTTCATAAACTGTAAATAATAAAGAATAAAAATAATGATTAAAAAAATTCTTATTATTATTTTTCCTAGGGGGCTTTTGTCCTAGGGGGCTTTTGTCCTAGGGGGCTTTTGTCCTACATACTACCAACTGAGCTACAATCACTAACTTCTATTTACCATTACCCAGATTAGATTACGCAATTCGCATTTTCGCATTTATGTACTGTAGTTAATGAATATCCGCAAACTTCAAAGAAGAAAATCGTGATGATACTTCAATATAAATTTCCTATCACGACTAACGTAAATAATTCCATCATTACAAGGAAAGGAAAATTCTTACATCATGAAAAAGAAAATTCTCAATTCTTCGACGAAATTCGTAGAATAAAGAATTTTCATTCGTGATGATAGAAATTTGTTTTTTTGTGTTGTATGGTAGAAGGAAATCTAACAACATACTCGTGGTTTTTTTTATGCAACACACATCATGTTGCAATTTTGAAAATATTATGTAATTGTTACTCTATATACGCGAGTATATCGCGTATCACTTGCTTTTATATAACTAAAAAGGAAAAAATTCCTTATTTTATTACTAAAAAACGGACATAAATTAAGAGGCACTTAATTTACTTCTTTTAAACCAAATATATCGTGAGAAAGAAGCATTCTCTGCGTGTCTTATTTCATACGGCGGAGCAATTAACATCTATGTTCATTCTTAGTATTAATCGTTCAGTCACGACACTTAAGCAATTTTTGTATCGTCTTATTAGATGATACTAACCGACAGTACAATAGAGTGACTTTGAATTCAAAGTTCTTTTTTTTCTGACTGTAATCTCGAGTCTACTTTCGTCGTTTTCACTCGCACGAATGCGTTCATGAACGAGAGAAATAATAAAAAGAAGACCTCATTTGGGAGGTGAACAATCGTTCGTTTTGATTACCTAATATTTGGGAATAGAAATAAAGGTTTAATTTTTTTTATTTCATGCACATCGTAAAAGCCATCTCATACTTTCAAATTTAATTTCGTTTCGATTCAATATACTGTGTGTGTGTGTGTATATATATATATATATATTGAAATAATCCGCAGGAAAAGTGTAACATCCAATCCGAGTACTTTCAAGTATGTTTCAACTCAAGAGGAGTTGAATTATATTCGAAAGTACTCGGATTGGAAGTTTCATTTTTCCTTCGGGTTGTTTCAGAAGAAAGAAGTTCATGTATTTTATGTGAATTTCAACCATATATACAGTATACGTGTGTGTATATATATATATATACACGATTGTTGCAGTTCTGTGTGAAACTAGTTTTTAATGACTGAGCGTCTTTTACTGAAATAAAATGCTAATAACAAGATTCTTCTTTTTCTGCCAGCGACTGCTGACAAAAAATAACGGTGAAAGAAGTTATAGGAAAGTAAGAAAAATGGTTTGAGTTCTTTCATATCATGCATACAGTATCTGGTGTACCCATTTACTCATGAAAGCATTAAATGTTACACTGCTAAATCTCATTTATACCAAGAATTCTTAATTTTTTTTATTTATTAATTAAGCAAAAACAAAGTAATAATTCCATGGCTGAATGCTAAACTATATCGTGCTGCTCAGGTGAATATTTGCGGGGTTTGATTGACGACAGAAGTAAAAGTAGATGAAGTTGAAAGTAGAGTGAAGCATGGCACGCAAGTCATTACCACAATAAAAGTTCCAATAGGAAGAAAGTGCTTAAGTGCGGATGCAGCAAGCAGTTTAAATGAAGGTGTACTGGTGCCAGCATTGATGTATAGCTGCCAGATACTTATCATAGGTTACTGTCAAAAGTAAGAACAGTTGAGATGAATAATTTTAATAGTATAAAACGAACTGATCATATAAGAAATGAGGGTGGTCAAGTGTAAGGAAGGAAGGAAGGAAGGAATAGCAGTGCTACACCGGCGGTTCGACTGCCGACGTCATATCGCGCTGAAACTAAACTAGAAAGAGAACGCAAGGAAATGGCGAGAGAGGAATACGAGAGAAGGATCAGCTAAAGAGAGAACGTAAGGAAAGAGAGAAGAGGCACTTGGAACAGCGAAGGAAGGAAGAAATTATACCAAAGACGCACTAAATAGAGAAGAGGAGGCCAGTCTGACGGAGAAAGGAGGAGAGAGTGTCCTTCGACACGGACGTAAAGCCACTCAACAAAAGAGAAAGAGTAAGAGCGTAGCCTGAACGGCACAAAGAGAGAAGGAAGCCGGAGAGAGCAACGGCAACGGTAAAACAAACTAACAGTAAATGTGAAACGGAGAGGGGAGTGTCGCAAGGGCATAAGAACACAAGATCCGCTGCCATAAGATGACCATGCGTGGGCGAGTATGACCAATACGCAAGCGTATCAGAGCGATCTCAAAACGTCGATCACGTTGACAGGAGGAAGATCACGGACGAATCGAGGGCTTCAATGCCCTCAGGAAATTCCAGGACACATCTTCCCACTGGCGTTGCCACCGGCAGAAGAATGCATCTCGGAAACCCACACCAAGTCCGACGCCGGGAGAGTTGTAAGGTCAAAAGGTATGGAAGAAACCTCCCTCGCCGTAGCGTCCGCGCGTTCGTTGCCTGGAACACCGACATGGGAAGGCACCTGACAAAAGGCAACCAATTTACGGCGTGATGAAAGGACAAGCCAGTCATGGATCTGTCGCACCAGTGGGTGCTCGGAGACAAGAGACGACAGGGCCTCGAGGGAGTTACGGGAGTCTGAATATATATATATTATTTCTGTTTCAAGGGAAACTGTTTTGGTTTACACTGATATTGTATCGTAAGGTGAGTGACAATGACTATAAGAAAATGGCTAACATATAATCACAAAAAAACGATGCATTGATTGACACTGTACAATGTATTGTCTTTACAGCGTGTTATTCCAGTATCAAAGTAGATGTTTCTACATAGGTTGGTGTTTTTAAATTTACTTCTTAACTGGAGTCCCAAATGGAGAAGTATATAATGTCTGGGAATTACTCATTACAGAACATCTATAGCATTTATATTAGGAACACATGGTATACAATACTCTGTAGGGTATTGTACGTATGTTGGTATACATATAACGTTGATCTTAAGCATCTGAACCCGGCATGGAAATGGTTGGTTCCTGATGCGATGAATTGTTTTGTTGGAGTTTCTAAATTAATAATTTGGGTACATGAGCACGAAATCAATATAGCGATTTAAAGGATCAAATGATGTTGGCTTCGTGTTCTTTCATTTTCATTCATAAACATGGTAAAAATTACAGTAACTTTTATGTGGTGTGGCGTTCAATCCTCTCCAATCTATACTTTTCTATAATAAGCGAGTGACCATACGAGGTAAATTACACATGATGTTGATGTTAAGGCAATTCCTTTTAGTGTTCTTTTTCTAACTTTCCTATACTTCTTTCAAAACTTTTTGTCATCTGAAAAGAGAGAGTTCTTTCATCTATCTTTAATTTACATTTTGAGGGTAAATGTATGCCTTCCACACACACACACACACACACACACACACACATACACAACGTATATATATATATATGTATATATATATATATATATATATATATATATATATATATATATATATATATATATATATATACCGGGTAAACCAAAAGGAGGTGGACAGTAGGTTGAATAGGGTTTGTGTTATATTATATTATAACTATGGTGTTCATTATAACTATGGTGTTTGTGTGTAGTGAGAACATGCATTTAACATTAGAGCAGCAACTAAACCAGCCTGGTGTCACTGTTTGGGGTGGTATTTCAAGTTCTGGTGTTTTAGGACCAATTTTGTTGATGGAACAGTCACAGGTGATAAGTATCTCGAAATTCTAATGAATGAAGTTGTTCACACACTTATAACAACAGCCTAATTCACATGACCTCTATTTCCAACAAGATGGGGCCCCTCCACATTATTCAAGAGCAGTCCGTGAGTATCTTGATGAAACATTTCCCGAAAAATGGATCGGCCGAAGAGGTCCAATTGAATGGCCTGCACGTTCACCTGACTTTACCCCAATGGATTTTTTCTTTTGGGGAGTACTCAAGGACAAAGTTTATAGTCGAAAACCACGAAGTGTTGGTGATTTGAAAAATTACATCAGAGATGCATTTCAAGAAATTAATGCACAAAGAAACTTGTGCAAAAATGTTTGTCGAAGTGTGAAAGGTAGACTTCAAAGCTGTGTAAATTGTGATGGACAGCAATTTGAGCACCTGCGTTGATAAAATTTTCAGCGCTTTTGTATTGTATTGGTATAAGTTAATTTTTTTTTTTATTTTGTATTATAGTATACAAAAAAATTAAATATAATTGTATATGTATTCTCAAAATAAACGTTATCATTTACTGTCCACCTACATTTGATTCACCCAGTATAATATATATATATATATAATATATATATTATATATATATATATATATAATATATATATATATATATTATATATATATATATAGTCAGTTAAAAAAGTTCTGCTATGAAATTCCATGTTTTTAACTGGTAAATATCAATAAGAGACGTGGAGTGTCATGACAGAATTTTTACTTGACTTTACATACGTGTAAGTATCGTATGTTTATTTCGTTTCTATGAACTCTCTTCTCTTCTCGGCTAAACTAGGGTGAATATTTCGTTTTTTTTTTAACATATGAACTCGTGCACATATACATGCATACATATATATAACAAAACTTCTCAAGGGAAGACGCTGAAGTCTTTCCAAAGTTTTGGTGTGTGGCATTATATTTTCTATGCATAAACTTATAAACACAAAGTAACCAAAATCATAAATAAAATAAAAAAATTCGTAGTGAAAGAATAACAAATAAGATAACCTCCAAAAAAATAAAGAAAAATAAGAAACAAAACGTAAAACTATGAAATAAAAATTTGAACGAGAGAGAAAGAAGAAAATTTTCCCTCCACGTTTGAAGCCGGTCCGCAATTCACTTTGTTTGTCCTTTTAAAGCAAGCTTCGGACGACCTGCGCGAACTCTAAAGAAGTGTCGAACCCAGCTGTCCGTGTTCGATTTGTCGATAAGGTGAACAAATTTCGAATCGACTCCAGTGTTCCGGTCGAAAAGATTTAAAAAGGAGGTGAGTTCGATCTTAAAATCTGTCCATTTTTTGTTTATGTAAAATCCTGCAATCCTGCAATCCTACAATCAAGAAAAATCCTTATCGTTGAAAATTCGTAAATTCGTGTTCCTCTTATCTTTATATATATATATATATATATATATATATATATATATATATATATATATATAGAGAGAGAGAGAGAGAGAGAGAGAGAGAGAGAGAGAGCTTTTTTGTAGAAAAAAGGTACCGGAACGCATATATTTAGAATGGTGAAATTAGTGAAAATAGTATGTTATACTATTTTAAATCACTAATAAACTGAACACTCTCAGTAAAAAGGTTCCGGAACCGTTCCGGCACAAAAAAGCCCTGTATATATATATATATATATATATATATATATATTATATATATATATATATATATATGAAAAATTATTTCACGAAAGTGACACGTGAAAAATATTTATGATGAATAAACCACGAAGGAAAAAGAAACACAAAGGGGTGCTCAAGCGCTTTCGTCTAATGACATCCTCAGGAACACTGGAGTGAAAGGACAGATCAAGGCAATATATAGGTTACAAAAATAAACAAACATACATACATATTCATATATATATACATATATATATATATATATACATATACATATATATAGTAAGCATAGAAAAAATTGTGGGAGGAGCAAACATTTATATGGGAGATTGACACTTATAGCACTTCAGCCGACATTCAATATAAACTCAAATGGCTTGTTTATGAAACAGGTCACAAAAGAATAAAGAAATAAAAATAAATATAAATATAAATTGAGAAAAAATTAATTACAAAATAGTGTCTTAGTGATATAAATGTCACAGCCTAAATAACAATAAAGAAATAAACCGGCAAATAAAAAACCCACAAATATATATATACATACATATATATATATATGCACTTTGGCCGACCTTCAATATAAATTCAAATGGCTTGTTTATGGAACAGGTCACAAAAGAATAAAGAAATAAAAATAATTATAAATATAAAAAGTGCCATAGTGATATATATATGTCCCAGCCAAATAACCAAAAAAAAAAAAATTGAAAGATAAATAAATTTTAAGAGAGGCACACCAATTTATAAGGGAAAAATTACCACAGGTTTTTAGTTATTGTCTGAATCATGCATATTATAGTCACAAACGAATAAAAAAGTACAAGTAAATATAAATTGGAAAACAAAATGATGCCTAGATGATATATAAAGAACCATAAAAATATATACAACATATATACAGTATATATACGAAATATAAACGCAATATATACAGAATATATATATATATATATATGCATAAGGGAAAAAAATTACCAAAGATTTGTTTTTATAATTATTGTCTGAAAAAACGGTAGGTCGCGAAAGAATAAAGAAATAAAAATAAATATAAATTGAAAAAATTACAAATAATACATCTACACATGTATACTCGCGTAACCAAATATATATACATATACACACACATATACAAAAGCCCACACACACACATATATATATATACACATACAAGCATGACCTTCACGAAATGAGAAATCATTGCGCAGAACATTTGTGAGGTTGTAAGGTAAGGTAAGGTACATGCACACACACATATATACATACATATATATACACATATATATACACATACATACAAACATACATATACACACATACATACATACATATACACACATATACATACACACACATTTAACTGCAATGACCACAAACATACTCACATACACATACATACATACACATCCACGCATACAGCAAAAAATTGAAAAATAAAATTGTAAGAGAAACCTACAGATTTATAAGGAAAAAAAAAAAGACAAAAACAAATTTTTACCAAAGATTTAACAACCTGCCCTTTTTGTTTAAATCCATTCTGAAGGAATTCAGAGCAACGGGATCGAGTTGAAACAGACCTTTACTCATGTTAAGGTTATTTGTAAGTTGAATTATAGCCGACTCAAGAATATTTCTATTAACAATGTTGCTAGAGTGAAACAAAACTGAAACATTATTCCAATCAATACAATGGGATAACTCTGACAAATGGACAAAAAGGGCACTGGACAACTGTCCCGTTCTAACGGAATATTGATGCTGTTTTACACGCGTTTGCAAATCCTTTCCCGTCTGACCTATGTAAAAGGAATCACATTGCTTACACCCAATTTTATAGATAATGCCTAAATTATTGGTAGGGCTATTTTTTACTATGATGTTTTTCACAATATTGTTATATGAAAAAACTACACTGATATCCAAAAGTTTAAGTACATTAGCAATGCCTAAGAAGCCCGGGAAAAATGGAAGTACTAAAATATTCTTTGACAAGGTGCGAGTGTTATTATTCACACGATAGAAGGTTCGTTTAGCCTTATTAAGACAAGATTCCATGAACGCAGATGGGTAACACAACTCACTTCCAATACCGTTGATATTTTCCAATTCGGCATCGATGTATTCCGGACTGGCGATCCTAAGAGCGCGGAGAAACATTGAGGAAAATATGGCCTTTTTAATAGGGGTGTCATGTCCAGAGTAAAAGTGTACGTAGGACAAATTGTTTTTTTTTTCCGATAGATACTAAACTTAAAACCCGGGCTATCCCTATGAACACGCACATCCAAAAACGGGATTGAGTTGTCTTGTTCCACTTCTAAAGTAAATTTAATGGAGGGGACTTGGTCATTTAACTGAAGGAGGGAGTCATCCAGGTCACGATTCATGGGCATCCCTTGGTTGCGGTACGTCGACGATATTTTGTGTATCTGGCCCATGAATCGTGACCTGGATGACTTCCTCCTTCAGTTAAATGACCAAGTCCCCTCCATTAAATTTACTTTAGAAGTGGAACAAGACAACTCAATCCCGTTTTTGGATGTGCGTGTTCATAGGGATAGCCCGGGTTTTAAGTTTAGTATCTATCGGAAAAAAAAAAACAATTTGTCCTACGTACACTTTTACTCTGGACATGACACCCCTATTAAAAAGGCCATATTTTCCTCAATGTTTCTCCGCGCTCTTAGGATCGCCAGTCCGGAATACATCGATGCCGAATTGGAAAATATCAACGGTATTGGAAGTGAGTTGTGTTACCCATCTGCGTTCATGGAATCTTGTCTTAATAAGGCTAAACGAACCTTCTATCGTGTGAATAATAACACTCGCACCTTGTCAAAGAATATTTTAGTACTTCCATTTTTCCCGGGCTTCTTAGGCATTGCTAATGTACTTAAACTTTTGGATATCAGTGTAGTTTTTTCATATAACAATATTGTGAAAAACATCATAGTAAAAAATAGCCCTACCAATAATTTAGGCATTATCTATAAAATTGGGTGTAAGCAATGTGATTCCTTTTACATAGGTCAGACGGGAAAGGATTTGCAAACGCGTGTAAAACAGCATCAATATTCCGTTAGAACGGGACAGTTGTCCAGTGCCCTTTTTGTCCATTTGTCAGAGTTATCCCATTGTATTGATTGGAATAATGTTTCAGTTTTGTTTCACTCTAGCAACATTGTTAATAGAAATATTCTTGAGTCGGCTATAATTCAACTTACAATAACCTTAACATGAGTAAAGGTCTGTTTCAACTCGATCCCGTTGCTCTGAATTCCTTCAGAATGGATTTAAACAAAAAGGGCAGGTTGTTAAATCTTTGGTAAAAATTTGTTTTTGTCTTTTTTTTTTCCTTATAAATCTGTAGGTTTCTCTTACAATTTTATTTTTCAATTTTTTGCTGTATGCGTGTATGTGTATGTATGTATGTGTATGTGAGTATGTTTGTGGTCATTGCAGTTAAATGTGTGTGTATGTATATGTGTGTATATGTATGTATGTATGTGTGTATATGTATGTTTGTATGTATGTGTATATATATGTGTATATATATGTATATATATATGTGTGTGTGTGCATGTACCTTACCTTACCTTACAACCTCACAAATGTTCTGCGCAATGATTTCTCATTTCGTGAAGGTCATGCTTGTATGTGTATATATATATATGTGTGTGTGTGGGCTTTTGTATATGTGTGTGTATATGTATATATATTTGGTTACGCGGGTATACATGTGTAGATGTATTATTTGTAATTTTTTTCAATTTATATTTATTTTTATTTCTTTATTCTTTTGCGACCTACCGTTTTTTCAGACAATAATTATAAAAACAAATCTTTGGTAATTTTTTTCCCTTATGCATATATATATATATATATTCTGTATATATTGCGTTTATATTTCGTATATATACCGTATATATGTTGTATATATTTTTATGGTTCTTTATATATCATCTAGACATCATTTGTTTTCCAATTTATATTTACTTGTACTTTTTTATTCGTTTGTGACTATAATATGCATGATTCAGACAATAACTAAAAACCTGTGGTAATTTTTCCCTTATAAATTGGTGTGCCTCTCTTAAAATTTATTTATCTTTCAATTTTTTTTTTTTTATGGTTATTTTGGCTGGGACATATATATATCACTATGGCACTTTTTATATTTATAATTATTTTTATTTCTTTATTCTTTTGTGACCTGTTCCATAAACAAGCCATTTGAATTTATATTGAAGGTCGGCCAAAGTGCATATATATATATATGTATGTATATATATTTGTGGTTTTTTTATTTGCCGGTTTATTTCTTTATTGTTATTTAGGCTGTGACATTTATATCACTAAGACACTATTTTGTAATTAATTTTTTCTCAATTTATATTTATATTTATTTTTATTTCTTTATTCTTTTGTGACCTGTTTCATAAACAAGCCATTTGAATTTATATTGAATGTCGGCTGAAGTGCTATAAGTGTCAATCTCCCATATAAATGTTTGCTCCTTCCACAATTTTTTATATGCTTACTATATATATGTATATGTATATATATATATGTATATATATATATATATATGTATATATATATGAATATGTATGTATTTGTTTATTTTTGTAACCTATATATTGCCTTGATCTGTCCTTTCACTCCAGTGTTCCTGAGGATGTCATTAGACGAAAGCGCTTGAGCACCCCTTTGTGTTTTTTTCTTTCGTGTTTATTCATCATATATATATATATATATATACAGGGCGTCCCAAAAAAATGTATACACACTTTAAATAATTATAAAGGCAGTGTTTATTAAAATACACTTCATTTTCAAAATGTAATAGAATCTACAGACATTATTTAATTGTTTTGTCAACGCGTTTTCAAACTGACGTCCGTTCTGGTCCAGGCACTGCTGATAACGCAAAGCAATGGAATCGCAAACATCACGAAACATTTCGTTTGGTATTTGTGTGCATTCTCGTTCAATGGCTGCTCTCAATTCAGCGACTGTTGCAGGTTTTATAGCGTAGACTTTGTCTTTTAAGTATCCCCATAAAAAAAGTCTAGTGGTGTGAGGTCTGGTGAACGCGGAGGGTATTCTACGAAACCCCTTCGTCCAATCCACATCCACATCGTGCCAAGTACCACTCGCAATACTCCACTCTTCGGTCCGGATCATCATCATCATCTTCATTAATAGCATGGACTAATCTTGGAATGTAACTTTTCCATTGACAGCGCTTCAAAATGCGTTGGACAGACGATTCTGAAATTCCTACCTCACGACTCGCTTGCCGCACAGATTTTCTTGGACTTTGGTGATACGTTTCCAGTACTCTTTCTTGCTTTGTGGGGCTTGTCGATGTCCGTGGTCTTCCGGAACGCTTCTTGTGGACATTCTGAACAGTTCCATCGGCTTCAAACTTATCTCTAATTCGAGTGATGGTAAGTCGCGTTGGTGGATCTGTTTGAAACACCCTCCTAAACTGTCTTTGCACTTCAACTGCGTTTTCACACTTCCAGTAGCATTTTAGAATGAATTTCCTTTGTTCAAATCTTAGTCTGACTGCCATTATTAATTCTAATGGGTTTAACTTGGAAAGAAAGAAACATCAATTGAGCTATCAGCTGTTAAAATGTGTATACATTTTTGGGACGCCCTGTGTATATATATATATATATATATATATATATATATATATATATATATATATATATTGTGCATACATATGGTAAAACCTGTGATCAAGGTAATAAAAGTTTATGCACATATGTAACAAATTTTCAAAGTTTTCTGTAAAACTGCTGACCAAAGTATAACTGCTGTTGAAGATAATAATAATAATAATAATAATAATAATAATAATAATAATAAATGATTAACAACAACTCATTAGTTACTGTAAGTGGATGATGTTACAAAATAACTATCGACTCCCCTCGAAATTGATTATCATGCAGTGAGTGCCACAAAGTGCCAAATTCAGCCAAATCAAATCAAATGGAAATAAGTGGCACTGATGAGTGTGTTCCTGGATGTTGACGATCCATGCACTGTAAATTGAGAGTGGTAAAATACTATTTAAAATTAAGTGAAAAATAATTCAGTCCCTCGGTGCAAATAGCTCCAACCTAAGTTGGATTAAAAATATACTCATATTCAGCTTCTAATTCGTCACTCAGCTAATGAATCACTTTTTATACAAACGTAAGTACCCAAAACCTTAAATTGTTAATAAAGCGTAAGCATTTCTTCACTTAATTTTGACTTCCTAACTGAGTATAATTAAGTTAAAATGTTAAAAAAAACGGATCACCTGAAGATCAGGGCCCCCAGCTTTCTTTAGTTAGCTTTATAAGGCTAACTAACGAAAATATCACGACCAACCTAACCAATCGTCAAGGGCGTACAGCTGACCTAACGATTGGTTAGGTTAGGTCGTGATATTTTCGTTAGTTAGCCTTATAAGGCTAACTAAAGAAGGCTGGGGGCCCTGATCTTCAGGTGATCCAAAAAAATTATACACAGAATCGTGCTTTGGAAATGTCTTGTTTAAATTTACCGCATGAATTTGAACTGAATTCAGTGAAACTTTTTTATAACCTTGGTTTTGCTTCCGCCCAAATTGTTCATTCTGATGAAGGTCAAGCTTGTCACTCCACCTCATATTAGAATTACCTTATTTAACCCTAACTTACCTACCATATATTCACTTATGAACATTATATATAGAGAAATAAATATATAAATTTTCAAGACACTCACGGGCTCGACCCTATGTCCCTGAGATTCTTCACACAAATTACACAGCCTTTTCCTTATCTTGTTGTCACGCTGAGTTACGATCGCGTTTGACAAGGTGGCTATTTATAGTTTGGTTCTACATTACAATTTCATTTAAACAACTCTTTTTGGTAAAACTTTTCTATTTGCATTTAAAAACTTTATGTTGAGACAAAAATAAAATATGAACTGTTTTGAAACTAAAAGAGATAACATTAATTCTGTATGGTTACTATGGAGGATATTTGTGGGCCATGTTATAAATGTAAGGAATTTTCAACGGTTAATGAAATGAAACACGAGCCTTATAAAATATGAATAATGACTATTTTAATAGAATTAAGTATACAACTAACAATGAAGTTAATTCCCACATAATTTCGGTGCTACTATAGTATGCGGTCTACCTACGATTGGTTAGGTTTAGTCATGATATTTTCGTTAAAACTAACGAAAATATCATGACTAAACCTAACCAATCGTCAAGGGCGATTGACATTGGGATGTAAACAAGCAATTAGTAAACAAGATAAGAAGTTACTGTATAATTAAAAGGTAGACCGCCGAATCGTAGGTAGACCGCATACGCATCACCTGAAGATCAGGGCCCCCAGGCTTTTTTAGCTAGCTTTATAAGGCTAACTAACGAAAATATCACGACCAAACCTAACCAATCGTCAAGGGCGTACAGTTGACCTAACGATTAGTTAGGTTAGGTTGTGATATTTTCGTTAGTTAGCCTTATAAGGCTAACTAAAGAAGGCTGGGGCCCTGATCTTCAGGTGATCCTCGCATACTATAGTAGCACCATAATTTCTAACTCAACGAAATATTTGGTGCTACTATAGCGTGATTCCTACCGGTGACTTCGATACTATAGGGTGATTCCTACCCGTTTTGGTTCGAAACTACAGTATTGTAGAGTGTGATTCCTATCCAAGGTATAAATGAAAATATAATAAATATAAAATGTTATTTATTATTCAATTTTATTTATTTAAAAAATAGTTTCGGTGCTACTATAGTATGTGGTCTACCTACGATTGGTTAGGTTTAGTCACGATATTTTCGTTAAAACTAACGAAAATATCATGACTAATCCTAACCAATCGTCAAGGGCGATGGACATTGGAATGTAAACAAGCAATTAGTAAACAAGGTAAGCAGCTATAATTAAAAGGTAGACCGCCGAATCGAGGTAGGAATCACGCTATAGTAGCACCAAATATTTTTTCTAGTTTTGGAATCTAATAATATAAACTATAACTAATTAATGCGATACATTACTTTAAACTAAAAATTAGAATTTAAAATTTTAAAATTTATACTAAGATTATAAAAGGAATGTTCCCTTTATAGATGTAGACTAATAATAATAAAATTACATGACCAGTTCGTGTAATCAAACTGGGCATACTTTCTTCAAAAATGAATCACTTTACGTTAAAATTAGTGGTACCCAGGAACTGAGTAACGACTCGACTAAACTCCATTTAGAGTGTGCAATTTCCAAATTATATATATATATATATAAAGGGTGATCCAGAGAAATGGGACCCAAAAGAAACCCCTGTAACTTTTAAAGTATAAGTCCTTTTATAAAATCATACGCATCATTCGAAAGAGGATAGTTACAAGTTTGTACAGGATTGTATAGGTTTTGACAATACAATACAAGAAAAGATAAGATACAAAACAAAATAAAAGTGTTAGTTAAAACTAACCCTTCAAGATGACTGCATGGACTGTGGAACAGCTGCGTTTCATAACTGAGCAATATTATGAGCATGGAAGAAGTGTAGTTTCAGCTCAAAGATCTTTCAAGACAAATTTTCAGATGTCAAAATCTCCTAAGAAAGTAATCCGTCGGTGTGTCAGAAATTGGTGGTGTCATTTACCTTCTGTTGGATCCATTGACAGAATTGTCGTCTTCGTGCTAAATCTCCATCGTTTAGTTGTTGCACTGTTTGAATTTTATATGGAAAGAGCATTAAATTTTGCTTGAATATACGGTGTGTTGTTGTTCCATATCCAACTCCTAACAGCTGAGAAGCACGTCTGATGCTTATGTTAGGATTATCCTGTACAATTTCATGAGTTCTGTTAATGATCTCGTCTATCCTTGCTGTGCGCACTCTTCCAGTTGGTTTTCTTTTTCCAATGCTGCCAGTTAGGGAAAAATTTCTGACACACCGACGGATTGCTTTCTTAGAAGGTGATTTTGACATCTGAAAATTTGTCTTGAAAGATCTTTGAGCTGAAACTACACTTCTTCCATGCTCATAATATTGCTCAGTTATGAAACGCAGCTGTTCCACAGTCCATGCAGTCATCTTGAAGGGTTAGTTTTAACTAAGACTTTTATTTTGTTTTGTATCTTATCTTGTCTTGTATTGTCAAAACCTATACAAACTTGTAACTATCCTCTTTCGAATGATGCGTATGATTTTATAAAAGGACTTATACTTTAAGAGTTACAGGGGTTTCTTTTGGGTCCCATTTCTTTGGATCACCCTATATATATATATATATATATAACATTTTAGTGACCAAATAAATATTAAATAACATTAAAATAATTGTGCTATTACACTAATTTTAACATAAAACATAGAACTGTTAACTGTACTACTCATGTTTATTTTAATTAATTTGCCCTTTAAGCTTTCGGCTTATGAGCTTCCATATCAATTAATTAAAAGGTAAAACATATCACACAAATATACTGTAATTAATATACACAACCAATTCACAGTAAAAATATATTAATTAATTTTGAACGCGCAAATAAATTGAGAGCAAAATAAAAGAAATGAATTAATCCTTTAACGCCAAACATTTTTGTTGGGTTAAGTCTAAATGCGTGTATTTGAAACGGTACGTATTCGACCCAGTCGGCGTCAGAGGGTTAAGTAATACACTATACGATATACTAAATCTTAAATGTTATTACTGCAGATATGATTCAAAGAGAGTACGAAGAATTCGTAGTAAAATACGAGAAATGAGACAAAGAATCCAGCATGTAAATTGAATCCTAAATGACACTAATGGGAACATTGATCAGTATTCCTTTATTAAGAGAGATTTCAACTTCTTTAAGAGCACTTACAATAGTAAGTATTATAGTATTTGGCGGTGTGAAGAGGATATGTGACAGAATGAATGAGTATAACCATGGGTGAAGTGAAAGGGAGAGTTCGAAAGCTGAAAAGTTGAAAAGTAGCGGGTGTGAGTGGAATATATGAGAAAATGATAAAGTATAGGGTGGCCAAAAATGTCCCTTTGCGTGAAAAACAAGGGCAACATACAGATATGCTGTAATTTCACTGCAAAGGGACTTTCGGCCAGTCTGTACAGGAGATTGCAAGGTTAGAGTAGTTGTGGTATATACGTCAGAATGCATGGATGAGCAAATTGTCCCATCGTAATAACTGTTCCGTTGTACAAAATGAAAGGTAAAAGGTGCGAATGTAAGAATTACAGAAGTGTAAGTCTGTTGAGTGAAGTGATAAAACGAGTTCGTAGTATTACAGAATGTTTGGCGAGTGAAGAGCAAGGAAGGAGGATTACGAAGTGGAAGAGGCTGTGCGGATCAAGTGTTTGCATGTGAGACAAGTGATTGAGAAAGTATTTAAGAGCGATTGCGCTAATCCATATTAACATCTTTGCAAGAAAAAGACACTGCTGTGTCACCTGCAAACATTATGAAGTTAAGTACGAGTATATCAGGAGAGCGTGGAAGCTCTTTTACCATATACATGATAAAAACAACAGTGGACCCAAGGCTGAGACCTATTTTACAATCAATTTAGATGAACAGACATTATTCAATGATACAAATTAATTAAATTAATATCTACTGGGAAAATAACTGTTAAACCAATTACTGTAAAGCTCTCTCTCTCTCTCTCATTTTTTCATTTGTTCGTTCTCCCTCCTCATTTTGCGCGGAACATTCTTCTATACAAGCGTCGTTCTTTACGTTAATTATACTGTGTTGTTTGCAGTTGAAATGTATATATGTGCGGCATGCGGGAGGTGCCCCCTCAGGGCATTGGTTTCTGCTCGTATGTAGGAGAATTACGACTTCTGATTGAGTGAGGCCCATGGTGTAGTGGTTATCATATCTGACCGGCAATCGGAAGATCCCGGGTTCGATTCATTTTTTCATTTGTTCGTTCTCCCTCCTCATCTTGCGCGGAACGTTCTTCTATACAAGCGTCGTTCTTTACGTTAATTATACTGTGTTGTTTGCAGTTGAAATGTATATATATATATATATATATATATATATATATATATATATATATATATATATTAACTGCAAATAACACACAGTATAATTAATGTAAAGAACGGCGCTTGTGTAGAAAAGCGTCGTTCTTTACATTAATTATACTGTGTGTTGTTTGCAGTTAAAATGTATATATGTGCGGCATGCGAAGGTGCCCCCTCAGGGTGTCTAAAATATTTAGACAGTGGGTTCAGGGATTCTTGAAATATACTCCTGACGGCATAAATGATCGAAGTATATAAGAAATCAATTAAAAACTATTGGAACGTAACCACAAAATCAACCAAAATCGACGAGAATGAATAATTGATTCATGTTCGATCATGGTAATTATGTATTCTATTAAAAGTATATATATATATCCATAATATATATTGTATTATTTCATAAAAACAGCGTTGATCGGCTGCATATAAAACGTTTACAGATATCGACCAATCGCTAAAAATAGAACCAAAATCGTACGCCCGCCGGAGTACTGACACTCAATTCTTTCCAGCATCTGGAAATTCTGGGCGACAATGTTATACTTCTCTTTTGGCGCGCTCTGACGCGCTTTGATGCCGGCGAAAGGAGCTTGAGTCGCCATCTTAGTTCGTTCGAAGCTCTCTCATACGAGTAATGCGTATCAGTTTTGACTCCGTAATTTTAGCCGGTTATCATTTCAATTAACTTCGCTTTATAATAAAATGCCAAGATTTAAAATCATTCACTAATGATTCTAATAAATCGAATTCTTTTAAGATTTAGAATACCTTTTAAGCTCTTTATTTTCAGTCAGTGGAACCTTCATCATATCTTTCGCTGATTCACTTGTACTCGTATACGGAGGCTAAGCATCACGCCTCACTCTAATTTCCACTCGTTGTAACACGCATTTATGTTTATACCCGGGTGTTAATCGTTGACCCAAGTGTTTGAGAACGCCATTTGTGGATTGTCTTACACGAGGAGAACCATCCAGGGGTAGCTATTTAGATTGGTTTGGAATTTCATTAACGATCGTCAAATTGAACCTCCGACAGGTTGACTGGGGTTATCAGCTTGAAACGAGTTAATTGCGATTCACGAGCTTAATCTGACTAGCGATATATACTGTGGAACAACCATTTGCATAACGTTGCAACCTAAATCGATACTTTATAGTTAGGCTTGTTAAAGACTAACTTATTTATCAATTTAAATTAAACAAATTTAAATGTATCCAAGTTCCAGTGGCGGCTCGTCGGTAGGCACTGCGGAACTGCAATACCCCTAAATTTTTTATTTACAATTGAAATAATCAAGAACAATATAAGGATGAGCTCAATGAATAACTTTTTCAATAACTTTTGAAACTTTTATTCATTGCTCATTGCTCATCCTTTTATTTCAGTAATTATTTCAACCCATTCTTAGAGACAGCACCCCTAGAATTTTTAGTCACGAGCCGCCACTGTATCCAACTTAGTCTAAACTAAACAAAGTTAAATCTATCACATAAAGAGTTAAGCTTCCCTTAAGAATTATTTCCTTTAAGTGAATATGCTTAAACAATTAACAGCGTCCAAGTTTTGTGAGCCCTAAGTTTAATTTAAACAGTACCTTTTCGAACCTGAGGTAAGGGTGGACGCGGGTAGCCGTAAAGATAACCCCCTTTTAGGCAGCTTAATTTTCCACACAGGGCATTTGATTCCGCTCGTATGTAGGAGAATTACGAGTACTGACTAATCGGGGTCCTTGGTGCAGTTGTTAGCATATCAGACCGGCAATTGGATGATCCCGGGTTCGATTCCTGGGAGGTACCTCATTTTTAATTTGCTCGTTCTCCCTTCTCATCTTGTGCGGAACGCTCTTCTACACAAGCGTCGTTCTTTACATTAATTATACTGTGTGTTGTTTGCAGTTAAAATGTATATATGTACGGCATGCGAATGTGCCCTCTCAGGGCATTGGTTTCTGCTCGTATGTAGGAGAATTACGACTTCTGATTGATCGAGGTCCATGGTGTAGTGGATAGCATATCTGACCGGCAATCGGATGATCCCGGGTTCGATTCCCGGGTGGTACCTCATTTTTCATTTGTTCGTTCTCCCTCCTCATCTTGTGCGGAACGCTCTTCTACACAAGCGTCGTTCTTTACATTAATATATATATATAGATATATATATGTGTGTGTGTGTTGTGTGTGTCATGCAACTGGTCCTGAGCGGTCCAGAATTAAAATATGCTTATTTCGCACAGTTAAGTCACAGATTACAGTATTCCAGAAACGTGTTGTTCGAGCGTTATTTGCATTACATATTAAAGCAAGCAAGTAATTTGGCCAAAATTCATACTATATTCTTGCAAAAACTGAAAAAAAATAATGGTTCGACCATCTCTTTTGAAACCCGATTCAGACCGGTGCAGTTGCATCATTAAAAAAACAATATATATATATATATATATATATATATATATATATATATATATATATGATACACACAGACCGTGCAAGGAACAAGGAACTCTTCTAGAAAAGTGGACGCTCAATTCTGCCAGTTGGGGTTTAAGTTTTGGTTTTTGGCTAAAAATATAATAGTTACCCCTTTTTCTTTGATGTATTCAATCCGACGTGAAGGCAGCGAGTCTTTTGCTTATATTGAGGTTCTAAATGTAGCGGGGCTAGGCTGCTTTAAACCCTAGATCCTGTCCCAAAGCTGGATCCTATCTGCTTTGCAGATAGCTGGTGAGGGAAGCTATATTTTTGGGACCTCTTTGCGAGTGACCTGTTGCCCACGTCGGGCTAACATCATGAAAAAGAAAAAACTATAGTGTTTGTCATTTACCATTACTTATTCGGACTATAGTGGATTTAATTTTCCTAGAAGAGTTCCTTGTTCCATGCACGGTCTGTGTGTATCATGAAAAACCTCAGGGAACCAGAAAACGAGACATTGCTAACATTGAAGCTATACAAAGGACTTTTACGTTTAAGATAGAAAAAACGGAAGGTGAAGTCAGTAGTATGACCGCAAAATGTGAGTGCAAGAATGTTGCAATGCAATGTTAATAACTGTTGCAAGGGGTATGCAACAAGGGGGTTGTGCAATGAAGGGGGGTATGCAATGAAAGGGGAAGGGGGTTATGTAACAAATCAATGCTGCAAAGGGGGGAAGGGTTATGCAATAAATCAATGCTGCAAAGGGGGAGGGAGGGAGCTTCTGGGGGAGAATGGAGGATGACCTCCCCAAAGGGGTAACCTTAACCTAAGAGAGGGAGGGAAAGGAGGAGGGGTGTTCGCCTGGCTGCAGCCAGACGCATAATGAGTTCATCCGAGCACCCACTGTCTTATAAGGTGTAAATCCGCCAGTTGGCTTAGAGCCTTAGAGGGCTTCTTAGAATGCGTAAATGGCTTGTTCAGGTGTACATTATTAGCAGAGCTGGGCACTTGCGTTTTTTTTGCGGTACTGCGGTACTGCGGTACTACCGCACTACCAAACCGGTACCGCATAACGCAGTACCGCAAAGGATCGCTGAAAGTACAGGCTGTACTTTCAGCGATCCTTTGCGGTACTGCGTTATGCGGTACCGGTTTGGTAGTGCGGTAGTACCGCAGTACCGCAATACCGCAAAAAAAAACGCAAGTGCCCAGCTCTGAAATTTATTAGGGTTGAGTTGCCAGATTGTGGTATTTATTTAATTAAAGCGTATATTATTGACAGTTGGCTTAGAAATCCGTCAGTCGGTTTAGAAGGTGTAACAAGCCATTTGGTATATATATAATTAAATAATATCGTTTATATACAGTATATACAACCAAAAGAATTAAATAAAACACCATTACATCATTCTGTTTATTTAGACGAATTATTGGAATCAATTTCATGAAATAGAAAATAAATATGCAATCCTATACAAACGAGGAATACATGCAATAAAAAATAATGATAGTATAAGAAATACGAACGGAACGAGGAATATATAGAGTAAAAAAAATAAAATAATATATAATACAAAACGATGGACTATAACCATCAATATAGCAGTACAGGAGAAATATATATATATATACACACACACACAATTATATTAAATAATTAAATATATTGAAAATAAATATACATCAAAATACATTCACTTTGTTCTACTGGGCAAAACACTAAACTTACACGTAATCGAGTCTACAGTCACATCATTATTGCTTTGCACTACGCCGTAAATACGGCTCAACGTTACTTCACCGCTCAAGTTATAGGGATACCAGTACTCTATGTAAATTGCCTTCATATCGTTCAATACTGTTTTTGTGCCCACTTTACATTCGGTTGGCAAGTTATCTTTAAACGAACACAATAAAAAGCATGCACAAAGAGGTCATCGTTCGCCACAACATTATTAAATACAAGTTTATAAACACTCCTTTCCAATCGAGGGTTTATTCTTACCGACCCGAGCTTTTCAATCGTGAACTCTTCTGCACACTGCATAGCGGCAATTGAAATAATCTTCTAAGTCGTTACGACAGCTGCTCATTATATAAATAAATAGTTCTTCAGGGTGAGTGTAGGTGAGCTCAGCCCTGTACCGCTCAAGTGCTTTGTACCAAAGTTCATGATATTTCAGAGTCTAAACCTTTTAAATAAGCATCCATCTCTAGACCATTCTCGCCTTGTTCAGTCCTACACTAGGTAAACCCATCAAGCAGAGTGGTGTATGCGTATTCAAGAACCGTATCAAAATAAAGCATATCCGTAATACGCGCGTCTAATATAGGCTTCAGCTTGCGGAAACCGACGATTTCAAACATTCTGTCGAGGATGAAACGGTTTCGCGTAGGGACAAGAACGTTATTGTCAGAAGCATTCTTCCACATCAGTCGTATATCAATGCATGGCTGATCGTTATTTATACACAACGTACAAACAATGGCGTATGAGGGGGTATCACTAATGTGCTCTCTTCTTGTACCTACACCTGCAGGAATTTTTATAATTTTATAACAATCCTCACTCCACTTCTCAACTACTACGAAGATTCTATTCATCTCCTCAACACTTAAATTAACAACATTCCGTTTGCTTGTCTACAAGTCGTTTCCAGTACATAGTTAATGGCACCGGTTTCACGCCTGAACACGCGCAACGACTTCGTCACGGACACATCGTACACGGCATTGAGAATGTTTCTCAAAGGAAGTTCTATCGTATTCCAGGAGCGCACGTCCAGTCGGTTTAAGCTCTGAGATGACTATAAGCAACAGGCGAGCGGATCGGCTCGACGGGAGGAGTGAGTCACACCATAAGCTGATGAAACGTGTACGGCGTTGTTCGAATACTTGTATCCCATTATACTGGGTAGGTGTTTTGAGAAATTTTCCGATACATGAAGCAATACCAGTTTTAATGTCTTATCACTCCCACTCCCCAGAATACGCACCAGACATTTTTGCTTAGGGGGATTTTCACGAACTAAACATTTTATTCACACTCCGGCGCCCTATTTGAGAGAAACATAGACCATATTTTTCCTTTTTGCTTAGCATATGATACTCATCTCTGAATTCTGTTAAATACTCAAGCAGATCTTTAGTCACAACCTCACTACAAACCTCGTCATGATATATATTAATGTAGTGGTGAAAATATTTAAGATTTTCCATGATGACAAGATTTATATTCTCAGTTACAGGGTACGAGTACTCGGTATGATGTAACATGACATAATATCGCTTGTCACACCACTCATTAACAAGACTCACTAACCATATCCGTTGCTTCTCTTCTGCACGTGTTGTTTCTTTTACTTCACGGTATATGTAAGCTTTTATAAAGTTTAGTCCTACAAAATAGTTCAATATATCACTTCTTCCTTGTTCCTTCGCACAATTCAATGTAGCCTTAAAAGTATCAAAGGAGGGTGGAATAGGGAGCCATTCAGAAACCTTATCTTCACACTTTGCCGAACACGCAATATTAAAGGTATCCATTACTATTTTTCGTCTACGTCGGGGAATGCACGTCTGAGACCCAGGGCTTGAAGCGGTCAACTGAGCACACAGGGAAGAGATATGCCCAGGTAGTAGCAGGAGTCACGTGACCGATCATACAGGTGGGCGGAGCTTAGAACTTTCGCCTGTACACACACACAAAGGAGAAAGTGAAACGCTAATTGAAACACGATTTATTTAATAAACGAAATATTCAAGGTCTATATATATATATATATTTACAAATACGTGTAATAAATAAACATATCGTTAACAATAGACATATCAAAGATTATGGTATCCAAAGGGTACGGTATCATAGGTACCAGGCATCTGGTAACGTTTCCTATAGGTGTTACGGCACATCTTTGTACCCCTAAGTTCCTTCACGCCCCCCAGCTTCTGCGCCCAAAAATTGTGGGTACCTACAGTTAGTTGGGGCGGCTGGTCGCCCTCATCATCATCCAAGTACACTAGATCCTTCAACGAATCAAAGTTAACGACCCGCCGATTCGCCTGGTTGAGCGTGATACCATTAGCCTTCACGATATATTTCGTATCTTCCCCACCCTCACCCGTACCCCATAAGTTTTTGGCCCTGTTGAGACAAAAGAGTCGGCGTATGCGATGTCTCCATCCTCATCCTTGATCTCATCAGTTAACTCCGCGAGGAATTCACCAAGAGGATGCATGTATTCACCTTCCCTCGCTGTGAATATCACACTATTTGTATCGGCGTACAAAACCTTCCGACCAAGAGAATGTAATAGGCCCCAAAGTTTGATGCGTGCGTAGGCCGTTGTGTATATACACCTCTGATCTTACGCTGGTGGGTTGTATGGTCACAATCACCGTTGTTCTCCTCTGCGCACTTCACGCACAGGGGAAACATGAGATTGTGGTCTATAACGACGGGTAAGATCGGCATCCATAAATCGCGTGGGGGGAGCACATCTACGAAAGAAAGGCCGAAATAGTACCCGTTGAAATTTGTTGAGACCACCTCGATGGTGGGCAGGTAAAGTCCCGCCAGTTTCTCAGGTGCACCTACTGGGTACGGATTATTCTTCATCACGTAGGGATATAAAGAAAATAAGTCGTAGTAATGGAGTTTCGCACCCTCCGTAGGCGGAAAGTATAGCTTGAAGGGATTTGTACGCCCTCCGAACAAGCTATCACCGCATTTGAGAGGATCCAGCACCACTGAATGTTTGATCGTGTTTATTTCTTCACGGTACTTCATCTGTTTCCATCCGTGCATCATACTCATGCTCCCACAAGACTTTGTGAGTGAACTGGGGGCCTATAAGTTGATCGCGGGTGCGGGTCCACGCAAGACTGTCGGCAGGAGATCTACTGTGGATATCTCCTACGATTCCACACTCAGGACGGGGGCATCCGTACCACCAGCAACCGTTAAAGGAATACGCACTCTTCTCACCAGTGGCACGGTTTTCGCCCGTGTTGCGGGCATGCTTTATGTATACACCTGTCTGCTGCTGTATGAGTATGAGCCAGTAAATAGCCTTGTGCCCATAACTGCGGGGTTTATTTCTGTGAATAACGGCTAAGGTGTCTTTAGGCATGAAGTTATTCTTGAACACCGTAAAACATAATGAGGTGATCGTGGTTGCGACTTCCAACGGATCGCATTTGAAACGGCCTATGTACATCCTTCTAAAGGCCTGGAAACATACCTAAGCACGCGCACATCACGCAATAACGCTCACATTCATCAGCTATATTATAAGGATTAGATTCATTAAAACTGTTATAGTATCGGTCAAAATCTTCACGTTCATCTGCACTCATACATTCATAGTTAAAGTAATGTTTGAGTGGAGGTAGTCCTACGTAATTTAAAGTTTCGCTAGTGAGGAATGTGTAAGGGAAACATCTTTTTGAAACTTTAGCGGCTACACCCATCACCTTGGGTAGCTTTGCTAATTTACAAGGTGTGAATAATAAAGTGTCTTTAAACTGTACATTACCTCTTATTTGCATCTGTATTGTTTGTTGCCTCTTTTCAAGGGATCACCTGTAAATATCTCAGATGACTCGTGCTCGAGCAACTCCTTATAAAGGAACTGTGTCAAATTTTGCCCCATTATGGGCAAGAATATACACAATTGTTTTTTAACTTGTCCGCTAATTTGACATAGGACACAAAGAGTTTCACAGGGCTATCGTGGGCATTCGTTTTAAAAACGTTTGTCCGTTTAACACATTTGTGACGAAACATTGAAATTGCCAACTATGAGAGATTGCGGTAGCCTTATTGTGAACACAGATGTTATTGGTAGTGAAGGGATTCATTGGTTTGCAATCTATTTTAAAAATAGGGACCGCATGTATTATTTTGATTCACTCGGCACTCAACCCTGGAGTGACCCTGTTATAAAATTTCTTGATCAGATGTATATCCCCGAAGTTGTATGGAATCCCTTCCGGCAACAAGGATATTTTAGTAATACTTGTGGGATGTACTGCCTTTCATTTCTCATGCATGTCACGTGGTAAGGAATTTATAAATTTTTAAAAATTATTCGACCCGTCACACTCAACGAAATGACGAAATGATATGCAGACAGATAAAAAGCCGTTTTCCGATTGTGTGCACTCGTTGTATAGTATGATGTTTTGTTCGTGTGTATATATATATATATTTGTAACCAATAATGTTAGTTTGTATATTCTGTAGCTTAACATGGTTATTTTACTAAAAACATTTCTTTCATTTAATAAATTGATGAAAATACATTGTCTTCCCGAAGAAAAGATCGAAATAAAAAATGCAAAAAAAATACAAAAAAATTATAAAATTATTTAAAACATGCAAAGGATTGCTATACAAAAAATTCAATGAATCAAAACAGGACTTTAGCATAATATTAATTGCAAACTAATCTATAATTGCGGATACCTAAATGAAGCAGTTTAATGTGATGAGATGAATTACTACAACCCTCCATATATATGATGAAATAATCCAGAACATTGCTCCTTCTCCTCATGACAGGCACACTAAAAAATAACCAGTTTGCGAATAATTGGCTACAAAAAATAAAATTAGAGGAACATAATTACGTACATTTCTACGGCTGTCCCTTGCGTCGGATCGTAAGGAGCGCCATTGCAAATATCATCAACGGTTTGCGTTGGAAATAATCCATCCCGGTCGGCTGTTAAAAAGATTAATTGTGGACACCGCTGCAATGTCTCCATCTTGATATAAATCCGTAAACTGTAAAGTTCTTGATTCATGACGGAGGGAATGTTTATTCACTGGTGAAAATTACTGACTCCCAGCTGAAAATATTTCCTTTTATATGCATGATCCCCAAACTCCACCTCAAAAAACTAATAGGCGGTTCGTAAGTTTGATGATTGGTTGTCACTGTAACTGAGAGGGGCTATGTTAAATTTGTGTACCAATCGTAACACCGATATAACGAGTCCACGCTTTGGACGGCCTGATTGGTTGACTAATGGTGTCTTTATCTTCTCTCCGTAGATTTAATGTTTACATATCAAGGTGTATTGCCACTTTCAATCTCAACCACGATGGTTTCAAATATATTTCCATTAATATTTGCGCCCATTCTATTCTCGGTTTTCCCATTTTAGGACCCACCCCTTTATGCAATATCGCTCACCCCTTTGCAACATTGATCAACATTTTCCACTTGCAATCTCTATCACGACAATATTTTACATTATTATTATTTGCGGTCATACTACTCGATCCTCAACTTTGATTTATCTATTCGGCTTAACTTTTTACTTGTCAATTCTCGCGTAGGAGTGTGATTAAATTGTGTTTAATTCGTGAAAATGAATGTCTGGTTGGGCTGGTAGAAAATGGGCGCCCAGGTATCCTAGTGGTTAAGACGCTGGGGTGCTGATCGGAGGTTGAGAGATCGAGTTCGGATGGTGATATTGTAATTTATTGGTACATACAATCCCCGATGAGCCGGGTGTACCTGTGAGGTGAAGAGTAAAAGAAGCCAACTCTCCACCTCATCAGATCAATTCGAGAGGAATGGCGATAAACTTAATCTTCGTGAAATCATTCCACGTAATAATATAATAATAATAAAACCTTTCCATTTTTTCATTTCATTTCAATAACAGAGGCAATGTACTTCGTGAAATAAGGAATCATCGCACGTAATAATAATAATAATAAACCTTTCCATTTTTTAATTTTCATTCATTCATTTCATTTCAATAACAGAGACAATGTAAAGTTTTAACACAACTATGAAGAAGATACCACACAAATTACACGCAAAGAAAAGTAGTTCGGACTCAACGTTAAACTGTAGGTCTAAGGCGGGTGACAAGCTTGATCTTTGTCAAAATGAACAATTCGGGGAGAAGAAAAACCGATTTAGCTTATTATTACTACTGTAATTTGCACCACCCTATATATATATATATATATATATATATATATATATATATATAGTTGCATATGGAAATCTGATAAGGAAATTCATTACTTAATTAAAGGCTAATTTAGCCTCTACATAATTTGTTCATGGAAAACAATCACGTGAGGCTTATGTATATTTAAGTTGTTTTTAACTTCATTAGTAATGGTAATAATGAAAACAATAAATAGGAATCGAGAGAGAATCTTCGTAGGTGGTATTGGACGGATTTAGGTCAAATGGACCTTTGCGGTTTTCAAGTAGCCTCGGGCAAGTCTTTTGTGAGTTTTTTTGCGTGTCGAGTTTCTACCGTTAGATCTTCCATTCCTCGAATAAAAAGAGAAGTTGTTTTAACGAATGCCTTCCTTCTCTTTCGAATTATAGGTAAAATTAATATTATTCTTATAGAATATTTTAAATGTTTATTGTCAATTTAGTATACTGTAAAGAATGAATTAATATTAAGATGAACCAAAAAAAATGTACGAAATTGTGAAGACATCTTGTGTGTATATATATATATATATATATATATATATATATATACACACAGAGGAATGACAAGAGTAAATAGACATTTTCGGTTTGGCTTAAGAGTAAATCACTGTACTGACATGTGCTTTTATAAGCTAAAGGCAACCGTTCTAAAGTACAAGATTCAAGTAGCATTGTTTTTTAACCCTCTTTGACCTACAGTTTAGACGAAAATACCGTAACATGGTACGGGTTCCATCAGTAAATTTTTTATTTTATTTTATTCGTGTTGCAAATAGTAAGAAAAATACGTGGTGATGGATGCTTGCTTGCTTTCATATGGGGAGTTGGCTAAAATTTGGGAAACTGAACAAAGAAACGGGAAGTTGGTTAAAATTTTGTTTAATATAAAAGTATATATAGACTCATTTAATTCTTTTATCAATGTAAATAGACACTTTCGGTTTGGCTTTAGAATGAAAGAAAGCGTTTCATGTCTTTCGAATTATAGGTAAATTAAATATTATTCTTATAGAATCCTTAAAATGTTTATTGCCAATTTAGTATACTGTAAAGAATAAATGAATATTAAGATGAACGATTTCTTTTGCTAAGCCATGGATTAATTGTCTAGTGTATTTCTTTTATTGTTAATACTGGTGATCGTTTAAATAATTAGTTCTCTCGCTGAACAAATTTAAGCAGTCTCTCTCTTGCCTTTAATAAATAAATGGCAACTCATCTAAATAAAAATTAAAATAAATGGTGCAATCTGTCAACTCACCCTAATAAGGTACATGTGAACATAATTAAATTAAAAACAATAACTGGTAACCCTCCTTATATAAAATAAAAATAAGTGGCAACTCATCTATATATAAATTTTCTTACCTTACCTTTTCTTACCAGGCGCCTGGTAGACCTAAAGCGGTCTGTCAGTTGGGAGCCCTCGGACGAGACTCCTCCATGCCTCACGATTCCACACATCAAGTTCGCCCATTAGGGACTGATTCCACACTTCTCGACAGCACTCTTGATGTTATTCATCCATCGGATCTTGGGTCTTCCAACTGGTCTTCTGTTTTGAGGGGCCCATTCCAGCATTCTTCTTGCTGTCCTTTTCATCGGCATTCGTTGGACATGCCCGTACCATCTCAGTTAGTTCCTCTCAATATTCTCATTAACCGAAGTTACACCCAATCGGCTTCTTATTTCAGTGTTCGTTATTTTATCCAATCTACTTACTCCTATCAATCTCAGGACCCTCATTTCAGCTGCTTGCAGTTTTTCCCTCGTCCTTGTGGTTAGGGCCCAAGTCTCGCTGCCGTATAGTAAGATTGGTTTCAATATTGCGTCTTTACCTTTTTAGGGATGTTTTGATCTTTCAATAGGGGGTACAGGAATGAAACATTACTGCTATATTTAGCAATTCTTTCATTCACCTCTGCATCCATACCCGCATCATTTCTATCACACTACCAGGGTATTTAAATGTATCCGTCTTTTTCATTTCCCTTCCCCTAACAAAGATTCCATCCTCGTTCGCTCCCCTCGTTACCCCATATATTCAGTTTTATCACAATTCAGTTTCAGTCCATACTCCCTCAATCTCTCATCCCACCTCTGCATAATTCTCTCCAGGGATTGTGCTGTGTTAGTCCCAACAGCCACATCATCAGCATATCCAAAAATTTCTATTTCCTCCAATTTCCTCTTCAATTTCCTCCGATCCCACCACCGTGCTCTGGGAGACCCTATAGGTGCTCATTACTGCTCTCAGAAGCTTGGGTGGCACTCTCTCACTCAAAACCACCCACAGCTTCTCTCTGGGCACACTATCAAATGCCTTCTCCACATCCAAAAAACATATGAAGCGGTCCAAATTGAATTCTCGGCTCTTCTCAAGATATTGTCTTATGGCTGAAATTTGATCTATAGTACTCCGGCCTGCACGAAATCCACATTGATATTCCAGTAACCCAGGTTCCAGTATGTTTCGTATTCTATGTTCCAAAATCCTTTCATATATTTTCTCCACATGACACATCAAAGATATGCCACGGTAGTTTTGACATTCCTGCTCACTTCCCTTCTTTTTATATATAGGACATATAATTGCTCTGCCCCATTCCGCCGGTACAATTCCCTGCGACCACACCACCCTGAAAATGTTTAGCAGCCAGTCCACAGCAGGATCACCAGCTGCTTTTAGTGTTTCTGTGATAATTGCATCCGGCCCTGGAGCTTTATTATTCTTCATCCTCTTTAGTGCTTGAATAACCTCCTCTCTAGTGATCTCTCTGTCCCCCTCATGCTCCTCATGATTTACCCGCTCCTCCCGTCTCACCTCATCATATTGGTTCTCGTTATTCAAAAGCTGTCAAAAGTATTCGTTCCAGCGTGCGGCCACCTCGCTTTTATCAGTGAGGACTTCACCATGTGCATTTTTAATCGCCACTGTTGTTTTCTTGCTTTCTCCATTTTTATTCTTCTTAGCCATGCTATACAGTAACTTCTTCGAGCCATGAAAATCCTCTTCTAAGTCTCTACCTATTTTCTCCCACACAGAGCGTTTCGCTCTTCTTTTAACCTCGTTGGTGTGGTTTCTCATTTGGACATATTCTTGCCTTGTTTGCTCATTTCTATCCTTAAGCCATCTCCTAAAAGCACGCATCTTATTTGTCACTGCCTCCTTTACCTCCTGGGTCCACCATGCCGTCTTTTTCTTTTTTGACCCACCAACTACCCTTTCTCTAATCACCTCTCGCTGTATTCCTTCCATCGTTCTCCTAAACTCAACCCAAACCTCCTCCACTATTTCCGCAGCTATCCTTTGTCCGAAAACTTCCTCAGTTCCAGTTCTAATCTCTCCCAGTTTTTCTGGTATATTCTCCGTGCACACTCTTCTCCTTCTAGGCTTTTTTATATTTTGTGGTACTGGAAGCAAAATTTTGGCTTTAACAAGTCTATGATCCGAGTCAAAAGACACAGATGGTACTACTCTTACATCTTTCACCAATGACTTTTTATCCACCACAATAAAGTCGATCTGAGACTTCTTATCATAATTTCCGGTTCTACTATTCCATCCATTCCACGTATAGAGATGTGATTCCTGGTGCTTAAAAAATGTGTTCATTATACTAAGAACATTTCTTGCACAAAAATTTACCAGCATTTCCCCTTCCAAATTTCTCTCCCCCACACCAAATGCCCCGATCACGTCTTCATTTCCGTTTCGATCTCCACCCACATGGCCATTTAGGTCTCCCATCAAAATTCTTGGTCCATAAGGCGGCCCATCTATCATTCCCTGAAGATCCTCATAAAAAGTTTCCTTTTCTTCCTGTGATCTTCCACTCTGCGGTGCATATGCCTGGATTACCGATAGTCTTTCTCCGTTTAGGCTCAGGGTCACTCCCATCAATCTCTCACTCTTCATTATCACTCCAACAACATGTTCAGAAAATCGGGTGGACAGTATAATTGCCACACCCGATCTGGTATCCTCTTCTCTGCTCTTGTATATGCACTTATAATTATTGTGCAGTACCTTGGTTCCTTCACCTCTCCATCTTGTTTCTGCGATTCCCATAATATGTATAGATTTCGATTCCATGAACTCAACTATTTCTTCGCATTTATCTCTAAGTGTTCCAGCATTTATTATAGCAATCCAAAAGAAAGTCCGTTTTCGCGCCAAAGTCGTAACCGTGGTCCGTCCGTTCCGAGACTCTCTGCGTTGTATTTGAACAAAAGAAAACCACCAGAGGCTTGCTAGGCCTTTCCTGGCTTGTTCGAAACTACTAATTAGTACCTTCCGGATGCCTATTGCTCCCCGCAAGTTACAGATATCAGATTTCCAGGCAGACATTCCAGTCGCTTTAAGCTGCTACACCTCGACAAGGTTACGTAGTTTCTTGTATTGGTAGGGATATCTGGCAACTCACAACCCTCTATATAACAGCTGCTTGGGCCCTGGACGCTCATAATACGATGGGCTCCGGTGGGATAAAGAACTCTCTCCTTAGGTTAGGTTTCCCTTTGGGGGTGAGGACATCCCACCTTCTCCGCTAAAGACCCTCCTCCTTCTCCTTTCTCTCCCTCTCTTAGGTTAAGGTTACCCCTTTGGGGGGAGGTCATCCTCCCTTCTCCCCCCGAAGCTCCCTCCCTCCCCCTTTGCAGCATAACCCCCTTCCCCTCTTTGCAGCATTGATTTGTTGCATAACCCTCCCCCTTAGTGCATAACCCCCTCCCCGTTTGTTGCATACCCCTTGCAACATTCTCCCCTTTGCAACATTTATCAACAGTGCATTGCAACATTCCTGCACTCTCCCATTTTGCGGTACTACTGAAGACTACTGCTCTCTACTACAGTCTCTGAAACTCTGCTCTGGAAAGAAGACGCGAGAAGTACACAATAATATGCATATGGAAAATACTTGAGGGTTTTGTCCCTAACCTTAGAAATTAAATAGAAACAAACTGGAATGAAAGAAGAGGCAGATTTTGTACAGTCCCAGCTGCTGTGGGACAGGGGGCCATGAAAACGAGGAAGGAAAATACCCCAAGAATACTAGGCCCAAACCCTTTCTCCTACCGAAAGAAGTAAGGAACCTCCACCACACCGACATGAATAACTTCAAGAACCAGCTGGACAGAATCCTGTGCAAAGTCCCTGACCAGCCATGCGTGGCTGGCTACGAGGGCAGGAGGAGATCAGACAGCAATTCCCTCTTTCACCAAATCCCGCAAATGAGGCGGGATCCTGCAGAGGGAGGTCGACCGCAGGTCGATCCTGAACCGTCGTTCGAACTCACACAAATATATATATAATTATATATATATATATATATATATATATATATATGTGTGTGTGTGTGTGTGTGTGGTGTACACGTTTGGGCTTTTATAAAGAGCGTGTGTCATTAAGCGCAAATTAATTAAAATTATTTGAAATGCAAATGACGAGATCCTAAAGCTGTACAGATTGAAGCTCACAGACTATATACGGATTTGCGTAATTAAAACTGAAGCTGTTAACTTGGCAAGATTTACACTAAAACAGCTGATTCAATTTATTCTTTTTGTACAAAGTTTACCGTTAAAATTTTAATCAGAGAAAAACTAATGAAAAAACAACCAAAACCCCCGTTTGTTAAGAATATATGTGCACGCAACCATTAACATGGATTTCACTTCATTTAAATATGAATTACATGAACATTTTATGTGTACTGCAGTGTGTATATATATATACACACACACACACACACACACACACACACACATATATATATATATATATATATATATATATATATATATATATTGTAGGAATAAGAATCTGCTTTTGAATGTTACATCATAGTTACATCAATGTTTTATCATAGTTTTATATATACCATGTCACCTCAATGTCACCTCATCTCAATCATGAGGTGTCAGTAGTATAGCCGCAAAAGGGGAGAGTGCAGGAATGTTGCAGGTTATTATGTAATGTTGCAAAGGGGGGTGGGGGTTGTTGCAAAGGGGGATGTTGCAAAGGGGGGGGGGAAAGGGGGATGTTGCAAAGGGGGTGGGGGAAAGGGGTGGGGGGGAAACTTGGAGGCGGCGTTATCCCCAAGAGAAAGAAGGAGGAGGAGAGAAAGGAGGAGAGGTGTTCACCTGGCAGGAGCCAAGTGCACACTGAGACTTCCAGCCGGGGCTGGCGTTGTTTTATAGACTCCTAATCAGCCAGTGGCTGAGTTGCCAGATAGCGCCATGTATTCCATTGTATACACTATTATCCTAATCAGCCAGTTGGCTGGTTGTCAGATACCTCTTTTTATTATTGCATACATTATTATTATATACGCTAATCAGCCGAGTTGGCGTTGTTTTATAGGCTCCTAATCAGCCAGTTGGCTGAGTTGCCAGATACCATTGTATACATTATTATTATTATTATATACGCCTAATCAGCCAGTTGGCTGAGTTGCCAGATAGCGCCATGTATTCCATTGTATACACTATTATAGACTCCTAATCAGCCAGTTGGCTGGTTGTCAGATACCTCTTTTTTTTATTATTGCATACATTATTATTATAGACTCCTAATCAGCCAGTTGGCTTAGAAGGCTTAAATATTGCCAGATACCTGTTGTATACAGAATACCGGTAGTAGAAGGCATAACAATAAACAACATTGCATCATTCTTTTTATTATAAATATATAGAAAATAAATATACATTTGAGGAATATGCGTATAACAGAAATATATACACACAATTATGGATATATATATATATATATATATATATATATATATATATATATATAAATAAAATATACATTTCATATACATTTGAGGAATATGCGTATAACAAATATATACACATAATTATATAAAAATAAAATATACATTTCATCAATATGTACATAACAGAAATATACACACACACAAATATGGTGATATAAAATAAAATATACATTTCATATACACTTCAATATGTACATAACAGTACAGGAGAAATATCAAGCAAAATATATATATATATATATATATATATATATATATATATATATATAAACACAAATCAATAGAAATATGTACATAATCAAAATATATATATACAATTCACTTTTTTTTCAAAATACTAAAATCGGTCTTAATCGAGTTTACAATTACATCATTATTGCTCTGCATTACGCAGTCTATGCGGCTTAATAATATTTCACCGCTTAAAGTATAGGGAAACCTGTATTCGATATGAATGGCTTTCATATCGTTCAGTACTATTTTTGTTCCCACTTTACAACCGGTTGGTAAGTCATCTTTAAACATGTCTAGAATACAATCAAAAGCACGCACAAAGAGTTCATCGTTAGCTACATTATTAAACACAAGTTTATAAGAACGCTTTTCCAATCGATGGTTTATTTCTACCGACTCGCGCTTTTCAATCGTGAACTCTTCACTCAACATAACGGCAATTGAAATAATCTTCTAAATCGTTACGGCAACTGCGCGTTATATAAAGAAATAGTTCTTCAGGGTGAACGGTGTAGGTGAGCTCAGCCTTGTACCGATCAATTGCTTTGTACCAAAGTTCATGGTATTTCAAAGAGTCTAAACTTTTTAAATAAACATCCAGCACTAGACCATTCTCACCAGTCCTACACTCGGTAAACCCATCGAGCAGAGCAGTGTATGCGTATTCAAGTACTGTATCAAAAAAAACATATCCGTAACACGCGCGTCTAATATAGGTTTCAGTTTACGGAATCCGACGATTTCAAACATTCTGTCGAGGATGAAACGGTTTCGCGTAGGAATAAGAGCGTTATTATCAGAAGCATTCTTCCACATAAGCCTTATATCAATGCACGGCCGATCGTTATTTATACACAACGTACATACAACGGCGTATGAGGGCGCGTCACTAATCTGCTCTCTTCTTGTACCTACGTTAGCAGGTATTTTATAACGATCTTCACACCACTTATCAACTATCACGAAGATTCTATTCATCTCCTCGATACTTAAATAAACCCGTTTGTTTGTCGGTCTACATTCCGTTTCCAGTACATAGCTAATGGTACCGGTATTACGCCTGAACACGCGCAACGACTTCGTCACGGACACATCGTACGAGGCGTTGAGAATGCTGCTCAAAGGAAGTTCCATCGTATTCGAGGAGCGCACGTCTACTCGGCTCAAGCTCTGAGATAACTATGAGCCGTGTGAGGCACAGGCAGGAACGGTTCGACGAGCGGCTGACTCGATGATACGTGAACGGGCATGTTCGTACGACTCGAATTGTTGCACATATTTGTTTTTCCGTTTCGTCACTACCAGCCTACGCACTTTGAATAAGAACTAGGCGCTAATCATCTCCACACTCCGGCGCACTATTTGAGAGGAACATATGCTCATATTTTTCCTTTCTACCCATCAAACGATGCTCGTCTCTAAAATCTGTTAAAAACTCACGCATGGCACTAGCCACAACCTCACTATGAACCTCATCATGATATACGTTAATATAGTGATAAAAACACCTAAGATTGTCCATGATCACAAGATTCACATTTTCAGACGTAGGGTATGAGTAATCGACATGGTGTAGCATAACGTAATACCGCTTGTCACACCACCCATCCACAAGGCTCATTATCCATACCTGCTGCTTCTCTTCTGCACGCGTTGTTTCTTTTACTTCACGGTGTATGTGAGACTTTATAAAGTTTAGCCCTGCAGTATACTTCAGCACATCGTCTGTGCAACGAAAGCCTTCAACAGTCTCACCAGAACATCCGTAGAGTATTTGTACATCTTGGAACTTCGCACAATCCAATGTGGTTTTAAAAGAGGCATAGGAGGGGGGAATAGGAAGTTTTTCGGTATCCACCACATCCTCACACTTTACTGAATACCATTTCATAAACGTTGTGCAAGCGATATTAAAGGTAGCCATTTCAATATACGTCTGATCTGAATACACGTCTGATCTCTCGGGCTTACTGCGGTCGACTGACCACGCAGGGACTCCCAGATAGTAGCATGACTCACGCAGTGGGCGGAGCTTAGAACTTTCACCTACACACACACATATATTTACAAATACGATTCAAGATATTCAAGTTATATATACATATATATTTACAAATAGATACGATTATATACAAGACGTGTGAGTTAGAAGCATCATTGGTATCCAAAGGGTACGGTATCATAGGTGCCAGGTAACTGGTAACGTTTCCTATAGGTGTTACGGCACACCATCGTACCCCTAAGTTCCTTCACGCCTCCCAGCTTCTGCGCCCGAAAATTGTGGGTGCCTACAATTAGTTGGTGAGGTTCCAAACATACTAGATCCTTCAACGACTCAAAGTTAACAACCTCCCGATTCGCATGGTTGAGCGTAATACCCTTTGCCTTCACGATATATTTCATTTCATCCCCTACCCTGACCCGTACCCCATAAGTCTTAGGACCTGTTGAGATAAAAGAGTCAGCGTATGCGTCGTCCCCATACTCATCCTTGATCTCATCAGTGAGTTCGCCGAGGAACTCCCCAATAGCGGGCATGTAATCACCCTCCCTCTCTGTGAATATCACGCTATCTGTATCGGCATACAATACTCTCCGCCCAAGAGAATGCAATAGACCCCAAAGTTTTATACGGGCGTAGGCTGTTGTGAAGCTCGCCACAGGTATGTTTGTAACCCTTGAGGTATCTGTGGCAAATTCAGTGTTGTTGTACTTTATTACGTAAGTATTACCTACATTCACGATCTCCATGACCTCTTTATCGGGGGCATTGGCATAATCCCAGACATCGCTATAACTTTGTGCCAAATGAATGTTCCCTCTGCCGGTATTCTGCGCAAATTTTCCCCATAGACTGTTTAGACACAACTTTGCACTAAAGCGCTTGCCAGGATTCTTTACAATTTGTACACGATCAAGTTGTATACCTTCGCGGTCGCGGTAACGTTGAATATAGGCCGACTTTTCATCTTCGGTATCAACTCCTCGCGGATACCCTGATGCTTCAACCTTATCCTTCAAAAAGGCGTTTATATATGGTGTGAAAAGGTTGGGGAGCTTCTGAAACCTCCACACCTCGTGTATCTTCAGTATTCTATAACCATGGCGTACGGCTAGGGCCAGCTCAGGACTTGTATATACGCCTCTGATCTTACGCTGGTGGGGTATATGGTTACATTCGCCGTTATCCTCTTCCGCGCACTTCACGCACAGGGGAAACATGAGCTTGTCGTCGATAACGACAGGTAAGATCGGCATCCATAAACTGCATGGGGGGAGTACGTCTACGAAAGAGAGCCCAAAGTAATGATCATTCAAATTTTTTGAAAATTCATTGATGGGGGTATGCTAGGTCCCACCAGTTTCTCAGGAGCGCCCACGGGGTACGGATTGCTCTTCATCACGTATGGGTATAAAGAACAGAAATCGTAGTAATGGAGCTTCACGCCCTCCGTAGGTGGGAAGTATAGTCTGAAAGGATTTGTACGTCCTCCAAACAAGCTATCACCACATTTGAGAGGATCCAGCACCATTGAACGCTTGATCGTTTTTATTTCCTCACGGTATACATCGTCTGTCTCCATCCGTGCATCATATTCATGCTCCCACAAGACTTTGTGAGTGAACTGTGACCCTATAAGTTGATCGCGGGTGCGGGTCCTGCAAGACAGTCGGCAGGAGATCTACCGTTGATATCTCCGGTGACTCCGCACTCAGGGCGGGGGCATCCATGCCACCAGCAACCGTTAAAGGAGTACACAGTCTTCACACCAGTGACACGGTTTTCACTTAACCCATCAACCCAAAAAACACGTCCATTAATCTTAATGGGTACTTCACCCGTGTTGCGGGCGTGCTTTATGTATACACTGTTTGTTGCTGCAGGTGTATGAGCCAGTAAATAGCCTTGTGTCCGTAACTGCGGGGGTTGTTTCGTGAATAATGGCTAAGGTGTCTTTAGCATGAAGTTATTCTTGAACACCGTAAAACATAATGATGCGATGGTGGTTGCGACTTGCACTGGATCGCATTTGAAACGGGCTATGTACATACTTCTAAAGGCATGGAAACATACTCTAAGCACGCGCACATCATTCACGCAATAACGCTCACATTCATCAGCTATATTATAAGGGTTACTTTCATTAAAACTGTCGTAGTATCGATCAAAGTCTTCATCCATACAGTCAAATAATGTTTGGGGGGTGGTGGGCCTACGTAGTTTAAAGTCTCGCTGGTGAGGAAAGTGTATGGGAAGTATCCTTTGGAAACTTCAGCTGCTACTCCCATCACCTTGGGTAGCTTTGCTAATTACAAGGTGTGAATAATAAAGTATCTTTAAAATTGTACATTGCCTCTTATCTGCATCTGTATTAATTTGTTGCCTCTTTTCAATGGATCACCTGTAAATATCTCAGAGGATTCGTGTTCAAGCAACTCCTTATAAAGGAACTGCGTGTCAAACTTTGCCCCGTTATGGGCGAGAATATACACAGTCATTTTTTGAACTTGTCGGCTAACTTGACAATATAGGACACAAATAGTTTCACAGGACTATCGCTGACATTCGTTTTAAAAACGTTTGTCCGTTTACCGCATTTGGGGCACTCGTCACATTCGATACCCATACACTCATCACAGATGGTCTGGCTCACAAGTAAATGTGGAATTACCTCTTTGGTTTCAGCGTTCGTATATGTTTCTATATCGTAGTACACAGTTATACAAGGGTTATTTTTAGGCTTAGCATCTTTCATATAACACACATGCTTTACTCCATCCGCCTTATATTCCTCCTGGCATGTAGGACAGTGAATTACGTCGCACTTGTGCTTAAATTTTCCCCAATTATCCATTGTGTGAAACATACCACATTCACAGATTCTCATTTTCCTGCACGTACCAATTGATTTATGGAGATCAAAGCAGCTATTATTGAAAAATGTGCGTCTACACACATCACAGTCTCTCTTCTCAACTACACGGCTTTCACATTTGGTGCTTTTACACTGCTCACATACCATGTGACATTCTTTACAATGTCTCACTATATCAGCCGCAAACTCGAGGCACCCCTTACACAAATCATGATGTCTCCCATATTTTCGACTTTTGTCATAACTCGCGTAAAGCCCCCTTATATTACGGATGGGGAGATACGTTGTCCCTGACAATCCTAAAATAAGTAGGGGTCTTGTACGATCTCTCACACAGCTTTTAAAAACATACACAGTCCGGCGGCGATCATCCAAACCAAATACAACTATGCGCACATTCATTTCCTGTTCTACCTTTCTCAGCTCTTCAGGACCCATATTACAGTCAAATTCAAGTTCACAGTCTACAGCTAGTTTACGGGCACGCTCAACGATCGTAGGCAGCCAAATTTTTTGAGTCCGTGTATTTTGTACAGTAAACATACGTGCTAAGAGTACTGCTATAAAGCCGCAACCACGATCGACGTTTATATGCCTTCGGTAAATAGTTGGAGAATTGAAGTTAAGAGTGTACGGTATGGCACTATGACCCGCAACACGGTATACATGGTCAATATTTACCGTGAAGTTGTCCATATTGAAGGCTATACTACTTTGGACGGCTTGCATTATACGCCCTAATATATATTCTACATCTTCAGCAGCCAAACGCCTGAACGGTACTATCACCCAATAATCGTCTACATCACCGTCATCTGACCCGAACCCAAAGGACAGACTCGTCCTGACCTCACGCTCGTCGCGATTCTGAAGAGCAAACTCTATAATACGCTGTACTACCCTGCGTATCCCGCGCTCAACTCCATTGCTATACAGGGCTCTAGGGTCGACCCTAACTCTATACCGATTTCTAGTCAAGGCGGGGGTGGGGGCAGCGGATCGCACCAATTCCAGTGTTATACCATCCTCAACAGAACGGGGGGCGGATGAATTAGTGGCTATATTAGGTGCTGCTGCTGCTGATGGAGGCCCTGTTGCGTAGGAGGGTTGGGGATCTATTATTGTAGACTTAACAGAACGGGGGGCGGAATAAGGGGGTATATTAGGTGTGCTGCTGCTGGGGAGGTTGTTGCGTAAGAGGGTTGGGGATCTATTATTGTAGACTTAACAGAACGGGGGGCGGAATAAGGGGAGGTGCTGCTGCTGGGGAGGTTGTTGCGGTTGAGGGTTGGGGATCTGCTGCAACAGGTACGTATTTCGGCCGCTTTATACCTGATGTGGGGTTCTCATACCTCCGCTTTGGACGTGCAACCTGTATCGCTGGTTCAGGGGAGGAGATCACACTGTCGTCGAGGTCATCCGTAATGATAGGGTGCTCTACCTCATCGTCGGTTCTGTGGGAGAAGAAATATAAGGATCAGCACTCAAAATTTGTAATATTTTGTAAATGACCCACTTAGGAGTGTGACGTGTTAGAAATGGACTCTGTAGAAAAATTCAGATTCACGAGCCCATCCACATGTATTATATCTGGACCTACAGGATGTGGTAAAACTGTGTTTATGCTTAAAATCATTAAAGAAAAGGGCGAGATGTTCTCGAAATTTGTGCATAAAGTTATATGGTGCTATTCGACGTATCAATCAGCGTTCAACGAGTACCAAGATGATATTTTGTTCCACAAAGGTGTATATGACGTTAATTCGCTAAAGGGAACTGAACATACAATCATTGTAATTGACGATCTCATGTTGGAGATGGATAAAACGTTTGCCGAGACATTTACAGTATACTCCCACCATCTTAACATAAGCGTGTTCTTCATCAATCAGAATCTATTTTTCAAAAATAGATACATGCGCGATGTGTCGTTAAATACGCAATATCTAGTCTTATTCGCGCAACGTAGAGATGTATCACAAATTGGGGTATTAGCCAATCAAATGTTCCCGAATCAGCGTAAGGAGTTTTTGGAAGTTTATAAAGAAGCTACAAGCACGCGTTACGGATATTTGCTTTGCGACCTTCATCCGCGAAACACGTTTAGAGTGCTTCTGCGAACGAATATATTTCCAAACGAGCCTGAAACGGTGTATATTCCAGAATGACAAAGAGACTAAAGAAATACCATGAATTAATAAAAATCTATCATCGACTGCCCCGGGCAATGCAGCAGATGTTTATTAAAAATATGACGCCGACTTTTTAAAATGCATCTGTGAAATCTGTCTTAACGTTATAAATTGCAATGTATCAATGAAAACCCATCAGAAGGCTCGCCTACGCCGCTACAAGAACATAATACGTACACTCGCTCGTAAAAGTCAAACTGTAGCGAAGAAAAAACGAGTTATTGTGCAAACAGGAGGGTCATTTCTCCCCATCTTATTTTCAGTTTTGGGCCCTTTACTGACTAGATTAATATAATGAAGAAAGTGGTAGTGATTCCCCACGAGGTGTACGCTTCACTGCAAAGAGACACGGATCTAGATCCCCGTAAAAGCAGACTTAAAAGAATGGAAAGCGAATTGTTAGCCCTATTAAACAGTGAAAAAACACCTGATGAGAAAAGAATCTTATACCAAGAAGCTCTGCAGAAATTTCTTCACGAGTACGAAAATTATAAGAGCCCTACGGAGATTCCTGTGGTTATTAGGCACAGCACCGATGGCGACATAGGACCTGTACCCGACGATACAGCTGATCAACCAAAAAGATTAGCCACACAACATATCGAACATGTATTAAAAAATACCCTCCCACTTACATTGAGGAGTAAAGGCTTAAGTCTTTATAATCTATTGAATGAGGATCCCGCCATACAATGGACCGATACAGGGGAGATCATTGTGGAAGGATCAAAGGTACAGGGATCGAATATCGTAGACATTGTCCATGATCTGGTGAGAAAGTGGGATAGGCCATCACCATCAGGATGGAAGCATATTAAAGCAAGACTACAACAAATAAATGTCCCTAAAACGTTGATAGGAAATCTGAACAGGTTAAAAGACTTGGAACACGCAACGTCTGTGGCACAATTGAAGACGCCGTCACCCCCTGCGGTAACACCTTTCAAGAGGAGAAAGAAGAGGTTAAACCAACCCTACCCACCTGCCTCTAAAATACGCAAATGGCTAACGTATTAACTAAACGTTATTATGACATTTCTGCCCCATCCTCTTACGGCGGCGTAGATAGACTGCACGTTTACGGAGTAGGAAAAAAAGATGTTGAAAGATTTTTGAGGGAGCAGGACGCTTATACGCTTCATAAGCCTGTGAGAAAAAGGTTTAAAACAGCCAAGACAACGGCTTCCTCGATTGATTCTATTTGGCAAGCAGATTTAACAGACATGCAAAGATACTCTGTGTATAACGATGGTTACCGCTACATTCTATTCATAATAGACGTATTCTCTAGATATCTGTGGCTAGTTCCTCTGAAAAATAAATCACCTGAAACAGTTGCTAAAGCCACCAAAACGCTAATGTTAAAAGAAAACAGGGTTCCTGGCTATTTTTGTACGGATATGGGGAAGGAGTTTATAGGCCGTGCTTTTCAGAATATGTTGACAGAGTTTAATATCAGCTATTACACGACCAATTCTATACATAAGGCTTCTTTAGCTGAAAGAGTTCAGCGCACCATAAAGGAACGCATGCACCGTTATTTTACACATAAAAACACATACAGATTTCTAGACATTCTGGAACCATTGGCATCATCCTACAACCGCTCACACCATCGCACGATTGGGGCAACACCTAACGAAGTTTTAGAAAGAGGTACGCTCCCGAGAAGAGATGGACCACCCACCACCACCACCACCACCACCACACTCTGTGCGCTTCAAAACCAATGATTATGTAAGGCTGTCGCGTTCGGGGAATAAATTCGCAAAGGGTTTTGAGCAAGGATGGACACGCGAGATTTTTAAAGTTAGGGCTGTGAGACCTAAAGGTGTGATAATGATGTATTACATTGAAGATTTGAATGGGGAAGAAATCTCAGGAGGCTTTTACCGCGAGGAATGCAGAAAGTCGCGTTTAATTTAGAAAAAAATGTGTTTAAAATTGAGAAAATTTTAGGAAGCAAAGGTTCAGGAAGGAGAAAAATGTACCTGGTGAAATGGCTAGGGTACCCAGAAAGCTTCAACACCTATATAAAAGCTGATGCAATAATGAAGCTTAAATAGTATGCAACATGGCTCCTAACCATTTCTACGTCACACTCCCGTCCTCCTCGTCCCTGTCTGTACACCCTAACAACACGCTAGCCAACTTTGTAACAGAACTCCATGGGCACATTGAATTGGGTCGTGATTCGTATGAGGTGGGGATATGCGAAATTCAGCTGGACACCGTCTTTTTAAATATTGAACATGAAGAAACCGTTTTTACGATTCTTAGAGACATTGACGAGTGTGAAAAAGCTGGGGTAGCTATGGATGAAACTATGCGCATCGCTTGGACTAAGATTGCACGGTATTACAGTACAGAAGTAAGACTAGGGCCGGGTCAATATGGTTCGGCCGAGGATGTTGTGAGAGGCTTAAACGTAAGTTTAAGAAACTCAAACCTTACGAATGATTTAGTATATGAAATCGTAAACAACCCTGCACATACACTAATCCTAAAATCAAAGACTAACAGATGTCTTAAAGAACATAGAAAGTTCAAAATTCTAACCAACGGCCGATATAGCGCAGCCTTCCAAAGAGACACATTTCACGAGACACAGTATAACTTGTCCAGATTAATGTATCAATTGAAGATGGAGAAATTGGCTGAAAGGTCCCCAGACATGTGCTATATTTACAGTAATATAGTGGAGCACCAGTTTGTTGGGGATACCCAGGCACGCCTGCTGCGCATTGCTCACATCCCCAACCATAGAGGAAGGAGTTTGAGTATTACATATGACAGACCCCATTATGTGAATGTCGCAACTAATTTAATAACCAATATCACAATATATATAAGAACGATTGAGGGCGAAAACTTCCCATTCGGTAACGGGAGCTTAACAGTGAAGCTACACTTTCGACGCACTGAGTTATAATGGATAGAAAGCCTTTCACCGTCTATCGAGGGATGCGATACCAGCGCGGTAGTGGACTTGGATCCATTTTTTCATCCATACTACGTACGGCTGTTCCTTTGCTGAAGAGGGGTGCCAGATACCTTGGAAGGAAAGCGCTACAATCAGGCCTTAACACTGCAGAAGACATATTGGCCGGGGCTAAACCTAAAGAAGCCCTAAAAAAACATTTAAAGCGTACACGGAACGAAATCATCAAAGATGCAAAGAGAAAAATGCGTGGTGGCGGGAAGAAGAAGGAAGAAGGGGTCACGTGGTATTAAACGTAAAAGGCTGTCAAAAAAGAAATGCTGTAAGCGAATGAAACCTATGGTTGACCACTTTTTTGACTGATATAAGCTAAGGATATTGATCTCATGAATCATAGTTTGTTTACCACTTGTCGAGAGAGGAGTCACTATTTCGCCATGGCACGCTTCATCCACCCATGTAGTTCACAATGCTGTAAGTCGGAGCTGTCCTTTTTTGAGCTCCCGCCAACCCAAGTTTCTATTGAGCACAGTGACTTTATTACAATTAACCCTTTAAACACAATTAGTTCCCCGAGTGCACCTATAGAATTCGTGATACCCAGCTCAGGTCCTTACTTTTTTGATCCAAGCTGTGTGCACATGTACGCTAAGCTACGTATAGCCCATTCTGATGGAACGGCCTGCGATGACAAATATGCTGTATACCCTGAAACAAACTTTCTGCACGCCATATTCAACCAGTGTGACGTATATTTAAATCAGACCAACATATCGGCAGGCACGGGGTACTATCATCTACGAGCCTATTTGGAAAATGTCCTCAACTTTTCCAAAGAAGCGAAGGCTACCTTTTTAAGTGCGGAGGGATATTATCAAACTAAAGATGAAAATAGTATAAAGGACAAATTTAAAAATTCTAAAAAGAAAATATACGAGTGTTTTGGACGGTTGCACACAGATTTCACTTTCCAGGAGAAGTTGCTTGTGAACGGGGTGGATATGAAAATAAAGCTCACCCGCACGAGTCCTGAGATCTGCTTAAATCTGGATGCGAATCAAGAAGAGGGCGCAAAGTCCGTTGTGGTTCACATTATGGACACATACCTCCGCGTACGGCGAGTGAAATTAAGTTCACCAAAACAACTAGAAATTGAGAAAAATTTACTAAACGCTACAGTGAAATATCCTATTAACAGAGTGCAGATCAAACTATATACGGTTCCTGCAGGGTTGGCATCGAAGCAGATAGAAAACATTGCCCTGGGAAATCTTCCTAAAAGGATATTAATCGGCATGCAGGACCACGCTTCGGTGAATGGAAAATATAAAAAGAGTGCCTTTAAATTCGAGAATTTCGGACTTAAAAATATAACTCTATACGTTAATGGCACTGCTTTGGGTGGAACAATGGGTACGGACTATTCATCAGATGCTGTGTTACCTCTTTGTGCCAGAGCCTATAGTAATCTGACCCATATTGCAGGTGATTGTGATGAGCTTGGTAATGGGGTAACGCAGGAAGAATTCATTGATCAATTTAACCTTTATCCGTTTGACATTACACCTGACTTATCTGCTAGCGTAAATACCCATTTAACACCACAGCAGAGCGGAAACATCTCAGTCGGCTGGAATTCGCCAAGCCTATAGACGCTCCTATTAGTGTACTAGTATATCTCGAATCGCAAGCCCTAATAGAAGTAGATAGATTTAGAAGCGTTATCACTGACTTTTAAAATGGATGCTAATACACTTCAGAAAGTAATGGAGCGAGTCACACGTTCCAAATTTATCGGCGTGTTTGCGAAGAATGAAACATTGAGTTTGCCAAGTACGCGAGAATGCGGTAGTCTTATTGTGAACACAGACATCATCGGTAATGAAGGGATTCACTGGATCGCTGTCTATTTTAAAAATAGACAGCGCCTGTACTATTTTGATTCACTCGGTACTCAACCCTGGAGTGACCCTATTATTGTAAAATTTCTCGCTCAGTTACATATTCCCGAAGTTGTATGGAACCCATTTCGTATGCAGGGATATTTTACTAATGTTTGCGGAATGTACTGTGTCTCATTTCTCATGCATATGTCAAATGATAAAGAATTTATAAATTTTTTAAATTTATTTGACCCGTGTCACACTCACCGAAACGATGAAATGGTATGTAGACAGATAAAAAACCGTTTTCCAATTGTACGTACTCGTTGTATATTATAATGTTTTTGTTCGTATATTCGTTTATTGTACTGATTTCTTTCATTTAATAAATTTATGAAAATATATTGCGTCTTCTTATCCCAAAAAGATCGAAAAACACTTACATTATTTGACATTGTTGACTGATTAGTATATCATCCGTATTCCCTTCAAAAGAGTGTATAACTCGTGTCAAATCCTCATCGGACCTTAAAGGAAAACATATACAGACAGACAGACAGACAGATCCATTATGTGAAGATATCTTTGGTTCGATTACCAATTTCGATTTTAGCATAATGGGGAAATAACATTGATTGACATTTTTGACTAGTATCTGAAATACTACAACTCTCCATATATAAAATTCTAATTATGGACACTTACATTTCTATGGTAGTCCCTTGCGTCGGATTGTAAGGAGCGTCACTGCAAATATCTTCTACGGTTTGCGTCGAAAATAGTTCGCCACAATCAACAGCATTGAAAAGGCTAATTGTGGTTAATGCTGCAGTATCACGTTCTTCATACAAGTCTGGGGAGACGTACAGGTCCATGGTGGAGGATGTGTGACACTGCTGACTGATCAGTATATCATCCGTATCCCTTCAAAAGATTGTATAACTCGTGTCAAATCCTCATCGGACCTTAAAGGAAAACATATACAGACAGACAGACAGACAGATCTCCATTATATGAAGATATCTTTGGTTCGATTACCAATTTCGATTTTAGCATGATGGGGAAATAACATTGATTGACATTTTTGACTAGTATCTGAAATACTACAACTCTCCTATAAAATTCTAATTATGGACACTTACATTTCTATGGTAGTCCCTTGCGTCGGATTGTAAGGAGCGTCACTGCAAATATCTTCTACGGTTTGCGTCGAAAATAGTTCGCCACAATCAACAGCATTGAAAAGGCTAATTGTGGTTAATGCTGCAGTATCACGTTCTTCATACAAGTCTGGGGAGACGTACAGGTCCATGGTTGATTATTCACTGATGCGAAAATAGCTACTGTTACTCCCAACTGAAAATATCCCCTTTTATATGCACATTCACCAAGCTCCGCCCAAAAGACCAGATGTCCGTCGTGATTGGTTGCCGATGTAGCTGGGTGGAGCGTGTACCAATCCGCTATAACGAGACCGGACGAGTAACATATATATAAAATCGAATTATAGGCACTTACATTTCTATGGTAGTCCTTATATTATATCTTACAAATTATTAGTATTGTTTGAATTGTTAACTTATTTTTCGGATATACTACTGCCTCGGGTAAAATGGTCCTGTTATTTTAAATCACGTATTTGTTAATTATTATTATTGCTACATAGAAATTCGTGCAGTTTTTTTCGATTATTATTTATTGAACAAAACTCTCGCTCTTTCTATATATATATATATATATATGTATAGAAAGAGTAGTCTGGAAGGAAGTTTGCCAATGATTAAATTCTCTTTGCGAGTGACCCGTTGCCCGCGTCGTTGCCCGAATTGTTCATTCTGATGAAGGTCAAGCTTTTCACTCCACCTTAGACCTACAGTTTAACGTGGATTCCGAACCACGACCCATCAGCAGCCCAGCGTCTTGACCACTAGGCCTCCTAGGGTACCCATTTATCTACCAACCACTTTCTTTATTGTGTGGAACAGCTGGGCTTTGCTGCGCGCCGGCTGCCGTCGGGTCTCGAACCCTGGGCCGATGGACTCGTAGTCCGCGACGCTAACCACTACACCACCGAGGCGGTATTTGTCATTACTTACTCTGACTATAGTGGATTTAATTATCCCAGAAGAGTTCCATGCACTGTCTGTGTGTAGCATATATATATATATATATATATATATATATATCATTATATTTCTATATGACACCATAAAAAATAACGCGTAAATATTTGTAGAAATAATAATAAGAATAATAAAATTAATATCTGAAGCCAGTGGTGATTTCTGCTCGAATAGCTTGTAGAAAGATAATCTCTCGGCCCGAAAAGGTCTCTAGAGACCTTTTTCGTTCGAATTCTCCGAAACCAACCTCGCTATAGTGGCTTGGGCAATGAATAATTTCTTTATTTTACGTCATTTTTCATTTTTTTCGTCGCAGGAATGAGACTGTATGCATCGTTCATCTTCAAGTTTAATGAAGGTTGGTATTCCTTATAAAAATTCGTTTCTGTCTAACGAAATAGGGTAACTTTGTTAATTCTATTATTGCGTAAATCTCTCTAATGTGTTATTGAATAATAGAAGATATATATTGTGGTATTTTATATATATATATATATATATATATATATATATATATATATCAGAAGATATTTAAAAGACTGATATAATTATAGTAAACTTTTGTCGAAATAGTTATCCATAAAATTAATTGTTTTCTATTATGGCGTTTTCGAAGGTAAACTATGTTATTTGCTTCGTTCAACTTCAAGGAAGCTAAGTACTCAATGTTCCAAATATTAATATTACCATTATATACATCTATTGTAAAACACTATATACATCTATATTTCAATTAAGTGTGTAATTATTTAATTCATCTACCATATTGTGGTACACAATGCTTATTAGAATACATGGCGCTATCTGGAATACCTTGCGCTATCTGGCAACTCAGCCAGAATAGAGGATTATAAAAGATCGCGAAGTTGATGAAGAACCATTCCCCCTCGGCTCCGGCCGAGTAAGGAGCTCTGCTCCTTCTATTTCATGCCCTTTGGTAAACCCCATAGTGGCCTCTTAGGTTAGGGAAACGAAAATAAATTGGGGGAGAACTCCACTCTGTCCTTCAGGTGTCTCTCTCCCTCCTTCAGCTCTCTCTCTCTCTCCTTCAGGCGCCTCTCTCTCTCTCCTGCATGTTTGCCTCCAGCATGTGTACTCCTGCATGTGTACATCCAGCATGTGTACCTACTGCATGTGTACCTACTGCATGTGTACTCCTGCATGTGTACCTCCTGCATGTGTACTCCTGCATGTGCACCTATCCTCTCTCCTTCAGGCGTCTCTCCCTCCTACAGGCATCTCTCTCTTCTTCAGGCATCTCTCCCTCCTACAGGCATCTCTCTCTTCTTCAGGCGTCTCTGGCTCAGCCAACTGGCTGATTAGGATAATAATGTATACAATGGAATACATGGCGGTATCTGGCAACTCAGCCAACTGGCTGATTAGGAGTCTATAAAACAACGCCAGCCCCGGCTGGAAGTCTCAGTGTGCACTTGGCTCCTGCCAGGTGAACACCTCTCCTCCTTTCTCTCCTCCTCCTTCTTTCTCTTGGGGGATAACGCCGCCTCCAAGTTTTCCCCCCACCCCCCTTTGCAACATCCCCCTTTCCCCCACCCCCTTTGCAACATCCCCCCTTTGCAACATCCCACCCTTTGCAACAACCCCCATTTTGCAACAACCCCCTTTGCAACATCCCCTTTGCAACAACCCCCACCCCCCTTTGCAACATTACATAATAACCTGCAACATTCCTGCACTCTCCCCTTTTTCGGCTATACTACTGGTGTCTTACTAAAATGAATATACGATACGGTATCTACAAAACTTCTACAAATTACGATTATCTTCATTGTTCCGCAAGAGTGGAACCGAGGACCCACAGAGGGCCACGTGTACTTTTCCGGGGGCGGTCTGCAGAAAAAAATCTGAAGTCCACGTCGTTTCGTCTGCAGTGAAAAATGCCTGGATGTGCAATGACAAAATGAGGAGTTATATTGAGTTCGTTTTACTCTATATTTTTGTACTAAATAAAGATGTATATTGCCCTTAATGATAAAAATAGAAAGTAAAATTATTTTAAACTACATATATATATATATATATGTGTGTGTGTGTGTGTGTGTTAAACACAGACCGTGCATGGAACAAGGAACTCTTCTGGGAAATTACATCCACTATAGTTCGAATAAGTAATGATAAATGACAAATACTATAGTTTTTCTTTTTCATGATGGAAAGCCCAACGTGGGTACCGGGTTACTCCCAAAGAGACCCCAAAATATAGCTTCCCTCATCAGCTATCTGCAAAGCAGATAGGATCCAGCTTTGGGACAGGATCTAGGGATTACAGCTTACACCTATCCTACTACATTCAGAACCTCAATATACGCAAGAAACTCGTTGAGTCACGTCGGATTGAATACATCAAAGAAAAAGGGGTAACTATTGTATTTTTAGCCAAAAAAACAAAACTTAAAACTCAACCGGGACATTGAGCGTCCACTTTTCAAGGCACATAACACGTCCGTTTAATAACCCGGTGCCCACGTTGGGCTTTCCATCATGAAAAAGAAAAACTATAGTATTTGTCATTTATCATTACTTATTCGAACTATAGTGGATGTAATTTCCCAGAGGAGTTCCTTGTTCAATTCACGGTCTGTGTTTAACTTATTAGTTTCTCAGGGGACCGTTCTGAGTTTGTGTATATTAAACGGACGTGTTATGTGCCTTGAAAAGTGGACGCTCAATGTCCCGGTTGAGGTTTAAGTTTTGTTTTTTGGCTAAAAATACAATAGTTACCCCTTTTTCTTTGATGTATTCAATCCGACGTGACTGCAACGAGTTTCTTGCGTATATTGAGGTTCTGAATGTAGTCGGCTAGGTGTAAGCTGTAAACCCTAGATCCTGTCCCAAAGTTGGATCCTATCTGCTTTGCAGATAGCTGGTGAGGGAAGCTATATTTTGGGGCCTCTTTGCGAGTAACCCGGTGCCCACGTTGGGCTTTCCATCATGAAAAAGAAAAACTATAGTATTTGTCATTTATCATTACTTATTCGAACTATAGTGGATGTAATTTCCCAGAAGAGTTCCTTGTTCCATGCACGGTCTGTGTTTAACAGTTTAACATATAAGTTTCTCAGGGAACCATTCTGTTTATATATATATATATATATATATATATATATATATATTCAACGAAAATCAGCATGGATTCCGATCAGGTCGATCATGCCTATCACAACTAATAGAACAATACAACAATATCCTAGATGCACTGGAAGTCAATGACAACTACGATGTAATATACACGGATTTTGATAGAGCTTTCGACAAATGTGATCACGATACAATAGCACATAAAATAAAATATATGGGAATAACAGACAAAGTGGGAAAATGGATCTACAACTTCCTCAGAGGACGTCTACAGGTCATCAAAATTCAAGGTATATCATCATCAGAATCGGAAGTACGCAGCTCAGTACCACAAGGTACAGTGCTGGCTCCACTTCTGTTCATTATCATGCTAACAGATATAGACAGCAGAGTAAACAACAACAGTATAGTAACATCCTTTGCAGACGATACAAAGCTCAGCAGAAAAATCAGCGATGTAAATGAAGTGGAGGCCTTGCAGAGGGACACGAACAAAATATACAAATGGTCAGAAGACAACAACTTGACATTGAACACCGAGAAATTTCAGCTCTTGAGATATGGTAGAAAAGAGGACCTTAAACAGACTGCATATTATGCTCCAGATAGACAAGAAATTCAGAGAAGCACGAAAGCGATCGATCTGGGAATAATAATGACAGATGATGCGAAATTCGAAATACAAAATCAGATAGCGATAAATAAAGCAAAAAGAGTCGCGGGACAGGTACTAAGAACGTTCAAAAGAAGGGACAGGACAGTAATGATTCCCCTGCTAAAAACACTGATTATACCAAAACTTGAATACTTCTCAGTTTTGACGTCCCCATATAAAAAGGAAGATTCATGGCTGCAAAGAGCTCAACTACTGGGAAAGACTACGTAAACTAAATCTGTACTCCCTGGAAAGAAGAAGAGAAAGGTACACCATAATCTACGTATAAAAAATGATCGAAAAACTGGTACCAAACCTCAAACTAAACCCAATTACGATTCAAACAACACTGGAAAATAGGAAAGGCATGATGTGTAGTGTTCCCAAATTAAAGGCTCGACAAGGGACCTCTTCAACAGTGAAGGAAAATAGCTTGGTTGTCAGGGGGCCAAGACTTTTTAACCAACTTCCAAAGAACCTCAGAAACGTTACAGGGGTCAAAGTTGAAGTCTTCAAGAGAAGACTAGATGCCTGGCTCAGGACGGTACCAGATGAGCCGGGTATACTTGGCTATGTACGGTGGAGAGCGCAAGAAAGCAACTCGCTCCTCCACCAAGCCAGACCTAGAGGCGGGGCCACCAGCTTGACCTTCGTGTGTGTATATATATATATATATATATATATATATAAATTTATCTCTTGTCAATAGCGTTTTCGTTTATGCCAACGGTTCTCAAACTTTTTCTTCTTCTGTACCCCTTGAATTCTTTCATGGGATTTTGTGGATTTTCGAGAGAGATAGAGGAGTTTTACTTACTTTACCGTGTGACTTGTGGCCGTTTGTTAATCGTATATAAAATTAAAAGGGTTATATTTTCAGGACCCCTTCGCGTACCCCCTAAGATTCCCTCGCGTACCCCGGTTTGAGAACCACTGGTTTATGGTAATAGAAAGGCGATAATACGTGTTCGGATGAAGGGTCACAATGCTACCAAGTTACATTTTAGTGGTCTCATCTCTCAAAAAGGTTGCGGACCATTGTTCTATATAACTTTGTATCTCTCGGAAAGTAATGAAAAGCTAGAGTGTTCTTATTTCGTCTGATCTGTATGTTATTACAACCGTAGGAAGCACAGTACGAAACAAATCATGGCCCTAATCCGAAATTACCAACTATTCCAGACCGCCGTACCGTCACCTTGACTACATATTTCCGTCTGACGAAATCTCAAGAGTAAAATTCCCACTGTTTTGTAATTTCGAAGTTTCGAGTGACAAAGGGGTGGAGGCCTGCGGTGCTGCGAATCATTTTTAGCAGGAATGTTTATGAATGAAAACGGGCTTTATGAGGTGACATGAAAATTATATTAAAATATGTAACATTTGTAATGATTGAATGAATGACCCCTTCCCACACACACACACACACACACACACACACACACACACACACACTAATATATATATATATATATATATATATATATATATATATATATATATTGACATTTCAAGTAACTAACAGCATTCCCAATACATACAGTACTAGTCTGATCTCGGCGTCTAAACTTTACATAATTTGAAATGCATATTGTCATGACGAAATATATCGTATATTGAGCTTTGAATCTAAAGTCTGAATTCAAATGCAATACAGGAGCGTAAATCAGCATATAACAACAGCTCAATGCTAAGAATCCCAGCGTTTGACTGAAATAAGAGTGTCACTTTTAATGTAACGTTCACAAAACGAGGTGGTCATCCATGTATGTATATGTATATATATATATATATATATATAATATATATATATATATATATATATATATATATATATATATATATATATACACACAAGTCGAAGAAGCTTTCTACATGCATTTGTCGGTTTTAGGTTTTTAAAAACTCAAAAACCGAAATCCAATTTAAAAAAAGACAAGCAAAGACAAATGGCTTTCCGTCCGAACGAATCGCTCAGATACAACTCATGAACCGATCGCACAAGTATATAAGAACAGTGAATCAGGTAGTATATACAGTATATTTGGTACGCATGACTGTCAGTAAAATCTCTGTCAAGACGTGACACTTTGACATCAGGTATACAGACTGATGTAGAGAATTTTCAACAATGATTCAAGAGCTTCTAATAGATTTTGTATGAGTAAGAGTGGAAAAGATGTAAGAGTGAAAATGTAACAGTGCGAGACTCACTGTGGACAAGAATTCTACAGGGGGAGTTTACCTATTCCCTTTATTGTACAATGTACATTTATAATACCCCGAGATATTTCCGAACCCGTTCAGTACCTTCAGACGCTGATGTATGACGATGGTGTAACTCAAATGATAACGATTCAAGTAAGGAATTATGTAATTTTTTATCTTCATTAAGAAAGACCTACACAAACCAATTGGAGATACGAACTCGCAGAAGGAACAAAAAACGGTTTGTTTCGACTACACCTAAAGCTACATCAAATTACATCAGAGAACATTAATAATTTCCATTCAGTTAACAAAAATACAGAACTAAGGTCTTGGCCCGAGAATATGAAGGATACAACTGGAACTGGTTCGACCTCCGTTAATTGAACTATCCGCGGTCGTTTCTTCACATAGCGTTTCAGTGAAGACCGTTCACGAAGAAACTGTATCTAGTTCAAAATAAGATGGACAGTACATAAGTTTATGCAAAGGATGCAGAAACGCGAAACACCAAATCTTTGCACTTGCACAGACACTACTGTATATTCAACGATCTAATTTAACTGTTCCGTAAAGGGATCTTCCTTTTATTACTCATGAAGCTGAAAAGCAACCATACAGGACTGAACCCTTTATGGGCAGTAACTTTGCTTAAACACGCAATTATACGTGTGCATACATTAAAAGAGCTGCATAACAACACAGGGAGAGTGAGCTAAGTTCCATCCATTAAAAACGGCTGTCACTGTATGGCAGTTGAGTTACACGTTTTAACGATTAATGAAAACCAAAGAACGATCTTAAACTTGACGAACAAAGAGACGTATAAATATTAACTTTAACTTAGGAATGATAAAAATGTAAAATAATAATAAATATTCTAAGAAGAAAAAGAAGTTTTGAAAAGTATTGAAAGTAGTGAATCAAAATCAACAAAATAAACAACAAAAATACATTGTTTTCCTTCTTTTCCATTCCCCTCTAAATTAATTTCCTAATCTGTCTTTACTTCAGACACAAATGAGCACCAGTTTAAATGCTGTGAATTCGAGGGACACGCTTATATATTGTATTCTCTCACGTCAGCAAATGCACGACTGGACTCGATGCACTTTATTCGATGGAATATTTTCTATATACAAGAATTATAAAGCTTTCTCGCACGTAGAAATAATGTTAATATAAAATATTAGCATAAATAATAAATAATAAAGATTTCACACGCATGCACTTTATATATATATAAATAATACAGGGACTGCAGACTCGACGGCCTCACATTACGAAAGCAAGAAGGAGACAAGCAAATATATACGAAATTCATGAAGCGAAACCTTTGCCAAATGCCCTTTTTCGTAACCTTAAAAATCGTTCCGTATTTCAATTAACATTTTATCCTTCGTTTTGAACAGCTCTGAATTATGAAACTCTATATTTTTATCTGGCAGGATTCGGGCTCTGCGCGAGGACCGGAGATTTATGCGTACACGTAGTGGATGAAATAATGCTGTAAGAAATAACACTCACGATTTATGGACACCATTTTTCATTATATTAAAGCGTTGGATAGCTTGTCTTTCCTTCTAGGCCTAAAAGAAAATAATTGCGTAACATTCTTTTCACTTCGAAATACAGTATATATCATAAATGACCTTTTCAGTATTATATATATATATATATATATATATACACACTAGAATGCCCACTGCACGCTCGCAGCACAGCAAAAAAAAAAAACTGAAGCACATCCTCGGGGAAGACTGAGAAGGACGAGTATGTTACTAAAACCTTCCCTGGTTCTCATTAATGTTTCTACTAAATTTGGTGTCGCTT
>JAJOZX010001688.1:787500-789328 GCA_023014485.1 Bathynomus jamesi
TAATTACTTATGTCGTTTCTATTCATTTATATACTGCGTGGTCATTGCAGTTATATGCGCATATTCACGATTTGCGAGGGTGCCCTCTCAGGGCATTGGTTTCTGCCCTATGTGGGAGAATTTCGATTTGTGATTAACTGAGGTCCGTAGCATAATGGTAGCGCGTCCAACCGGCAATTGGAAGGCCCTGGGTTCGATTCCCGGGCGGTTCGCCTCATTTTTCATTTATTCGTTATCTCTCCTCCTCGTGTGCAGAAACGTTCCTTAATACTTATGTCGTTTCTATTCATTTATATACTGCGTGGTCATTGCAGTTATATGCATAATATATATATATATATATATATATATATATGTTATATATATATATATATATATATATATTATATATATATATATATATATATGTCCTAAAAAAGTGGCCACCTTTTGCCACCTTCCTAACACGACCACAATTCCAAGGCTAACTAAATGAAACAGAAATCATATTAAATCCTTTCATTATCTTTAAAATGAGAGGTAATTCATTTAATTCGGATGTGTCGTCTTTTTACAAATTCAACTTGAACAAAAGTTGTTAAAAAATAAAGCTGACAAGGAGAGAAATTATAGACTTAGCTCGACATTAAAGAAGTTTACAACGAACAAAAACAAATTGAATGAAACACTGACACAGCAAGTGTTCAATGTCTTCCTTTAGCCACTTCTTTGGGGGGGTCGCACAGTATATATATATATATATATATATATATATATAGAGAGAGAGAGAGAGAGAGAGAGAGAGAGAGAGAGAGAGTATTAAAATGTTGCCGACCTTTCTTTCTCATAAACTTGTGTAACACTGAATGAAATGTTTGTTTTTTGACTTTTTGACTTCCTTAAATATTTACATTCAAAGAAACAATTACAAAGTTTAGCTTCCGCCTGAGTAAAAAATTTCACCACGCATATTTTTATGCAGAGATTTTAATAAAAAAATAAAGGAAAATAAAAAAAATACCTGAAAATAACTGGTGTGTAGTGGTTAGCGTCGCTGACTACGAATCCACCGGCCCAGAGTTCAATACCCGGTGACGGCAGTTGGTGCGCAGCAAACCCCGCTATTCATCCTTCCATACGATAAAATTGGTTGGTATATAAATGGGTACACTGGGTAGCTTAATGGTTAAGACGCTGGGCTGCTGATCGGGAGGTCATGAGATCGAGTCCGGGCGAGGACTTTGTAATTTCTGACCAGCCCTGGTGGGTCGTGGTTCGGATTCTACGTTGAGTTGTACTTCTAAGGTGGAGCAACAAGAGTAATCTTCGTCAGAATGAACAATTCGGGCGGAATCAAAACCAAGGTTAACCAAGGTTATGTATATATAATTTTAATGAAATACAAACAAAATATTGAATAAAATGCAGCTAAAACTCAACACAAAGGAGTACAGAGACACATGATTGTGGCCATTATGAAAATAACATACACTGAACATATTTACAGAGCCCCCTCCCCCAACCCCCTACTCCAAGACCACCAAAATAAAATGACCGCCAGCAAAAAGTTAGTGGTGTAGACGTGAGTGATATAGACGATTTTACGTACGAAGCATGTGTTCTAAAAGTATAACAAACAGAATGTTTTCACAATATTGTTATATGAAAATACTACATTAAAATCCAAAAGTTTAAGTACATTAGCAATGCCTAAAAAGCCCGGGAAAAATGGAAGTACTAAAATATTCTTTGACGAAGTGCGAGTGTTATTATTCACACGATAGAAGGTTCGTTTTACCTTTTAAGACAAGATTCCATAAACGCAGGTGGGTAGCACAGATCACCTCCA
>JAJOZX010001689.1:600000-833807 GCA_023014485.1 Bathynomus jamesi
TTGTACAAAATATCAATCTCAAGTCAGCTAATTACCATACAACTATTTACAGAGCTACCAAAGTAGCCTACATAACTTGGTTGCAGTATGTTGTATACCTTCAAGCATATCAATATAAAGTGTAAGGTAAGGTAAGCTTGAATGCAGTATTATAAGTGAGGCCTAACATAAGAATTATATAATTTACTGATCACTTCTTCACTCTTATAACTAACATTTCTCTTAATAATACCCAGCATTTTATTTTATTTCTATCCTCCAAGGACTGCTTACAAAATTTTACATTACCACAAACTACTACCACTAACTTTCATCCATGTGTTGTCTTCCTGGTGAGAGCTTTACTTATGTTAGTAATAGTTGGTACACCACCTCATGGTTGGATCATTGAATGTGTACTCCTGATGCAAATCAAGCAGTTTTGAATATGGCAATTTTGTACTCCTATGCTAGTTCTGACCATATGCCCCTATTAATTAAGTTTGACATTAATTGTATTGCAATTAGTGATGCACCGATGGCAAATTTTAGCTGAAGCCGATGCCAATGACTAGCAAATTGGCTGATGCCGATTATTTAATAAACAAAAACTTAAAAGTTTTGAAGATTTCTTGTTATGTTGGTATCAAATTACTAATTTTTTATATATCCCTCTCTAGCCAGCTTACTATCTGCAGTACCTAGTGTACAGTAGATTAATAAATTAGTTATTATAATGGAGTAATAACATCATAATAGCTGAAACTGATTTTGAGTCTGAATTTTTCATTTTAACTGGAATAACTGACAGTAAAATGCTTTCACACCCAACTCGTAGTTTTTGTTGGAATTAAACCGTGGAGCTCGCACCAGCCATTATCACTTAAGCTTTTTAATTATAGTTACCTAACCAAATTTATATTATTAAATATTAATTATTATTATTTGCTTATTTTATTGTTAATAAAAAGTTATTGATTATTGCTACTCAGTTTTCAGTATTTAATATGCAAAAGAATTTAAATTGGAAGAGAATGGAAATTACAAAATTAAGTAACTAATGATATATTTTCCAAGCAATGAAATATTTCTCACATCTAGTTGCTCTGCAAAAACTGAAAATCAAAATAATAGTAATTAATAAAAAAATTTAGTAATCAGTATTTCATGATGCCTAGGCTATTGAACAACTATTTTATTCCTATCTAACATATTTTGGAAGCTAGCCTCTCTTACACATAAGCACATTAGGATATATCTAGCAGAGTATCTAATATCTATATTCCAAAGCAAAAATATTGTTCATAAATATAATGTGTAATATTATTTATAACTTTCATGAAAAGTCTTTGGTTGAAATTTGAAAAAAGTCATATCTTCATATAATCAGCCACATCATCGGCCAAATTTGGCTGAAGCCAGTGCCAATGGCAAAAAGTTTGCCAATATAGCCAATGCTGATTAATCGGTGCATCACTAATTGCAATGCTGCTCACAGGTAAATGATACCTGTAAAGTGAAGTTAGACTGATCCAGAGTTGATGATGAGGGCAAACAACAGTATTATAATAAGTCTGATGTATTGCTAAGTAATATATGTATCCCCAATGATGCTCCAGCTTGTCAAGATGTAAACTGTACAATTCAAACACATTTTGGCATTTAAAGACATGTATGAACAAATTGTTTCCTTTCTCAATAATACTAGTTTAGACTTAAATACCTTTAATAGGAGAAAAACTATACATGTAGAACCTGGCTGGAATGATCATGTGGCTGAATGTCATAATGCATCTAGAGATACTTTTTTAATGTGGTTTACACAAGTGAAACCAAGACAAGGCTCTGTATTACAACAAAAACAGAAGACTAATGCCAGGTTCAAGTATGCATTAAGGTATATAAAAAAATCATTAGGATGAGTTAATTAGGGATGCTCTGGTAAGAAAGCATGTCAGTAAGAACTCAAGAGACTTTTGGGAAGAATTAAAAACAAAATAGTGCAATGTCTCTCCCTGCTAATACTGAAAATGTAACTGGGACTGAGAATATAGTTAAATTATGGAAGGAACACTACATTATTCAACTCTGTACATAAGACCAATAATATTAATTGTGATGCTACCTATAGTCCAGATATAATAGTTATTGTATTTTTGAGACTAAAGCACTAAACAGGCCATAAAAATGTTTACATTATAACAAATCATGTGGTATTGATGGTATTTCTGCTGAGCATCTGAAATTTAGTAATGACAGATTAGTGTCTCCATTTGCTTTGTGCTTTACAGGTTTACTGATACAGGGTATTTTGCCAGATACAATGTTATCCATTGTTTTAGTGCCACTACTAAAAGATAAAGGGTCAAATCAATAGTAAAGATAACTATAAGCCAATAGTTTTGGCCAGTATTATGTCTAAGGTGTTTGAATATTTACTCATTAAAAGACTTGAATGTTACCTGTATACAAGTGGTAACTAATTTGGTTTCAAAAAGAAACATAATACTGATGTGTGTGTGTGTATGCCTTGAAGGAGATGGTCTGTAAATACTAGATGCTAATGTATTTTTAGGTTTCCTGGATGCCTCTAAGGCATTTGATCATATTATAATCATAACAAATTATTAATGAAACTTGTAAATTGTAATGTACTTGGTTACTTGCTCTGTATATTAATATTCTGGTATAATCAACCTTTTGGTGCAATAACTTACTCAATGTGGAGGGGATTTAGAATAGTTAAGTTTAGAATATTTTAAAGTAGTCTGTGAAGTTTAAAAAAAAATGCAAATAAATACAAGTATTTATTTATGAAATGATGTTATACATTATAATATCACATCATAAGTTAAAAACTAGTTACAAAAGTGGACCTTTCCTATCAAGGAGGGGTCCCCCCCTTCGGCGGCTATGGGCCTGGATTGTAAGATGGGGTGGGGTTAATTCAGTCATTCTCTGCAACCAATGGTGTAAGGCAGGGAGGGATATTACCAGTGGTGTAGTGCTAAATAAAGAAGTGAGGGAACGCATTTTGAAAGTGTTACTCAGATGCGGGGGGGACAATGGCGAGCGCGGCGAGCCCATACAGCTGGGGGTCCGGGGGCACTGTAAGCCCCCCGGGAAATCTTTTGAAATCTGACCAATTTCAGGGATATTTTGAGGTCATATGCACTGGATATTAGGATATATTCCAAGGTTGAAGATGCAGTATTTCCAGTGTCATTAGATATGTGTCATTAGATATATGACATCCAGTACGATCAATAAAAATAGCTAACAACTGGAATGATTAACTAAAAAAAGTTAACAACTGGTACGCCGTGGTGAGTGTTTCACCAGATCTTTATAGGCTAGCATTGCCTCAGTCGAAGCTAAAAGAAATGAAACAGTTAATGATTCTTTCTCATATTTCTTCTTGGGGTGAGAATTAAAATTTCATGACGTTAGAGATTTGTAAGTTCGGATTTATTTGAAATAGTGAGGGAACGCCGTTCCGTCTACCAAAAAAAGTAAGGGAACGCCGTTCCCATGTGTTCCCTCAGCACTACACCACTGGATATTACCCCCCCCTACTTATTCAATGTTTATGTGGATAATCTATCTGTTGTACTGAATACTTGAAAAATAGGCTACTATCTTGGTACCGTGATCGTTAATCATCTGGTGTATGCAGATGATCTAGTTCTTATTTCCCCATCTGAAAGGGGCTCACCACACTTTCGAAAGTTTGCGAAAGGTATGGGAAGGATAACAACAAAATATAATCCATAATGGTATGGTGCTGTCAGAAGTGACCCAGACAAAGTATCTTGGCCATATACTAACTGATAGTCTTTCAGATGACTGGGATATTCTAGGACAGTGTAGACAATTACATTTACATACTCAGGGAAATACTTTGATTAGAAAATTTCATGTGTACAATTGATGTATATCTCATTGGTTAATTAATTTATTGGGGTTGTTTAACCTCTTTGGCAACATCTGAGGTCATCTGACAGAGGGGACCTACAGCTTTACTTGGGATCCAAACCATGGGTTGCTACATAATCTGGGTGCGAAGGATGATTTCCCATTGAACTACTCCCCAGACCCAATGTCACTTAACTTCACTGATCCCCAGGAAGTGGTGTTACAACATTGGCCACGACATAGTCCCAGGTCATTAGTGGAACTACAGAATGTATGAGAAAACTGTATGTTGCATATACAGGAATACCTCGGATAAGACGGTTAATTCGTTCCGCCGACATGCCGCACTGTTTGAAACCGCCCTGTTCGAGGCATGTTTTAATGGGAAATACTGTAGGTCGTTCCAAGACATTTTAAATTACGTTTTTTGTATGATTATTTTCGATAATTATAATGATTTAACATGTTTAAATGTGAAATAAAACAATAAGAATGCAAGATCACCAGTTGAAAATTCTTTTGTAGGAACGTCTTCTGCTTCTGCATCTTCCTCTTTCGCTTCTTCTTCTTCATAAACTCGTTGTTGTTCTAGATTGATTAGAGTTTCATTGTCTAGATCTTTCGAATCCAAGATCCTTCCCAATGCTAACAATGTCAGTTGCAACTCCTGCAATGTGATTTTCGAAACCACGAAAATCAGTTGCACAATGTGGTAGAATATTTTTCCACACTGCTCGCATATTACTCGCAGTGACTTCAAGCCACGCTTGATTGATATTTTCTATAATATTTCTGATGTTATAATTTTTCCAAAAACTTGTAGTATAGACCGCACGCGGGTTGTTTGAAACTTAATATATCGTCGCACTGACATTCCTTTTATAAATATCTTAAATATTACATTAAATAATTAATTTTATATTATAATATTCAATCCGTCCTATTGCGAAATCCGTCCTGTTTGAAACCGTCTTATCCGAGGTATTCCTGTAATATTTTTATGAGTTTATTAAAAACTCAGATTTATAAATGGTGCTCTTTCTAGTGCCAGTATGCAGTTAGTAGTCAATAAGGTGGCTAACTCTGCCAATGTCATTCGCAATTTTGTATTTAGATTTATCACACGGCTTGGTGAGTCAGTCAACAATATAATAGAAGCCATGGTTAGTAGGGTGGAGTGAAAAAATAGTTGTCTTTTGTCCAGGATTAAACTTTAAAACCAATTTTGGGTGGTTGCATGCAAAACTATGATTGCTACCAGCCAATTTATATAAATTGTATGTGCGTGCAACCAAAATTTACCTCTGAAGCAGATTAAAACATTTGCAGAGGGCTGCAGGCTCAATAATACATAAAAAAATCCATATTTATATTATTTTTGGCCAAAATTTGCAATTTTCAGCCTTTTTTTTACAAATGTTTTAGACAATATGGTAAATATGTACAATTTTCTACTGAAAATATTACAGATCAACTTAAGATTAATCTAAAGTATTACTCATTAAACAAAGTTATAAAAATAATCATCTAAATAGCTTCAGAATATTATATTTTTGTATTGAACACTTTCAGCAGTTTTCTTGATTTTATCTTTTGCCAAATAATGCCATCATGATGTTCAAATCCTACCACAGTTGAGGAAGCCTCTGTTACAAGTTTAATGTGCCTCTCTACAGCCTGATTATGAGAAGGCTGGTCGAGTTTCAGTGCTTCCTTTCTTTTGTTTACGAGTTCTTCATTGGTTAGAGATGCTATGATAAGGGGCTCATGAATGTCAGGTGAATTCAAGTATCATTTTGAGATACCCTCATGCTTCATTATTGATTTTAGGCACCATGAATCTCCTGACACTACCATCTCTCAAACACTCAAGTCAGGCTGTAACTCTAGTACTTCAATATCCTCATCTGAATCAATTATCAGGTCACCACCTTCGAAGTCATTGTCTATCACTATTTCAGCTAATTCATTCCCTCTAACCAAAAGTACCTTGTTAACTGCGATGTTGCAGATTTGTGGGTCTGAATCAAGTATGGCAATTAATACATTCTCAGGGTGAGCATAGTAAGCATTTCAGTAGAGAGTTTATAGGGCTATCTCCCTGGCTTCCTTGAGAGGAAATTTCAGGATCCTTTGGAGCATATCATAAAAGTCCTTAGCACCATCTGTGCATAGATACTACTTGATCTGGAACCAACTTGGAAAATAGACCAAGATACAAAACTCTGCAAGTGTGACCAGAACTTTGGAAGGCTTCCTTTGAGATGTATAAAATCTGAGAATTCTACATGCCAGAGTCAACCACCTTGAATGACAGATCAGTCCAACTTCAAGGAACTCAAGATCAGGATTAACACAGCCAAGCATAACAGCCATACAAATTCTGTAAGCATAATACTGATCAGTGCTGAGGTCCTCCAGTATTTCATTAGAAATAACTGGAAATTTTTGAATTCCTAATTGGCTTGAATGAAATCACATCCCACTGAGATACACTTCCACCAAGTTCAACCCCTATCTTTCCTGAAAATGAGTCTGGGCTCTTTGTTGATCCATCCAGAGTAACAAAGACGTGAAAAAGGGGGAGCTCATTTCAGTGTAGTAGGCAAATGCTCCACTGCAAAGGTCTATCAAGCAGTTCTTCCAGGCATCTGATAGCTCCACCATTTAAACAGGTCATTGTATTAGTCCCATCAGATCCTATCATGGCAAGTTTGGTTTGTAATTCAGTGTCTTTGAGGGCCTTGTATATCTCTGTTACAATAGTCAACCTCTTGCCATAACTTGGAGCCACTCTGAGAGGTAGAAATCACCTGAAATAGTATTCAGAAATTAGAAACAATTTCTTAGATATTTCAGGGTTTATATCTATTTTCTAATGATGGGACAATACCTAAATTTCAATCGATGCTGATTCCAATGCCAATAAAATGTCCTGATTCCGATGCCGATTCCGATGCCGATGCCGATTCTCAGTATTTTTATAGATAAGAGTTTACTTGGTGCTCTTTGGAAAACTATACCTATGTAGTCCTATTTTATTTATTTGTAAGACTAACTATATAAAGTAATAGTATGGTAATATCACCTTAGAATCTAATTGATTAGGTTGTAAATATAAGAAACAAATATATCTGTTAGATTTAATCTTATTAAAGAAACATTTTAAAATTTTTCCTTTAATAATTACAATTGAACTATAATTTGTAATCCTTTATTCCTTCTAAGCTTACAATGCAATTCTTACATTATTTAAACAAATTTCCCACCTTATTTAAAACAATTTTAGAAGGCTACAAAAGCGAATGAATAACGAAAACTAAGTTATAAATTATTTATAATCAAAAGTCATCACCCTTAAATTATAATGTAAAAACATTAACATTTCTCGTTTCTGCATTTAATTAATATTTAGTTAATTTTTGTCACTAAATGACAAAGAATCATGGTAAGAATCGAAAGTCATAACCAAATTCTTATGATTCTGATGCCAATGCCGATTCCTGAAAAACACTCGATTCTTCCAATTCTCAATTCCGATTAATCGTCCCATCACTACTAGTATTTTCCAATTTCTATATCCAAAATTCATCTTAATAAATATTTTGAGTAATATCTGTTACAAAATGCAAACTAAAGATCAAAATCTTAAATATTACCAGGTTCTCCTACAATTACATAGTGCTCTTCGAGCTCAGTTCTTCTGTAATACTTGCCATTCACTTCAACTGTCACCATTGTTGCATCTTTGTGACCATCCACATAAATAGCATCCACCAATTCAAAAAATTTATCCTCCTCTTTTCTTATGACTTTACAATATTTTTCACATTCTCTTCTTAACTTGTTCCTGCAAAGTTCATAGTGCAAATTTACTCAATTTTAAAGACAGTTATTTAAGCAAGCTCCATATTTAAATTTCAATACTTACACGTGTCTTTTTGTGAAATACTTGATCTGAATCAAATACTAATGTACAAGATAATTGGACTGTTACCTGTCAATTATGTTCATCTTATCAGTAGCAGTGATAATTCCATAATCCTCTAAAACTGCTGATACAATTGTTGCTCCGGCTCTGTCACTTACTTGATACCTGGTAAAAGACATTTATGGGTCATTCCAGCTCAATTGGTACAGGGGTGGTCAGGTGACCATCTCCGATTTTCTTCAAATTTTCAGGGTTCATTCATACACCATTCAATAGCTTAAATCTAAAATTTTAGCTTCCTCAGTCAAACACTTTTAATTTTATGGTCGCTTAAATGGCCCCCACCTTCAACAAAAAATGCCCATGTTGGGCTTGATCAGCCAACGCCTTCATTTTGAGAGGCCTTGAAAAGTGTCTTCTAATACGAGTAGAAGCTTCAAATTTGTCATGCAAATACAACTTTTGGTGGGCTTTTCAATTTTGCAAGCAAAAAGGCTGTGGAACGAATAGTTTCTAAGTTACAAGGGCTTAAATATGGCTCCAGTTTGAAGCTTGCATCAATTCCTCCCACTTTTACGACTCTACCATTTTCAAAAGTTTTAGTTCTACATCAATCACAGCTGTTTTAATACTCCTAATAGTCTCTATGGGTTGTAAATTTATGAGCAAAATAAAAAAATAACCAAAAAAGGATTTATTTCTATTTTTAAAAATTTCCAAAAGTTGATATTTTCACAAAATTTGCAAAATTAACATCAACTTTGGGGCTTAATACAAAGGTGTCTGAAATTAGTCAGGGAGTTGATACTTCTAGTAAAGAAAGATACATATGTGTAAAAAAACATATATTAAGGAATAGATCTCAACTCAACTCCTTCATATAGTTTTGGTGATTCAAAGAAAAGTGCTTTTTGTGAAAAATCTCAAATTTTTGCAAAATTTGTAAATTTTTAAATTTCTATTTATGACATTGAATTGTAATTTTACTTCCATTTTATTACTTATTAAGTTGATTTACAATTGTAATAATATGTAAATAAGTCTAAAACATACAAGAAATTTAATATGCCTGTCAAAACAACCAGCGACTCAAAGGGCTCTGGGTAGCTCATTTCGCTTTGTATATTCTTATAAATGTAAAACATGATGGTTAATCATTAATGTCCAGGCCTATTTTATAGATCATGATCTTTTATTTTCAGAAAATTTAACTAGAGCAATTAACTTAATTTTACTGCCTGTAATAATGGCTTATTCTAATCAAGAATCAAAGTGCAGCTTTGGTATGTACTTGGATGATCCATGTCATGAACACACTCACTCACCTTACATGAGCTGACAGATGAAACAAGGAAACTGCTATTGTGGAGAACAAAAGCAACTGTAATCAACCCAAATAGTGCTACTGTATGCTACCACCATGAAAAAATGTTTGGAATGCATTACCAACAAATGCAACGTAGCTGCCAAGATCAATGGAGAAATCATCAAAAGAAGATAAGTTAGTAAATATAGGTACTAATATATTTATATTTCATAAAGAAGTTTATATTGTAAATTGTAACCTAAATTAGCTATTTAATTTTAATAGGGTAGGTTATATACTGTGCTACTGAATGCATATGTTTTGAATATTTTATGCAAATAGCCTATAACCAAATGTTGAGGTTTTAAAATTATTTTCCAATGTGTTTAGAGTTTACATTACCCTACTTTATTTGCAGAATCACTACAAATTATTGACAAAGACATAGCAACTAGACTGAATCTGATACCAGGACAGAAACTTTGCTCAACATGCTTCTCTAGAGCCAAGACGATTGAAGATGAAAAAGACTCAGGTAGTGATGAATATGTTCCAGTAGAAATAGTTAAGGAGACATTTGACAAAACGTTAGGTTCACTAGAATGCTCACCCATTAAGTATGTAAGAGCAAGAGATTGAAAGTTTTACGTGAAAAGGAAACTAAAGCAAATTGAAACATCAACAAAATCAAAGCTGTCAAAAGTACTTCATATGAAGCCTAGCATTTTGGATGAGGAAGCGGAGAAACCTATAGAGAGTGAGGAAGAAAAGTGTTATCAGCATATGATAGAGGAACTGAAAGAAAAGTGTAAAACTAGTACCAGACAAGAAAATATACAAATTCTAACACTCCTTCCAATTGGTAAAACCTGGTCCAGAGAAAGAATTATGAAAGAATTATGAAAGAATTTGAAGTGTCATCCAGAATGGTTAATGCTGTGAGGGCCTTAAAGAGAAAAGAAGGTATCCTTCCTATAATGAGAAATAAAAAGAGTAGCAAGAGTATAAGCGATGAAATAAAGGAAAGTGTGATAGAATTTTTCCAAAACAATGAATATACTAGAGAATGCCCTGGGAAAAAAGACTACAAATCAATAAAAACACCACAAGGGAAGGTTCACAAGCAGAAAATACTGTTGTTGACAAATATCAGAGAATTATATACGCTTTACAAAAATAAATATCCAAACGACAAAATCTCCAAATCAAAGTTTTTTGAACTGAGACCAAAATGGTGTATGGGTGTGGGGAGTAAAGGATCACACAATGTATGCATTTGTGAAATACACCAGAACTTTAAACTTTTATGTGAATCACTCCCCGTCAAAGTAGAATTAAGAGAGTTACTAGGGAAAATAGTCTGCAACACTGAAACCAGAAACTGCATGATCAATAACTGCAAAACATGTCCTGGTTTAAATGAATTACGGGATTAGCTTCTTACCATTTTTGAAAACAATGATTATGACATGGATGATGAGGTTTCCTTTAAGCAGTGGCTTCATAAAGACCATACCCAACTGGTCACAATGACAAAAAGTGTTTCAAATGTAGTAGAAGACATACAGGGGTTGGACAAAATAATATGAACACCTTGATAAATGGCAGTTTTTATTCTTAATATGGAGTTGGTCCTCCTTTAGCAGCAATAACAGCTGCAATGCATCAGGGAATTGATTCATACAGCTTTTGGACAGTTTTTAACGACCCCAGTGGTGTGGATTGGTGCATTATCATCCTGGAAGACAGCACCACCATTGGGAAACAGCGTTTGGACCATGGGATGGACCTGGTCAGCCAATATTGACAGATAGACCTGGGCGTTAACCCTACCATGCAGTACTACAGCTGGGCCAAGAGTATTCCACAATATTGCTGCCCAAACCATCACAGATCCGCCTCCATGCTTAACGGTTAGAGTCAGGCAGTTGGGGTCATAAGCATCTTTAGGCTGTCTCCAGACATAAACTCAACCGGAACATGGAAATAGCGTAAAGGAGGATTCATCGGAGTAGAGTACATTCTTCCACCAATCCATTGACCAATTCTTATGGTCATTACACCATTTTCTGCGCCGCTCAATGTTGATGTGCGAAAGGAAGGGTTTGGCAATTGCAGCCCTCCCATGGTATCCAGCTCCATGGAGCTCACGACGTACAGGTCTAGTCAATACTGGGCTTGCAAGATGCTGGTTAAGCTCTGCAATCACTTTTGGAGCTGTGGTCTTATGGTTCTTTGTCACAATGCGCTTTAGCACCCGGCGGTCTCAATCACACAGCTTCTTCTTGCGTCCACTATTGCATTTGTCGGTGCTTGTCTTTCCATGGTTTTGGTATGCAGACATGACCATAGAGACAGTTCCTCTGGATACATTGAACATCTGAGCAGTTTTCGTCACCGATGCACCAGCCATCCACGCTCCGACAATTTGCCCTCTTTGGAAGTCTGACAGGTCTTTCATAACCGCTAATTCATAATTCACTCAGATCTGTAAAAACAACGTGAGGGTTATAACATGACGTATACACTCTGTTACGCATTTAAATAGGTTTGCCAGTCATTTGACTGTTTACTTTGTGTCTGAGCAGTCCGTAAAGATAACCAGTGAAATCGGCGGGTGTTCATATTATTTTGTCTAACCCCTGTATGTGAAAGTGCAAAAAAGTTGAAAGTACACCATTTCATAGCAAAAGCCCAATCAAAATATTTGTCCGACTGTAAAGAAAACCTCAATGATTCTACAGCATTAGTGCTTGTTGACTGAAAACTATAGTTTTATAATTCAGGATGCCGTACAAGGGCATCACTGGGACAATACCCAGGCTACCTTGCATCCGGTAGTCTGCTATCAAAAAGTTGATGGTGAACTAAAAGTTACAAATTTTTGTAATATCAGATTCACTTACACACAACACAACTGCAGTTCATTCTTTTTTATGTGAAGCCTTGAAATTACTTAAAAGTCAGAATCCTAAACTAAAACATATTTGTTACTTTAGCGATGGCGCAGCAAGTCAATATAAAAACATCATTAATTCAGTGTTACATGAAAAAGATTTCCAACTAACATGTGAATGGAACTTTTTTGCCACCTCTCACGGAAAGAGCCCCTGTGATGGTGTTGGTGGCACCATCAAAAGGTTAGTTGCCCGGGCAAGTCTACAAGCAACAAGTAAAGGTCACATCACCAATCCAAAAGAGATGTTCGATTGGTGCAAATCTAATATTAATGGTATACAATTTCTGTACATTGATTCAGCTAAAATTGAGGAAAATGCTAATTTATTTGTTAGAAAAAAGGTATTCCTTAATTAAGACAATCCCAGGAACCCATTCATATCACTGCTTTAGACCTTCATCAACAGGCATTAAACTGTACAAAATTTCTAGTGATGAAAATTTCTTTAATGTAGAACTTTCCTTCTTCAATGCTACACAAGAAAATGTGGCTTACCAATATAAACCTGGTACATATGTGGCCTGTTTCTATGAAGGTGACTGGTTTGTTAGAAACATAGTTGAAGTGTGTGATACTGAGGATCTATTAGTAAATTTCATGAAAAAGAATCCTTTTAAATGGCCTGAACAAGAGGATGTTTGCTGGATTCCATTCCAACATGTTTTGTGTTCAATTGAACCACCTACAGTTGCTGGGAAAATGGGGAGACAGTACAAGTTATCAAATGATTGTTTATCTGAAATTGAGGAGTATTTTAAAAAAAGCCTAAGTAACTACAGACCTGTATCAAGCTGAATAATAAATTGCCAATTTATGGCTATGAGGCCATGGAGTGTTGAAGACAATCAGACTTAAAGCCTGAGTACAATAATAAATTCCTGAGTCAGTGTCGAAACATAAGAGTTATTAGCTATATATAAGTTTACATACGAATTTACATAAAACAACACATATTAAAAAAAGAATATGAACTTATAGCCAATAATTCACATGCTTAAAAACTCAGGAATTCATTATTGTATATAGCTAAGTACTGTACAATTGTATTAAGGGAAGTAATACAACAAAGCTACTTAAATTTAAGGTTTTGTACTGAAAATGGTGGTTACTGCTAGTTTATCTGTACTAACTGCATAATTTAAATTACTAGGAAGTGCTTAAAGAGCAGTAGAACACGGTTCTACATGATTTACTTAGGTAGATCCAAGTATTGAGCCTACAAGCTGGTCCATCTGTTGTGTTAACTGCAAATGTAGTAATAATCTAGGTATATATTGTCTTTTTTATGAGTAAAACTTATTTAGATAATTTAACATTTGTGAATTAACTTACCAAGTAATAAAATGGAAGTAAAATTACAATTCAATATTGTAAAAAGAAATTTAAACATTTCAAAATTTTGAAAAAATTCAGAACTTTTCACAAAAAGTACTTTTCTTTGAATAGCCAAAACTATATGGAGGAGTTGAGTTGAGATCTATTCCTTAATATATGTTTTTGTACACATATATATCTTTCTTCACTAGAAGTATCAACTCCCTGACTAATTTTGGACACCTTTATATTAAGCCCCAAAGTTGATGTTAATTTTGCAAATTTTGTGAAAATATCAACTTTTGGAAATTTTTAAAAATAGAAATAAATCCTTTTTTGGTTATTTTTTTATTTTGCTCATAAATTTCAACCCATAGAGACTATTAGGAGTATTAAAACAGCTGTGATTGATGTAGAACTAAAACTTTTGAAAATGGTAGTCGTAAAAGTGGGAGGAATTGATGCAAGCTTCAAAATGGAGCCATGTTTAAGCCCTTGTAACTCAGAAACTATTTGTTCCACAGCCTTTTTGCTTGCAAAATTGAAAAGCCCACCAGAAGCTGTATTGGCATGACAAATTTGAAGCTTCTACTCCTATTAGAAGACACTTTTCAAGGCCTCTCAAAATGAAGGCGTTGGCCGATCAAGCCCAACATGGCCATTTTTTGTCGAAGGTGGGGGGCCATTTAAGCAACCATAAAATTAAAAGTGTTTGACTGAGGAAGCTAAAATTTTAGATTTAAGCTATTGAATGGTGTATGAATGAACCCTGAAAATTTGAAGAAAATCGGAGATGGTCACCCGACCAACTTTCTGAAATCTGTACCAGTTGAGCTGGAATAACTCTTATTTTACATCAAGTTAATATTCTAACAAGATGTTCATTGGGCAGCAGTGGCCAAGATTTGTACTCTATCAGCAATGTTACATGGATTATAAATCATTTTTTTCAAAGGTATTGTCAACAGAGCAACAAGTGTATTCAAAGCATACTCATATTTTAAACTATACAGTATAGCCTACCTGTCACACTGCTGAGCGAGGTTTGGTAGACTCTTCCTATTTTGTTGTCCTGAATTCCTGTTGTTCACTGACACCAGCTGTTTCATCATGTGATTCCAGGCTGCCCTGACTTGAGAGACTGTCAAGATCACTGTCATGTATTATTGCTGCTGAGCTTGATGGAACAACTTGAAAAACTCTTCTGAGCTCTTCCCTGGGGATAATAAAATACAATGATTATGATACAAGCTAGTTTACCAAAGACAAGAAAATAAAACTTTATAATTTTTAGTACAATCATTTCAAGAAACCCAAATTTTCAGTGGCCATTAATCAAAAGTTTCTTAATTTATATAGATCAAACTCACTGATTCTTTTCTTTTGCTTGTTCCTGCTGTACTCCTCTCCTTTTGTATCTGATTTCTGCTGATGTAAGGCATTCCTTAAAACCAACATCATATCCTATTCTAGCTGTTTTCTGGTCCTCACAGAAAGCATAGTCTTCTGTCATTTTGAGTTGATACAAATGTTCCAAATCTCTTCTCCAATTTGAGTCCTCACAGAAGATGTCAAACAACTTGGAAGTTTTTTTTCAATGAAGGAAGAAAGATCACTCTGGAACTTGTCACCATGTTTTTTTTTTCGATATCTATCAAAACCTACAAAATTACCAAAACTTTAATGTTGTGAATGCAAATTTCAATTATAATCCCTAAATTAAGTTCTAGCCAAAACAGAATTTATTACTGATCATTCTTACAATTTGCAAATCGCTGAATCACACAATTATGTTAATAAAATTACTGTCTCACACAAATAAATGTAACTACAAAATTTACAAAAGTATGACATATTTTAAATCTTTTTATAAGGGACTGAAAATTTGAGCCTTACCTCAAAAATTCTTTGACAAATCCTGAATCTTGGTGATAGTGGGGCATGAAATTAGATAGACTTTGCACCAAATCCAGTGTTCAATTGGACTTAGTGCAATCGTATCACTGCTTGTCTGGTTGTCCAGTTCTCTTCTGCCATTACACATTGGATGACATATTTACCAAAAGGAAAGCTTTCTGTTGGGGAATGAGTCTCTACTTGAAAATCTGTGACCTCCATCAAGAATTTTAACTGTGTCACTGTCTTAACATCCTACTATGCAGTAGATTTTAGCAATAAGATTATCAAAATACATGTATTTATCAATTCTATAAATTCAACCTGAAAAGAAAAATATAAAATATAATTTCAAATAAAAAAAATATTTGGAGAAAAAAAGGCTTAAAAATTGCATTTTTTGAGCAAAAATGATGAAATATAGATTTTTTTTTTGTGCATTATTGAGCCTGCAGCCCTCTGCAAATGTTTTACTCTGCTTCAGAGATCTAAAAAAAATATATCATAAACAGTTTTTAAATTGTCTTTCTATCATGTACAGAACCCAAGATAGGTCACTAGGTTCAAATTTTGGTTACATGCACATACAAAGTGTATAAATTGGCTGGTAGCAGTCAGTTTTGTATGCAACCACCCAAAATTGGTTTTAAAGTTTAATCCTGGACAAAAGACAACTATTCTATTTGGACCCCCTCAATTTTGATCCTGGCACTTTCAATTTTTTCACTCCACCCTAAATTGGTTAGTGGACTGGTCTCTGATATATTTTATATATCTCAAATTTGGAAGAATTACATTTCATTTGGAAAAAATGAAGCCACTCTGGCTTATCAAGGTTATCGAAGTCACAAGCTATATTTTAATAAGGTAATTCTACGAGAAATAGACAAATGAAGTACACGGTAACCTCTTCAAAATTCATGAAACTTGGTGTGAGGGTTGGTTTAGGTCCAAATTACAAATATCTGAATTTTTTTGAAAATTGGTCAAGTTGGTCAAATTTTATGGCTTGACCAAATTTTGGTCAAATGAAAAAACCAATAATTTTCAAACATAAATATCTCAGCTCCTAATTGTGGTAGTGTATAAGTCTTAAATGATAAAATATGTAAAATTAACTGTAGTTTCTAAATATGTATCATTTTTTAGGGTAACAAAAATAAAATTATGATGTTTTGGAAAAAATGTCAATTTTTTTTTTTTTTGCGATTTGGCAGCGAAGATATCATTTTTTGAAAAAAAGACCAGGAATAAAAAATGTTTATTTGATGTATGTACACCATAATAAGTAATAAAAAGTCAGCTTATCGACGATTATTATGAAAAAAAAAATGAAAAAAAAAAAAAAATCCTCCAAATTTTAACAATTTTTTGCTTTCTTTCCAGATTTTCAGTATATACCTAATTTTCTAGTATACGTAAATTTACCTAACCCTTAAAATGCCTCAAAACACAAAATTTTGTTGCGATCCTAAGAAAAAACACTCGAGAAGAATTTTCTGTAACATCAAAAAAGTAAACTCTGCCGTGGCACTGCAAGCTATGGAATTTTGGAAGAAAATCAATTACTATGCAGCAATTGCTATGTCACAATTAAAAAGAAGCCAATTGTATTAGAACATGTTCAACGTTCATCCAGAGAGCCGGAACCTGCACCAATACCTGAGCCAGACATACTTAACGAATGTATGGAGCGAAGCAGTAGCGATTCCACAAATCCACTACCATTGGAAGAATTTGTCGTTCAAGACAGGCAATTCAATAAAGATTTGCTCAGCAACAATATTTTACCTTTATTTGATGAAAGCCCTATTAAAACAGGTAATAAAACAATAGAGACTCCGTTCAGGACATTTGTTTCTTAATGCCAAATTCGTAGTTTTCTGTTTTTAAATATTAGCATCAGCACTTGAATACATATATAAAAAATATTTGATATTTGATTATTTCACGCAACCTAAATTTATGAATTTGTTTTACAGCTGGATTGAAGCCGGGACAAAAACAGATAAAGGCTTCTACAAAATTCAGATCGACAATGGAAAAGGTTAAACGAAGTTTTGAAGCTGCTTATGGGGCTCCTATTAACTATTCTGAAGCTGGTCCGTCCAAAAAAAGTTGTTTGGAAGATGATTTAGAGAGGCAATACTACTTTTCAGACATAGTTATTGAAATTTGACATTTTAAATTAAATATAATACAGTCATCGAAGTATATACTAAATTAAGTTTTATCTGTTTACATTTTTATAATCGGACAATATAATACATATACATATATTTTATGAAAAGTTTAATTAAAAATATACTAATTAAACTTAATGTCAAATACACTTTATTTCAGGTATCAAAAGGTTATGGAAGAATTAAAGGAGAAATTTCAAGCAAGTAACCATTGCAATCTTAGTTACAAATACTATCATTGTATCGCTATCCCATTGAAAAAACTGCTGACTTCTTTGGAGCAACAAAGTATATAGTGCGTAAGAGCCGCAATCTTCAAAAACAGTTTGGGATTCTTCCTAACATTCCAAACATGACGAAAGGGAAGGTCATCACAGCTGAAATGAAAAAAAATCATTCAGGAGTTTTATGAAAATGATGAATATAGTAGGATGTGCCCGGGAATCAAAGATTATAAGTTTGCAATAAATGAAGAGGGTGAAAAAATAAAAAAACAAAAAAGATTGGTATTGTGTAACTTGAAAGAGTTATATGCTGAATATGCAAAAAATGATGAAAATCCCAAAATAGGCTTTAGTACCTTTGCTCATCTTCGACCGTCGTGGTGCATGCTTGCAGGACAAAGCGGAACTCACAGTGTCTGCGTATGTACGCATCACCAAAATCCAAAACTACAAATATCAGCATTAGGCATTAAAGATTTAGACTACAAAAAATTAATGTCTTTATCCATCTGCGGCATGGACAATGAAGATTGTATGATGCACCGATGTAAAAAGATGCCCGCGAGAGGTCAGAATCAAAAATTATTTGGAAAGTTTGGACTTCATGGCGATGGAAGAGATAAAATATAAACAATGGGTGTCTGTCGATCACTGTATGTTAATTTTTAGTGTCTAAAATTTGGATTCACTGGATGAGAATACTGTCTCTTAATTCATTCTCAAAGACTTGTGTACATGTAGTATTAGGAAGAGTATTTTATACTCTGATAAGCGCTTTATAAATTAAACATTATTGTCAATATATTCTGTCCCTAAATATAAGAGAGGTTATGTATGTACATTGTACATATATTTTAAAAGATTTTTTTCTCCTTTGGTTTATCTACATGTATTTTTTATATGATTTGAAAATTGTCTTTTTTTTGGACTAACAAGTCTGTAATAAATCTTCGTTGTCTGAAAAAAAAATTATTACTTAATTTCAAACTCAGTTTTGAGCCTTATAATAAACTATAAGCTGACATTTTATTACTTATTATGGTGTACATACATCAAATAAACATTTTTTATTCTTGGTTTTTTTTCGAAAAATGATATCTTCGCTGCCAAATCGCAAAAAATAACAGATGAGATATTTACATTTGAAAATTGTTGGTTTTTTCATTTGACCAAAATTTGGTCAAGCCATAAAATTTGACCAACTTGACCAATTTTCAAAAAAATTCAGATTTTTGTAATTTGGACCAAAACCAACCCTCACACCAAGTTTCAGGAATTTTGGAGATGGTGGAGTGTACATTTGGCACTTTCATTTGTCTATTTGTCCTGGAATTACCCAATAATAAAATTATTGCAAAATGTAAAATTCAAGTCAACTAATTAATATACTTTACTTACAACCACCAAAGTAGCCTAAATAACTGAAGCAAGAATATACACTATATACAATCTACAAACTATCTTTTTCACTCATGAAAGTGTCTAAATTTTTCTTAAAATTAACTAACAAGCTACTGTTTCCCACATCATATGGCAAGTCATTCCAAAAATCTACTACTATGACTGAAAAAGTATTTTTGTAGATTAAGTCTACAAGTCTGTTTTCTAATTTTCGGTAAATGTACAGTATTACACCCGTCTCCCTTTCGAGGTGAAATTTATGTTTTTCCTATGGTTTTTGATGTGTTTTGAATGAATCTCACCTTCAAAACCATCGGAAATGACTCGTTTTTGAGATAACCCCCCTCCCCCCCCCCCCCCAGCCGGCAATCGAAAACGAGTCATTTCCGACGGTTTTGAAGGTCAGATTCATTTAAAACACATCAAAAACCATAGGAAAAACAAATTTCACCTTCAAAATTGACCTGACCTAATCTAACCTATCCTAAATCACTTATAGTCTTGTAGGCAGCCCAGGAATCACTATAAATCACAGAGGCAGGCCTAATGTACTTCTGAATGAGTGGAATGAGTGTTCCATTCCAGTACAAAAGTAATTCAAATTCGAAATGGATGGAGCGCAGTGATTGGGCAGACATGTAACGAACACACAAACGAACGTACGAACACACACTAGATACACACCAAAAAAATGTTTATATCTCGAAAACGAAGCATTTGCGACGGAAACGCTATAGAAGGAAAGTGTCTTAGAATTAAAAAATCTACTTAATGAACATATAATAATTGCTGGACGTTAGACGGGTGTAATAGTAGAATAATACCTAATTTTCTTACTATGCCCAAGAGTTATCCCATCCATTTTGTGTAAAAAAGTTACGTACATCTAAAATGTCCAAGCCTGAAAACATTTTGAACATCTGTATCATATCTCCCCTCAAACATCATCTCCCAAAACTAAACATACCTAGTTCCTTCAACCTATCCCTGTATTCCAATCTTCTTGGGTTAGGGATAAGGTTGGTTGCCTTACATTGCACACCTTCAAGCATATCAATATCATGTCGAAGGTGAGGGGACCAAGCTTGAATACAGTATTCTAACTGAGGTCTAACATAAGAATTATATAATTTACTGATGACTTCCTTACTCTTGTAACTAACATTCCTCTTAATGATACCTAACATTTTATTTGCATTATTTTCTAGCCTCTAGGTCTAGGCACTGCTTAGAAAATGCTAGATCACTACAAACTATAATGCCAAGATCCCTTTCCTGTCTAACATCTTCCAACCAGTTCCCTTGCATCTCGTAACTAAAGTTTTCATTATTTCTACCAAAATGGATGACTTTGCGTTTTTAAACATTGAATTCCATCTGCCATTTACTAGCCATTTACGTGGGAGTTCGTCGTAGAATATCATGGTACATTGTGGAACGTTCAGTACAGTTTTGATACGAAATAATAAATGACAATATGTAGTATCACGTCTATCTAGTTTTCAATTCATTAAGGGTTTTAAAACACGTATTGGTTTTTAGTATCTTTTATATAGCCATTTTTCAGGCTTACCTACCTTTAACTTGAATTTAACTTAAACGCCAAATGAGTGGTGGCGATCGGACGTGTTGGCTGTGCTCTAGGGTCATTCCATGTCAGTTCAATGGCAAAAAAAACGTGACCATCACCGATTTTTTTTTAAATTGGCACACTTATAGATCTCTGTGAGAAAAACAGAATGATGCTTGTTTCAACACTCTAGGTCATATGGTTCCGGAGATATGGCCATTCGAATTTTGTAAAAAAAAGGTCAATTTCCAAGGTCATACCATATTTCAACATGAAATATCTCGGCTCCTATTGCATTTACAGAGACCATTTAACCCTAGAACACTGAACATGGGTATAATATACCCGAACGCCATGACGTCACGCGCATTACGTGGTGTTCCCGTGGAGGCAGGCAGCTGGTATCCTTAGTAGCTTCAGTCTGTCCCGAGCCCTGACAGAGGTAGGTCATGTCGCTCCGCTCCGCGCCCTGGAATTTTCTATAATCATGTGATCGGGTACGGTATACCCGAGTTCAGTGATAATAGTAAAAGAAAAAATCGGGTGTATTATACCCGAGTTCAGTGTTAGTGTACAAAGTTCGAGTGTACTAATTATTTATTTTCCATTTCAGGCTGTGAATAATATTTCAGATAAACTATTATACCATTAGTAAGTTATCCTGACCATAATGGCTTCCCATTACCATAAAAATCCAACTGAGGAGGAAGTGGATGCTATTCTTTTTGGACTCAATAGTGACGAAGAAAGTTATGTGTTAGAACATGAAGAGCTTTATGATAGTGATAATGATGTTGACTTTGTGGCTAACCCAGAGGATATGAGTAGTGGCATAGAAACTAGTGACTCTGACACAGACCAAGCACCCCGTCGCCTACCTGTCTGCCCAAGCCACTACTACCCCTACTGCTGCGACTGCGTGTGAGGCTGAGGTAAGTGTCAAGGAATACACCTGAAACCATTATTTTGTTGTGATGTAGTCATTTCTGTGTACTAAAAAAGGCTTTGTTATAAAAAAGGCTGTGTACTAAAAAAGCCTTTTTTCCTGCCTCTCTTCCCTACAGTTTGCGCGTCGACTGTGTGGTGGTGACCCCTGACAACTGCATGTGGGGCTGGGGTAAGTTATAATGTTCCAGGAATATACCTAAAACTATTATTTTTATTGTAATAGTCTTCATATATCACTTAGTATTCATTTACAGGGGGTATCATAGGCTAAAATCGCATTATAGTGAATAATAAGCCATTTTCCGTGTACTAAAAAAGGGTGTTGTTTCCACCTCTCTTCCCTACAGTTTGCGCATGGACTGGGTACTGGAGACCCCCTGTGAGCAGAGGCAGCATACCTGGGAAGGGTTTGGGGAAGTTTGGTTGAAATTGATGGAGCCTTTTTTTTTGGTGATTTTTTTCCAAAAACTTCTCAAATGTTTTTTATTTTTTTTGCTTTTTCAATATTTTTTTCTAAATTCAGTACGAACCTTATTTGTATGAGTTAAGAGTTAATATTAGGTTTAGTAATAGTAAGGTGCATTACCTTTAGTGTGTAATTGTTAATTTAAATAAATATGCATATTTACTATTTTTTTTCTATTTTCCAATGTCGGGTATAATATACCCATGTTCAGTGTTTGTGTGACTCAAACATATGTTCAGTGTTCTAGGGTTTTAAACGCTATTTTAAAGCTTTTAAGCAGATCTACAACTTTGTTTCTATTCATATTTTACCTCAGTGGTAAAAAAAAAGTTGATCTTATATTTGACCTTGATGTCACAACCGATTTTTTTATCCTTTCACCCAATTTTGGGTACATATGTCTACCTTAACCTAAAACAAGATTTTTAGTGTTGATTAAGTTAGTATAGATGCTACAGCCATTTCAGTGGACCATACCCACCTCCATTTTGACCAAGTACCTTTTTCCACCAAACTTTGGAGCACTGTATCTTTGGAATTGTTTGAGCTAGAGTGTTGAGAAAAATACCATTGATTTTTCTTACTGATATATATATAATGTCTGCTAATTATAAAAAAAAATCAGTAATTATCTAATCTAACCTAACCCAGTTATTTGGTCAAATAAGTATCCGGCCCTATTATAATTTTTTTTTTGTATATTTCAGAGAATTATATAATATAGGTAATTTAAATTACATAATTTATATGGACAGTCAAAAATGTGAAGAACTTCGAACCTGCTATCCTGTTTAAAGGTAAAGCTATGTACGTATATAAGCACCTTATACTAGGCTATAGGTACTACCCTATAGAATAAGTTCAATTTTAAGAGTTAGATAAGTTTTAATAGGATTACTTAACTTTGTGTATTTATTCATTGTGTACAACAGTATAATTTAGGGCGGGTCATACTATGCATTTTTTTTAAATCAATGGAGAGGGGTGTTCAAATGACATATTTTGGTGTATAGAACACAATTCTGAAGAAAATATTTAATTCTGATAACCCTAACCTACATCATTTTGCAGTTGATTATTATTAAATTGTTGATTATTTTACTATTGTAGTTACCCCAGAATATGTCTTCTCACGTTTTCTATCATGGCTGCTCACGTTATCTCTCATAGAGCATTGTTCTAACTAATTCATATAAACACATATAATGTAATTCATATAATAATAATAAGAAGCACACCGGACAAAAAATTAGTCACCCCTCTCAGAATGTACCTAATAACGTGTGACGGCGCCTCTGGCCTTGATAACCGCACGAATCCGGCGAGGCAGAGACTCTACGAGGTTGTGCATGTACTGAACATCGATTTGCTGCCACTCGTTCATCAGCCGGTCCCGAAGTTCCGCCAGAGTCCGTGGGTGTCTATTCCTGCGCTTCACTTTCTGTTTCCAGCCTGAACAACACCTTCGACGCATTCAGGATTAAAGGCTTCATTGGACCTGCGATGTACTCGTCGCCTCCCATCATTGGAGAACAAACAAAAACGGGACTCATCGGACCAAATTACACGTTTCCAATCTGCCGCAGTCCGGTTTTTGTGCCTCTGAGCCCATTTATAACGTGCCAATTTGTGACTTGCTGTTAACAGCGGCCTCTTCCGTGGTACCCTGCTCCAGATGTCCATCGCATGCAGTTCTCGTCTCAATGTCCGTTCGGAAATTGGTCGCTGGAGAACCTCATTGGTTTCTTGGAGCAATTGTTCTCTGGTTTGAAAACGATTTGCAGTTACTAGACGAGAAACATGGCGGCGGCCCCTATTGTCGAGAATTGTTTTCCGGCCACAGTTACGCCGTCGATTGTCAGTTGATTGCGAACTACACCACTTTGTAAACTCGCTGGACAGTACGCGTTGACACACCAACAAATTGGGCTACTTCAGACATTTTGTGTCCGTGGGCTCTGCCAAACACGATGGCTCCTTTTTGCCACTGAGTAACGTCTGCCTCACGACCCATTTTGCAGACTATATCCAACACACACTTTGTTCTTCACCACCTCACGAAACAGATCTGATCCTGTGTGCTACGTCACCGCTACTTGTCACTTACCAATGCTACATCAGCGCCCTCTGTGTGACCTTGAACTTCCTACTATCGGTGCTATTAGGGGTGACTAATTTTTTGTCCGGTGTGCTTATTTAAATACTCAAATAAAAAGGTGTGCCATTCCACTTAATTGTAATTATCATACAGTTTGGTATATGAAATATTTTGACGGTTTTCTGGCGCGCATAAGGCCATTTTCTGAGCCACCTTTCTCAGAGGCTAGAATGTAACGTTTCAGAACATTCTAAAACGTTTTGTGAAATAAGGGACCCCACCAAATAGGGGGTCCTGATCTACCAGAGCACAAGAGACAGGTGAGGACATTGAAAAGGCAGTGGATGGAAAGGAAGGCAGAGAAAAGGAGAAGGAGCAAGGAGGAAAGTGCTGCAGTAGCAGAGAAGACAGCCAGGAAGGATGTTAAGAGATTTTTGGCAGATGGTGATGAGGATCTGGAATTAGAGAGAAGTGGTGATGAAGATGAGTTTGTTCCTGAAGTTGAGCTCTTCCCTCAAACTGACCCTGAGCCAGCAGCTTCGGCAAAGGTACAGAAAAACTATGATGAGATTCAAAACATTGCCCTTGCTAGTGTAAGGTATGGCATAGGGCTGAGGCCAACTGCAGCGATAGCAACAGCAGCTCTGATTGACGCAGGAATCATCACAGAAGACAATACAAGTAAAGTGATTGATAAGAGCAAGGTCAAGAGAGCACAGGAGAAGTTGATGAGAGAGCTGGGGGAACAGTTCGAGAAGAAGTGCAGGGAGGAGGGGGGATCTCTTGCATCCTCTTTGATGGGCGGATTGACCTGACCAATGTGATGATGGAAGCTGAGGGCAGTGACCAATCTTTTCCCGCAAAGATCAAGGAAGAACATTATAGTGTTGTTAGTGAGCCTGGCAGCTACTATCTGTTCCACTTTACCCCAGAGAAAGCAACTAAAGAGGAGTCACATGCGGAGAAGATTGCTAAGGTCCTGTTTGCCTGGCTGAAAGAGAGGGGTTATGATAAGACCTTGTTGGCCATTGGAGGAGACTCAACAAATGTCAACACTGGTGTGAAAGCTGTAGTAATGCGGAAGCTGGAGCTGCACCTGGGGAGAAAGCTGGTCTGGTTGGTGTGCAACCTGCACACTGTTGAACTTCCCCTGCGCCATCTCATTGTTGACCTTGATGGCCCTACTCTGTCAGACAAAAAATTATCCGGGCCAATAGGAAAGCTCCTTGATTCTGCTACAGACTTTGATATCAATCCAAACTTCACCCGAATCTCTGTTGGCCCTCCACTGATCAAGCTTCCTGACAAGGTCATTCAAGATCTCTCAACTGATCAATACTATGGCTATAAAATTGTCTGTGCAGTCAGGGATGGAGTACTTCCTGCAGGGCTGGCTCTGTTAGAGATAGGACCAGTAAACCACAGCCGCTGGCTCACCACAGCGAACAGACTTCTCAGGCTCTGGGTGTCAAAGCACGGACTTAAAGGAAAGAACCTGAAGATTCTGCAATGCATTGTGGAATTCATCATTGGAGTGTACTGTATTACCCATGTTGGTTCAACGTGAAGGTCAAGCACTCCTGGATCGAAGGGCCTAGGCACATCCTCTTTCAGCTGGACTGCCTCAAGTCCCAGAGAAAGGAGGTGCTGGATATTGTGATGCCAACTGTGAGAAGATCTGCTTGGTATGCCCACAGTGAAGTCATCCTCCAAACACTACTCTGCTCTGAGGATCAGAAGTAGAGGATTGAAGGGGTGGAGAGAATCCTGGCCATCAGGGGAGAGGGGGACCCGGACACTCAGCTGGGGGACTCCTCTGTTAGGAGCAGAAGGACACCTGACATCAATTGTGATGCTTCCAGCATCGGTGACTTGATCAGCTGGTCAGAAGGTGTGTCAGAGCCACCTCTCACCTGCTCTCTAAGCACCTCAGAGGTGAAAAACTTCATCAACACCCCCATGGAGGTGCGCAACTGGCCTTGCCACACACAAAGCATTGAGCGGGTTGTTAAAATGGTGACTGAGGCTTCTGCTAAGTACTTCTCACAGGAAAAGAAGGATGGAGGGATCAGGGCTCAGGAGACCAGCAGGAAGCTGATGTCCAAGTCTGAGTCAAAGCAGGATTTGTGCAACCTGGCAAAGTTCAAGATGTCAGGAGAATGATCTTTGTAATTATATCCAGTGATATACATGCAGTTCACCTATTAATAAATATATGTAAAGTTGATTTGGCCTTGTCAATATAAATGATTTACCTTATATCTTTTAATATATTATAAAGGGGTTCAAAAGGGTAAAATTGGCAATTTAGAAATACAAAATGATGTAGGTTAGAGTTATCCTATCCAAAAAAGAAGCTCATATTTGAATTCCCCATGTAAAAACACACAATTTAGACACCCCTGATGGTAGGATTTCCTTCAGATTCATGTTGTCACCTGAGTACAACCCGCCCTAACAGTATATACCCATGTGAAAATAAGCTTATTTAAACCTTGGAGCAAGGATGTTTTTGGCATCTGTATTTATTCCAATCTGTAAATCAAACTACACATTTTTTCTTGTTGTAGACCTCTGAAACAAGATCAGTAGGTCCCAAATTTTATTTGTGCCATCTAAGCAAAAATAGCTTTTAACAGGGTTGGATACAATGAATAATTATAATTGTATTTTTAATTAATTGATCCTAATTTCCATTAATTGTAATTGATTCAAAATAAAATAAAAATAAAGGTAATTGTAATTGATTTTTGAGCTATAACTGATATAATTGATCAATTAATGTCAATTGTTAAAAATTATACCCTAGATCTGGCAGTCATACATGATCCAATGAAAATAAACCTTTGATAGTTTATTTAGTTATACTTAGATATATATATATTTATTTTAGATATATATTTAGATATATAAAATAGATAGTTATATTTGTGTAATTGTAACTGATTCATACAAAATTAATTGTAATTGATCTTGAAATTGTGAAGTACAATACTAACTAATTAATTTGAAGAAAAATACAAAAAATTGTAATTGTTTCCATTTTGTGTAATTGAACCCAACCCTGGCTTTTAACCCTTTCACTGCGTCCCATTCTGATACGCCCTGTGCGTGCCACACTAATACCCCAGAACGAAAGCTGTGCGTATAAATGCGCCAGAAAATAAACTTGAATTATTTTTTTGCTTCGTCTTTTGTTTGCCTTTAAAATAGGTTTTCTATCAATAATAGTTTCAGTTTTTCATGGGTAACAAAAAAATGAAATAAAATAGAGATATTATCTTTATTTAGTTAACTAAAAGTTAAATGCTGAGTGATAAATTTTGAAACATGGTTCGGCGCATAACCCTGGGGTATCGGGGCATGTCTCGCATTGAAAACGTACTCGTTTTTCTATCCCATGGGCATAACATACCCTGCATCTCTTTGTTGGTCTTGGGGTACGTTCAGAATTTGATGTAATTTTCTTGGTAAAATGTTTTCCAACTACACCTTTTCACTCTCAAATTAAAACAACTGAAGTTCAAATTAAAACAACTGAAGTTCAAATTAAAACAACTGAAGTTCAAATTAAAAGAAATGAATCTCAAATTAAAACAACTGAACTATGATTTAAATTATATGAACTTTAATTTAAATCAGATGAACTTTTATTTAAAACAAATGAATATCAATTTAAAATACAGGGTGTCCCAGAATTAACTATCTATTTCAATGAAATCGGACAAATTTTTTAAAAACACACTTTTATTTATGTTTATCATGTTTAATATGTGTTAAAAATGTATAAATTTCTAAATTTTTTTCATAATTTTATTTTCATAATTTTTTCATTATCTGGTCCAATGAAAGACCGTCTGAAGTCATAGAATGGCAAAGAGACTCTCCAAAAGTTAACGTGTGGCTTGGAATGACCAAATCCAAAATTTATGGCCCATTCTTCTTTGCGGAAGCAACTGTAACAGGTACCGTCTACTTTGATATGCTTCAGCAGTTTCTCGAACCACAGCTTCTTGATGATGGCATTCTTGATAATGTTGTGTTTCAACAAGATGGAGCACCATGTCATTATGCTCTAATTGTTCGAGAATACCTCAACAGACGCCTTCCGAATCGGTGGATTGGACGTGGAGGACCTCGACCTTGGCCTCCGCGTTCTCCGGATTTGACACCCCTGGATTTCTTTGCATGGGGTTTCATAACAACAAAGGTTTATCGCCAAAAGATCAATAGTTTAGCTGAACTTAAAGAACGCATCCAGTTGGCAGTGCGGGAGATAACACCTGAAATGCTTCAAAATGTGTTTCGCAGCGCTGAGGATAGATTTGAAATTTGCAGATACAGACGGTGCACATGTTGAAACTTCTCAATAAAGTTTTGACCTATGATTTATAAATCTATTTGTTTTTGTATCATAATTTAGTAATAAACACAAAATTATGTCAGTTTTTATTAAATTTGTCCGATTTCATTGAAATAGATAGTTAATTCTGGGACACCCTGTATATGAAATTCATATTAAAATAACTAATGTGAGGTTAAAAAAAATTACGTTTGATGTAAAACATTATATTTTGTTCAAAGTAATGATATTTCCAGATTCAATCAAGATTTTCTACAAGAGAAAATAAATATTTGAACGTCATTTCTTGTATCTTAGTACATGTAACTGTATAAATAAAGCAACACAGGTTAAAGTAACGTACAGCTATTCCGTGTATGTTAGTACACATACTGTAGTTATACAAGAGAAAACAAAAGTTACATGATAATGAATTGGTATTTCTTGTATGTTAATACGAAAAAAGAGAGAAAGCAAAGTATGATGCATTAGATGCATTACTTAATGGTCATTTCTTTTGTTTGCACACAAAATTACATAAAAAAAAACATTCAGTTATCACCTAATTGTAAATCCTGTAGCTCAGTGGTTCCCAAAGTGTGTTCCGCGGAACCCCAGGGTTCCGCGAAAAAATTCAGGGGTTCCGCGAGCTAAAGTTTTAAAAAAAATATATTTTATTTAAAAAAAATATAAATTACTCATTTTCAAAAAAATAAGTCTAGCGAAGAAAATATGAAATTTTGCACGAAGGAAAATAAAGCATAAGTATGGTTTGAGCGAAATATTTAGAAACGGCAATAGGCTTGAACGAAACATTTCGAACGTAACAGCAGCGCCCTCTGCAAGAGTTGCCAATTTTTTTTGGCCATACTTATCATGTTTTGCGTATTTGATTTACTTTTTAAAAGAAAATTTCCATAAATAGCAACTAAATTATCATTAATGGAAAACATTTATTAATATTAGTACATAATCTGCATGTAAAATGATGTAAACTGCGTTTGGAGACGTAGCCAACATGTTTTGAACTTGTCATAATCTATTTCTATAGTAGTCGAGGTACTCGACTCGAGCGTGCGTTATCAGTTTGTTTTGTAAGCTTTGGAAGTGAAGTGATCTGAGGTGGTTATACAAAAGGACTTTATTAACTGCAGCAGAATGCGCAGTAAAAATATCAGTATTTTCCTAATGTTTACATGGGATATTGTGCATCTGTTTACAAGACGCTAACAGGTCTAAGTGAAGCCTAACGAATAATTAAAGTGCAGAAGATTGTGCAGCAACGTTGCTTGCCTCTACCTACTAGGCCTACTTGATAAACACTTCGTTAGTGCAATCTTTGAAATCGTTGTCCTCTGTGAATTAATTTGGTTAGAACTTTTTATTATTCATTTTCGTAATTGTAATATTTCAAAATTCATGAAAATTAACCCTTCAATGGATCGATGGTTAAAATATGGGTTTCGTAAAAAAACTGAAATTACTAGTAATGCAGAAACTAGTGAAACAAAAGCATCTATAGAAGATACAGAAATTGCAGAAGCTGCACAACCACCAACTTCTAGTGTGATTAATCCACAAAAAAAGAAATCTGCTTCCTCCGATTCTGTGCAGACATCTATGAAAAAACGTAAATATGATCCTAATTATTTGTTATATGGTTTTACTAGTATTGGTGACGAAGAAGCCCCAGATGCCCTTTGCTTACTTTGTAACAAAATATTAGCAAACAGTTCTTTAGCACCAGCAAAGTTACAGAGACATATGGAAACAAACCATCAAACTTTTAAAAATAAAGATATTTCTTTTTTGAAAGAAAACTTGAAAGTCTGAATAGCTCTAGAAGTGTCTTATTAAAAAAATGTAAAACAGACAATGAAAATGCAACAGAAGCGTCATATAAAGCATGTTACCGCATTGCTCTTGCTGGTGAGGCACATACTATTGGTGAATCACTTATAAAACCTTTATTAAAAGATATAATATCTTGCGTGTTTAATGAAGATTCTGTTCAGAAAGTTGAGGCTGTATCTCTTTCCAACAATACGGTGTCAAGACGTATTAATGATATTGCTAATGACATTCAAAATGAACTTATTTCACGATTGCGTGTATGTGATGCTTATGTATTACAAATAGATGAGTCCACAGACGTTGCTGGACTAGCAATTTTACTTGTGTTTGCTAGATATGACTTTAATAAGAAAATTGAAGAAGATTTGCTTTTTTGCAAAAGTTTAGAATTGCATACCACAGGAAATGATATATTTAATTGCATTGATAATTTTATGAAAACGCATGATATAGGCTTTGAAAAATGTATTTCAGTATGCAGCGATGGAGCAAAGGCAATGACAGGAAAATTAGCTGGCGCTGTAACACGAATCAAGAATGTTGCAAAAAACTGCAACAGTAATCACTGCATTCTTCACAGATATGCATTAGTGACAAAAAGGATTTCAGCTTCATTAAAGATAGTTTTGGACGAAGCAGTGCAGATTATCAATTTTATTAAATCTCGGCCATTGCAATCACGAATTTTTAAGGCCTTGTGCGAAGATCTGGGTAGTCTTCATAACACTCTACTTTTACATACAGAAATTAGGTGGCTCTCACGAGGAAATGTTCTTGTGAGAATGTTTGAATTGAGGAGAGAATTGTTGTCTTATTTTATTGATCATAAATTTAGATTATCTGACAGATTAACAAATATGGCATGGCTAGCAAGGATTGCATATTTAGCAGATATTTTTTCAAAATTGAATGAAACATGTCTATCTCTGCAAGGGAAAGAAGTATACATTTTTCAAGCGCAAGATAAAATGGTATCTTTATCACGTAAATTGCAGTACTGGATCTCAGATGTGGAACAAAATACTCTTGACTGTTTTCCGCTTCTTAGTGACTTTCTCCAAGAATCCGAAGTGGAATTAGATGTTGAAATCCTCAATGATATTAAAAATCATCTCAACAGCTTATCAGAATCTCTAATTGAGTATTTTCCAAATTTGAAGAACAAAGACCATTACTGGGTACAGAATCCATTCAAAGTTAAAGAAAAGCCAACAGGATTTCTAGCAGTGGATTATGAAAATTTAATAGAAATTACTTCAGATACTCAGTTAAAGGCCAAGTTTGAAGAAGTTCCGGTAGCTATTTTCTGGGGAAATTTAATTGACGAATATCCGGAATTATCAAAACGAGCCATACGAGTGCTATTGCCATTTGCAACAACATATTTGTGTGAATCAGGATTTTCAAGATATGCGAGCACGAAAACAGAATATCGCAGTAGACTGGATGCTGCACCAGATATGAGAATTCAATTATCCAACATTAAACCAAATTTCCAGAGGATACTGGAGTCTAAGAAGCAGAAGCATTCTTCCCATTAGGTATTCATTTCATTTTTGTTAAACTAATTATGTACAAATTTACAAAAATTAAGGTGTTTTTTATTCGAATTTTTTTATTTATTTTTTAATATAAATAAGTTCTCTTTTTATCCCACAATTTGTGGTTTTTAATATTCTTGAATATAGGTAGGGGTTCCACGCTTTTTTAAATAATGTCAAAGGGTTCCGCGGCAAAAAAAGTTTGGGAACCACTGCAGTGTAGCTGCATCACACCAGCAAAATGTTTTTGGACATGGTTGCAAGTTTTCAGACACAGCATTGGTGTGATGGTTGAAATGGCATTATCAATGCAGCGTTTCAGATTTTACACAATCTCTGTTTTAAATTGACTTTCATATATTTTAAATTGTATTTCACTTGCTTTAATTTAAACTTCAGTTGTTTTAATTTGAAATTCAGTTGTTTTAATTTGAGATTCATTTCTTTTAATTTGAACTTCAGTTGTTTTAATTTGAACTTCAGTTGTTTTAATTTGAACTTCAGTTGTTTTAATTTGAAATTCAGTTGTTTTAATTTGAGAGTGAAAAGGTGTAGTCTTGGAACTACTGATTTCTTCAAGTTAGGTTCATCTGCAGATGTCAGTCCTTTTATAATCTCATGGCAAAAGTCTAGAAAGGGAACTTTTCCCTTTTTTATGAGATTATAAATTCCACAAGCATCTAGTACTCGGACCTGAATCAAATGCATTGCCAGCTTCTTATACCATTTTAGAGACTTTCTTGGGACAGAGTAATAATGCAGTATTTGGTCTGTTCGGTCTACATATCCCATATGTTTGTTGTATTCATGTACGCAAGCTGGAATGTTTTTTTCGACTCGACCTTCCTTTGACCTACGTGTTACTGTCACATCACTGTTCGAATGGTAATTGGAGAGCATGCAAACTCTTCTCTTGTCATGAAACACAAGGGAAAGCAGTTCAGGAGTCTCAAAGGCAAGTTTTTTTCCTTTTGCCACATTCATAGTTTTCCTAGCATGGCATAAGCCCTTACGATTACTTCTAACAGTCCCTGCGGTGCCAGTTTTATTATCACTAAGGTATTGTATAGTTTTGGTGATGTATAGAAGTTATCAGTGAAGACGTTGTGACCTTTTCCTAAATATTTTTCCATCATACTTACTACAATACTTTCAGTCTTAGAAAAATCAGCAACAGTTTCCATGGTCCCGGTATATATTTTATATTTCAAAGTAACACAATTTTCATCCACAAGTTTGAATTTTTTTATCCCAAAACGTGATCTTTTTGTTTTTATGTATTGCCGGAAACTGAGTCTGCCCTTCCACAGCAACAAAGATTCATCGAAACTTAGATTCTGAGAAGTTGAATATTTTGATTCAAGAGCAGATGTCATCAACTCAATAAAGTCATGCAATTTCACCATCTTCCCCCCCTCTTTCCTTCAACGTCTCATCTGCATTGTCAGCAAAATGCAAAAAAGAAAGAATATTGGTAAATCTGTCTCTTTTCATGATTGCTGTAAATACTGGAGTAGCATAAAAACTGTCGGTTGACCAATACATACCTATCTTGGGTTTTTGTATAATACCCATGAGAAGTAAAAGCCCTATAAATTGCTTCATTTCTGTAAACGTAGTTGGGACCCATGCACTATACCGAGATGTTGATTTCAGATTAGGTGTAGCAGCCAGAAATTGAGTTGCATATTTGTTTGTTTCTGTAACCATTAGCTCAATTACTTCTTTGGGAAAAACTTCACAAAAAACATCATACATCGTATGAGTTTGATCATTGAAGAGCACTTTATTTTCACCAGTAAACTGCCACCCACCTCTGGTACAGTCTATATTTTCACCAATTTCCTGCCATTCAAAATTCTCGCTAGATTTTGTTGCTTTAGGCAGATCTCTTTCCAAAAATACCACATTTTCTTCATCATCGTCACTACTTGATGTGTTTTGTATAATATCCCGTACATTATCTTGCGCCCAGTCATCCTCACTTTCACATTCTATATCACTTTCAGAACACATTGAGAGATATTCGTTCATAGCATTCTCATCTAGAGAGGATTTTTTATGCTTATTACGGCTTGTGGATGCCATGCTGAACTGATTCGGGGAGTCTATTTCACTCCCCCCTCTGGTGAGCTGAGAGTCAGAAAATAAAAAAAAGATGCCAAATACCACCATATTGATGTCTAATATTAGTCAGGGAACTAACTACGTTGTTCTAATAGGAACGAGGGGGTTCATAGACTGTTTAGTAAACGTGGAAAACAATGTTTACCATGCGTCCTGAGAGAAGATTTTTAATGGTAAACATAGTTTACCATGCGTCCTGAGTCGGGCTTTTTTATGGTAAACATAGTTTACCACACTCACTGAAAGGGTTAAGCTACATATGTTTTTTTTCTTTTTAGATAAACATGGATTTCAGCAGTTTGAATATGGGCAGGTTCTGTTGTGACCCATTTAAAAAACAAAGGAAAAGTGAAAAAAGGCATTCGTGCATTGACTAAAAATTTGATTGATCAAAATCCTGAATTGAAACTAACAAATGATCATAAAGCATGTGCAACCTGTCGAAATATACTAGCAAATCATCCATCCGCAATGCCCAAATATGAACCACTTGAAAAATCACCATCCACCTCATCAAGTGCCCCATCTGAGCTAGAAACCGTTGGAGATGTAGTTGAAATGCAGTATGAGCTTAGTAAATTGAATGCTTCATTGGCCACACTTGACGAGACCCCAATAAAACCATGTAAACTCTCTGACAGTGCTGGTTACGCAAAGAGAAAGTTGAGGAAAGTAGGAGTTGTGAAAAGAAAGCTTGAACTTGCAACTAAACAACCAATTTCATGCAGTGACTCAGATGATACAGAACTGGAGATTCTTCAACAACTAAAAGGGAAATTTAATCCAGTGACAAGTCGAAGAGAAAAACTGACAATTCTTACTATCCTACCAAAAAGATGGACACAAGTAAAGATTAGAGAAGAATTTAAGTGCTCAGATTACATGACTAGGCAAGCAAAGAGTTTGGTGAGGGAGAAGGGAGTGCTTTCAACTCCTAATCCGCATTTGGGGAAATGCCTGAATAGTGAAACTGCTGCCAAAGTAATTGACTTCTATCATTTGCCAGATGTGAGTAGACAAATGCCAGGGTTGAAAGACTGTTTCTGTAAAAGGAGCTGATGGTAGGCAGGAAAGAAAACAAAAATCGCTAATCTTATGCAACCTAAAAGAAGCATTTGAGCTTTATAAAACAAACCATCCAACAATTAAAATTGGATTTTCAAAATTTGCAGAGCTTCGGCCAAAAGAATGTGTGTTGCCAGGTGCCAGTGGAACACATTCTGTCTGCAGTTGCACTAAGCACCAGATCTCAGTGAGACAAATCTAATGGTACTTTTCTCAACACTCTAGCTCAAACAGTTCTAAAGAAACAGTGCTCCAAAGTTTGGTGGAAAAAGGTTCTTGGTCAAAATGGAGGTCCAAAGTTTGGTGGAAAAAGGTACTTGGTCAAAATGGAGGTCCAAAGTTTGGTGGAAAAAGGTACTTGGTCAAAATGGAGGTAGGTATGGTCCACTGAAATGGCTGTAGCGTCTATACTAACTTAATCAACACTAAAAATCTTGGGTTAATGTTTACTATAACACCACCTGCACCCCAAGTTAAATGAAATATTTCCAGTAGTACATCATAATTTACTAAGAAAAATGGTGTATGTCTTTATTTGGGGAAATTCGTATTTACGAAGATATTTGCTTCTGAAATTTTAATTAACGATATCGATTTGACGTGACGTCACGTCAAATGCGCGTTTATAATAACGACATTCATTTGTTTTGATTTTCATCTAGTCTAGTGATTGACGCCATTTTCCTTTAAATAAATTTAGATATGGCATGTGAAGGCTATAATGTACTTTTTTCATAAAATATTTTTCCTCATTGGGCTATTTTTTCGCTACTCTGTGACTTAATTAGTTGGTTGGGTTTTGTTCTGGCTATTTTTTTTTTCAAATTGGATTCAGTTTAGTGGTGTTTGTGATAGAATTATGACGTGCCATTCGTGTGATTTTGACTTTGAGAACTTGATTCGTCATGTGCCCTAGATGAAGACAAAGGATTAGATGATTTATCAATTACGGCGTTATTCTCTCATTTTAACGCACATTTAAACTTAATATTTTTAGTCAGATATACCTGTAAAGCCAGTGGTGTAGTGCTGTGGGAACGCGTGGGAACGGCGTTCCCTTACTTTTTTTGGTAGACGGAACGGCGTTCCCTCACTATTTCAAATAAATCCGAACTTACAAATCTCTAACGTCATGAAATTTTAATTCCCACCCCTAGAAGAAATATGAGAAAGAATCATTAACTGTTTCATTTCTTTTAGCTTCGACTGAGGCAATGCTAGCCTATAAAGATCTGGTGAACAGTCACCACGGCGTACCAGTTGTTAACTTTTTTTTAGTTAATCATTCCAGTTGTTAGCTATTTTTATTGATCGTACTGGATGTCGTATATCTAATGACACTGGAAATACTGCATCTTCAACCTTGGAATATATCCTAATATCCAGTGCATATGACCTCAAAATATCCCTGAAATTGGTCAGATTTCAAAAGATTTTCCGGGGGGCTTACAGTGCCCCCGGACCCCCAGCTGTATGGGCTCGCCGCGCTCGCCATTGTCCCCTCCGCATCTGAGTAACACTTTCAAAATGCGTTCCCTCACTTCTTTATTTAGCACTACACCACTGTGTAAAGCAGTTCAAATGCTTTACAATGACGGTATTTTTATGTTCGGGAACTTAATAATAATCATTTCTATAATTTAGGTCTCAGGGGGTACAGGGGTGGAGCCCCCGTAAAGATCACGCATCACAAATTGATTGGTCCTAATGTTTTCCGGTAAGGTTAGGTTGGGTTTTTGGCAAAATACATTTTTTAGTAGTTTTTCGTGTGTTTTGTTCTGATTTGCTATTTATTTGTTGTGGAAATGACCCATGCTCATGCCCAAAATTCCCTATATTTACTTAGTAAACTTCAATGTCTCGTAACTTTTAATTGGGTCATTTCCACAACAAATGAATAGCAGATCTGAACAGAACACACCAAACACTACTAAAAAATGTATTTTGCAAAAAAATTGGAGGTGGTGGTGTTATAGTAAACATTTACCAAAATCTTGTTCTAGGTTAAGGTAGATATGTGCACCCAAAATTGGGTGAAAGGAGAAAAAAATCAGTTGTGACATCAAATGACCTACAGAAGGTCAAAGGTAAAAAATAAGATCAACTTTTTTTTTTACTACTGAAGTAAAATATGAATAGAAACAAAGTTGTAGATCTGCGTAAAAGCTTTAAAATAGTGTTTAAATGGTCTCTGTAAGTGCAATAGGGGTAATTGTATACATCTCCCTCACCTCAATTTTATGAAATTGATTTCACAATCGATGTAAAACCTTTATTTATAGCATGTAATTACTTTATTTTCGGAAACCAACCTAATCTAACCTAACCCTAAGATATACATACTCTAATGGGATACGTTAAATAAAGTAATTACATGCTATAAATAAAGGTTTTACATCGATTGTTAAGTCAATTTCATAAATTTGAGGTGAGGAGGATGTTGTATACAATTACCATAACTTAACATGTTATTACATTATCATTTGTATAATTTAGGTCTCGGGGGTACGGGGGCGGAGCCCTCGTAAAGATCACGCATCACAAAGTGAACCCTATACCGATCAATTTATGATGCGTGATCTTTACGGGGGCTCCGCCCCCGTACCCCCGAGACCTAAATTATATAAATGATAATGTAATAACATGTTAAGTTATGCCCTTTTTTAGTCTTCATCTAGAGCACATGACGAATCACGTTCTCAAAGTCGAAACCACACGAATAGCACGTCATAATTCTATCACAAACACGACCAAATTGAATCCAATTAAAAAAAAAAAATAGCTAGAACAAAAACCAACCAAGTAATTACGTCGCAGAGTAGCAAAAAAATAGCCCAATCAGGAAAAATATTTTTATGAAAAAAAGTCGCATTTCACGTGACGTCACGTCAAATGGATATCGTTAATTAAAATTTCAGAAGCAAATATCTCCATAAATATGATCGACCGAAAATTTTTTACTTAAAGGAAAGGTTTTATTTATTATTTTCTACGCATTGCAATAATTTTTATTAGAAACTGAGGTGAGGGGGATATTGTATACAATTACCGCAATTGGAGCTGAGATATTTCATGTTGAAATATGGTATGACCTTGGAAATTGACCTCTTTTTTTACAAAATTCGAATGGCCATATCTCCGGAACCATATGACCTAGATTGTTGAAACAAGTGCCATTCTGTTTTCCACCGAGATCTATAAGTGTGCCAATTTTCAAAAACATCGGTGATGGTCACGTTTTTTCGACCCAAAATTCCGTTGAACTGACATGGAATGACCGTCTAGCAAAATGACTTTTACGCTTTTGTATTAATATTATTACATTTGCCTTGTATATTTATTGCTGTTTAGCTTTCAGTTATTATCTAAAAGCGTTTATTTACAAGTTTTAAAGGTTTTTGTGTTAAATTTTAGCTGTTGTTGCTATTTAAGGTCGATAATTTTTAAGTTCTGATACAGACCTAGCTTAGCTTATTCTGATAGCCTAGCCTAATCACGAACAATTCATTCTCTTGGAATTCTTAAATGTTGAACTTAGTTTAAATCTTGTGTACTAGTCTTTGCTATTGGTAATCAGAGGTGCCTAGGCAATAGGAATCACATACCTAGAATTGCTTGTTAACAAAAGGTTCAAATTGTTTGTTACTGAAACCAGGAGTGTGGTGTTGAAAATTTTTTCCAGGGCTGCAGTTGAGGTTGATCCTGCATTTTGGAATTGTTTTTTGACTTGTATAAGATCACTCCGATGTTACCTGTACTTGTTTGTACAGGCCTAGCTTAGTATGAAAAAACTATATAGGACTATGGGTTGATTGCTTGATACCCTCATCCGTTGGAAATTTCCAGCAGATTTCAGTGGAGAGTTAACGACAAAAGCCCTATGTTTTTTCGTTAGAGAGTTATGTATATGTAGGTCTTCAAAGGACCTCTTTGTTTATTTGCCTTCGGTATTTACGCTGCCTAATGGTAAAGAAAGGAATTGCCTTACCTTATTATTTCGCAGACGATGTAGGCCGTGGACGTGGAGCTACACAATGAGTTGACTCGGAGACACTAGCATAGGCAGTCACTATTTAAACACCTGAAGGAATAGGCCTATCCTTTTTATAGTTATTAGTTTTATATTATAAGGAATTTACTCAGAACTTGTAGGAAGATAAAGGACATCTTCCTTGCTTAAATGCTTAAAGCGTTGCTGTAACATAAGCAAGCTCCGAGCGAGCCGCTATAATATAATCTTCGTATTCTTATTATGTGCTGATTTAGCAAAGGTCGTTGACTCGTTTCTCGATGTAATTTTCATGAGTTGGCAGTAGAAAAGTTTGAACACGAGATCATAATTTGGTTTCTGTTGTTATGTAGGCCCGATGCCTACATATAGGTTCTATGTACGTATGGCAATCATTTCATTCCCAATAGGCTATGTCGCCAATCCTGAGGCAATTTTGTAGATATTTAATTCAATTAATTAATAATTTATATTTAATTATGAAATAAAGGTACCACATACGATACCATGTTGTAAGCGTGTATAGTTTTCCATATACTGGTGGGGGGCCGGAGAAACATTTGTATGTTATAGATTAAATTTTTTGACAAACTATGTAAAAACATGTAAAATGGATTAAAAAGAATGAAGTAGGAATTTAGGAAGAGAAAGGTTACTCAAGACCTATTTAAATATAAAAGTTCAAGAGGCCAACTTCTCAAGTTTAGTTAAAGTTATGTCAATCAGTTTGACTACCCTTAGGTATAGGAAATTTATGGAATTAAAGTAAAGTTATTCAGCATTTTAACTTTGCACATTATTTGTGTAAATTTTATAAGTCACCAGTTTTTAAATGCTGGTTTACTAATGTTGTTTTGGAGTTTTGTCATGTTTTGTTTTGTTAACGAGTTATGTTTTGAAGTGACTTCTACGTTGATGAGTTAATTGAAATGTCCTGTACTTCCATGTTGTGTTGTTTGGTTAAAAGAGTTTGTACTGTATTCAAACCTCCTACCACCTCAAACTAATCAATACCCGTAGTTTTAGTAGAGTAAATGTTACTCCTCCACAGGTAGATCTGGAGGGCTTGGGGCTTTGAATCTTGTACTGTTTTTGTGTTGTTTGGTCTCTGGCCATGGGAGGCCATAAGACCGTTTTGTTTGGCCCATGGCCAAGGAAGGCCATAAGACCGTTTTGTTTGGCCCATGGCCAAGGGAGGCCACAAGACCGTTTTTGTAGTTTGGTCTCTGGCCAAGGGAGGCCACAAGACCCTTTTTGTAGTTTGGCCCATGGTCACGGTAGGCCATAAGACCGTTGTTGTTTGGCCCATGGCCAAAGGAGGCCATAAGACCGTTGTTGTTTGGCCCATGGCCAAAGGAGGCCATAAGACCGTTGTTGTTTGGCCCATGGCCAAAGGAGGCCATAAGACCGTTGTTGTTTGGCCTATGGCCAAGGTAGGCCATCAGCCCCTTGACGGATATGTTGGGCTATGGCCAAGGTAGGCCATCAGCCCATTGATGAATATGTTGGGCTATTGCCAAGATAGGCCATCAGCCATTTGAGGAATATGTTGGGCTATGGCCAAGGTAGGCCATCAGCCCTTTGATGAATATGTTGGGCTATGGCCAAGATAGGCCATCAGCCATTTGATGAATATGTTGGGCTATGGCCAAGGTAGGCCATCAGCCATTTGATGAATATGTTGGGCTATGACCAAGGTAGGCCATCAGCCATTTGATGAATATGTTGGGCTATGGCCAAGGTAGACCATCAGCCCCTTGAATAATTTGGGCTACGGCCAAGGTAGGCCATCAGCCCCTTGAAATAGTAGTTTGGGCTATGGCCAAAGTAAGCCATAAAACCCTTTAGAGTAGAGTAGTTTGGGCTATGGCCAAAGTAGGCCATAAAACCCTTTAGAGTAGTTTGTTTGTATGTGCCATTGTTTAACCATATAATTTTTGGCACAAAATTATGTGCACAGAACCAGAGCGCAGCAAGAAAAGCTTTTACTCTCCGATCCTTGGTTATGTTCAGACAGGTTGTGTTTGAGACACATGGAAAGAATACTGTGTGTGTGTGTGTGTGTGTGTGTGTTGCATTCTTCTGAATCCAGTTGGTCTTCAAAACTTGGATTCACCACTCCAGTGAGTAAATGTTATGTGTCCTACAGGTACGTCTGGAAGGTTTGGGGTTTTGAAGGAATCCAATCTGTTTGCAAGGAATGTATGTGGCTGTTGATGAAATATGTTGAGTGATTCTTCCTTAAAAGAAGAACTGGATGCTTGGAGTTGTATGTATGTATGTGTATAAATGTACAGTATATTTTATTATAGGGTTTTATTTTCGAGTATTGTGTTAGGTTAACCAATTTGGCTGAGTAAAGCTCCTCAAATGTTGCATTTGAGACCCTTATATCAAACCTTGTCTGTTTTATGCCTATATGTGAAATAGGACTTAGAATAGGTTACGCCTATATGTCAAATAGGAGTTGGAATAGGTTGCGCCTATATGTCAAATAGGACTTGGAATAGGTTGCGCCTATATGTCAAATAGGACTTGGAATAGGTTGCGCCTATATGTCAAATAGGACTTGGAATAGGTTGCGCCTATATGTCAAATAGGACTTAAAATAGGTTGCGCCTATATGTCAAATAGGACTTAAAATAGATTAAGAATAGGTGTTAGTTGGGTGCAGAGGCATACCAATACTTTTTGCCGCTTGGGGCGAAAATGCCCCCCCCCCCCCCCTTGCAACAATTTTCAATTTTAAAAAAAATTTCTTTACAAAAATACACTTCTAAACAAAACTTTTATTGGAAGAAAAACTTAAATAAAGCAACTTCAATTTTAACAATACTACATAATGTATCGTACATAATACACTTCCTACATAATTTTAACAATAACTATATAATGTATAATGCCTAGTTAAATTTTTGGACTTTCATAACAGAAAATTCATGAATGATTTTTTCTATGTCCATTGTCTCTGCAACTTCGCGTTCAATTGAAATAATCGCCAAATTGCTCAGTCTAGATTGACTTATAGTTGACCTGAGGTAAGTTTTTATAAGTTTCAGTTTCGAGAAACTTCATTCACAACTTACCACAGACATGCATGTAGTTAGACAGATCCGGAGGGCAATTGTTATATGAGGCAAAGATTCCACTAGATCCCATTTAACGATCCACTGAAGTAGTTTTAACATATCCCAGTTCTTTGGATCATCGTCGACGTTTATGCTTTCGAAACTGAGCAAATGTCTGCGCAAACGCTTTATTTCTTCTAGTAGACTTCCTGGATTAATGTCATTGTAGATGGAAGAAAAATTATTGACCTTGGTATTAATTTCTTCATCTTTGGACTGATTCAAAAGGTACGAAGGAGACAGAAATTCAAAGCGATAATTCATGTTTTTAAGACAAACTGTGCGTTTTTCAATTTCTGCTAATAAACGATCCATGATTTCAAAAAATTCTTTGCGTACATCCTCTTGCACGGTCAATCCAGCATCACGAGCTTGCTCTCCAGGCATTCTTCTCCGTCTCCTGACTCTGCGGTCTATACTGATATCCATTTCATTACAGAACTCTTCGGCGGCATCTGCAGCGTTTGATACTACTGCCTCTCGTTCATTAGTTAAAAACACGGATAAAGAGTTCATTTTTAATGCACACTGGTCCAAAGCAAGTCCCTTTCTTTGAAAATATAGCTGAGCATCATTGATTTCTTTCAGCACTGGATCCCAGAAAAATAAGTACACAATGAATATGTATGACATGATGGAGGTCAACAGAGCTTCAGCATCGCCCTTTGTTGTGTCCAGATTTTCGGAGACCCCTTCACTCAGTTCTTCCAAGGCACTAACAACGTGAGTCAAGTTCTTCTTAAGACTAGAAACAGCATCATACTTAGCACTCCACCGCGTATCAGAGACTCGCTTGACAGTGATTTTGGAATGTTTTGTTAAGACATCCCAACGATGAGTAGAGGAAGAACAGTAGACGAAAATTCGTTCAATTGTTCCAAAGAAAGTTACAGCATTAGGACTCAGTCCCGCGGCATGAACTCCAGCCAAGTTCAGCGAGTGGTTATTGCAAGGAATGAAAACAGCGTGTTTGCTAACATCAAGAATTCTGCGTTGAACTCCAAGATGAATACCTGCCATCGTAGCAGCATTGTCATACCCTTGACCATAACAATTCTGGATATCCAGCCCATCCTCACGGAGCTTAGTGACAATGAGATCAGTAACTGCCTCAGCAGTCTTCCCCTCTAATTTAATAAAATCAACGAAGGATTCCTTCACCTCTACATTACCATCTTTAATCGACACATAGCGAATTACCTGAGACATCTGATCAATATGCGATATATCTGGTGTACTATCGAAAATTATTACAAAGTACTTTGCACTAGACACATTATCAATTATACATTTTCGAACATTACAGCCGATTAGTGTGATGAACTCATTTTGAATGTTAGGTGACAAATACGTAGTGGATATCTTGTCAGTCATTCGCATTTTTGTAAGATGTTCCCTAATTACTGGGTCATATTTGCCCATTAGTTTTATTAACTCCAAAAAGTTTCCAGAATTGCCAGCTAGCCCAGCTTCTTCATTTAAGTTCTCTCGGTGCCCTCGGAATGCAAGATCTTGTTTTGCCAAGAACATGATGCAGTCATAAATTCGTCTCAGTATTTCTTTCCACTTAGCAGTAGCATGTTTTATTTGCAACTGATGTGCATTATCTATTGTAGCATTCAACTGAAGGCGCATAGACAACTCTTTCCATTGTTCAAAGCATCGGGTATGATATGGACTGTTTTCATGTCCAGGTACTCTTGGATTCAGTTTCCTCCAGGCAAAAAATCCTTCTTCTTTTCCAAATGCACTGGAGATGTTGTTGAAGAGACGACAGCAAAAGCAATGCAAGCTACATTTTGAAGGTGAGAAGATTAGCATGACCTTTCAATTTTTTCGCCATTTTCCAAAGTTTTGAAATACCAAACTTTTGACATTGACCTATTGTTTGAATCAGCTGGAAAGGGTCCATTCATGTTTTTCAAATGTGATGGTCCACGTTTAATGAGTTCGACTCTCAAATTGTCCGTCATTGGAACGGGCCAGTTGCCAGAATCGTTAAACAGACTCTGTGGGTGATGGGTGGGTGGGTGACTTTGTGATGTAGATGAGGGTTGATCCTGATTATTTGGGGGTTCACTTGAAGTTGCCGCTTGAACATCTATCTCTAAAGATATATCACATTGCGGTTGGTCTCCTTGCTTCCCAGAAGGCACTGAAGGTGTGTCTGAGAATTCCATTAACTGATGAAATCGCTTAGCAGCACGCTTGCCTTCCTCCTCTTTTTTTCGCGAAGATTCTTGTATGCAGCACCACTCAGTCTCTGTCGTTTGCTCATGTTTGCTAATTCAGTAGGGTATCTGCAAAATAAAACAACCATTAATTATTAACATCATCAAAGCTCAAAGAATGCAAAGCCTAACCTAAATAATATAGGGAAAGTCTGAAAAATAGGGCTGGCAACCTTTCCGATGTGAAAATTTAACGCAACTATTTGTGGAAATAGTGGCATTGAGGTGGCATATATAGCATTTAATGATGATTTTTCATCAAAACCATGGATATTTTGTACACAAATAACGCGCGACAATGATGAGATATAATTTTTTGGAGGGTTGCATTTTAAAACATAAAAACCCAAAATTTTGCATCCTGCGCCCGCCTGACAGTAATTTGCCGCCCCTCGGGAAGTGCCGCTCGGGGCGGTCTCCCCTCTCGCCCCTCCCTTGATACGCCACTGGTTGGGTGTAGGTTTGAATTCGTGCAATTGCTTTAGGTCTTTGTGATGTTAAAGTTCTGAGTTTAATTTTGTGATGTTACAGTTCTGAGTTTAATTTTGATGTTACAGTCTGAGTTTAATTTTGTTGTGTTGTTGTTGTTGTTGTTGTTGTTTAGCCGATCAGCCCACCCTGATCGAGCAAGCCGGCGGCACGCAGGTAACCGATCGCCCTCTCCGGAGTGGACCAGAGGTTCAGCGCACTAGTGATGTTGTGTTGTGTTCGTTATTGTGCTAGAGCGGTAGGCTGTCATAATGTGTTCAATTGTTTGTGGTGTGTCCTGGCACAGGTGGCAGGTGTCGTCTATGGAGTTGTCTAGTCTGTGTTTATATGTCCGTAAGTTGGGGTGATATCCACATCGGAATCGTGCTAAGTTAACTCGATCCGATCTGCTCAGACTGATCTCTGACCTGTTAATGGGTGGCGGCTTCGCACCTAGGACCGCATTCGGACCGAGTCGTGTCAATGCTTTGTGGGTTGGGTGTGTGTGTATGTGTTTTCTGTACTGTGTGATGTCTGTGGGGCGTGGTATGGAATGGAGTACTTGGTTATAATGTCTCTCTGGTGCTACCCTAATGGTGCGAGGTGTTGGTGCATGATTGTACATGTAGTGGCAAGGGTGTTGTGAGTTAGTTGTCGCTGCTGCCATGAATTGTGTTCCCCTCATGTCTAAATGTTCCCTAAGTTTCAGTATTTTTGTTTCTGTGTGCAGGTGTTCTATTGGTGTTGTTTGAGTGCATCCTGTAATGATACGAAGTCCGTTGTTTTGTATTGTCTGTTAGGTGTTTGTGTGTGTGTTTGAGATAATGGGTGCCCAGCATGGGCTAGCATAGTCCATAACTGAGCGAATATATTGTTTGTATATGAGTGTTGTTGTTTCCTGCTGGTGTCCAAAGTTTGTGCTTGTTAGTACCCTAAGCGTGTTAAGTCTTGACGTACATTTGTTTTTAATGTCCTGAATGTGGTTTGCAAAAGATAATGATGTGTTGTATGTGACCCCAAGTATTTTGGTCATGTGAGTGTGTGGAATGTGGATGCTGTTTAGTGTAAGCTGTGGAATTACCTGGTGTTCTTTTGTGTTGCTTGTAAGCAAGGTGATGGTTGATTTTGTGGGCGCTACTTTGAGTCTATTGTGTGAGAGCCAGTCTTGTATACTGTTTATGTATGTCTGTAGGTTATTTGTAGCGGTGTCGATGTTGTTGTGGGTGGATGTTAGAGTGATGTCATCTGCATATGATGATAAGGTAAGCTTGTTATCTATGGGTGTTGGAATGTCATGCATGTATAAGTTGAAGAGTGTTGATGAGAGAACAGAGCCTTGAGGGACCCCGTTCGGAAAAAGCTTGTTTTTGGATGACTTGCCATTAAATGTGACATGTGAGTATCTTCCTGAAAGATAGTTGCTCAGCCACAGTTTGGTGTTATTGTGCATGGTTGTGTTGAGTATTTTCTTTATGAGAGGGAAGCGTGGGATAGCATCAAATGCTTTACTAACGTCTATTGTTGCTAATAGTGTACGTTGAGCTGGTCGTCTGGAGTTGATGCCATCCATGATGTGCTGCGTGAGGTTAGTTAGTAATGTCGTGGTTAAGTGGTGAGGTCTGAATCCATGTTGAGTAGGCAATAGTGGAATGTGTGGGTTGATGATTTGTAAGATTAGTCTTTCTGTTACTTTGGAAGGTGTGCATAGTAAAGTAATGGGTCTATAGGAAGCTGGTTCTGTTGGATTTTTGTTTGGTTTGAGTAGTGTAATAATTTTACCTTGTTTCCATATGTCAGGAATAATACAGTGTTGGTATGAATATGTGCTGATATTTGTGAGAGCTAGTATTCCTTGTGGGCCCAAGTGTTTAAGGTGTATGTTAGATATGTTGTCTGGTCCAGTAGCCTTCGAATTCTTAATGTTTTTGATGATCTTGGTGGTCTGGTCTGTATTGAAGGGTGTAATGGTCGTGTCGAGTCTGTAGGTTTTCTTGTGTCTGGCTGTTTGTCTGTCTGCGTGTTTCTGGTTGTTGTCTCTGTTTAAGTGACTAATCTTTGCGTAGTGATTAACTAGAATGTTAGCTTGTTGTGTGTATGTTGGGATATTATTTTGGCTGCGACAGATAGCCGCGTGTGAGGTGTGAATGCTGCTGTTAGAGTGGGTAATGCTGTTTATAGTCTTGTATAGCCTGGATGTATCTGTGGAGTGGTTTAGTGTTGTTATGAATTCCCTGAATGTTTCTGTTTGTTTTTCTTTGAGTTTGTTGTTTATTTCTGTGTTGAGCTGTTGTATCTACTGTTTTATGGCTTCTGTGTGTGGTGTTTGTGTGTTATATTTGAGGTTGTTACGTTGCCTTATGAGGTGGGCTATTTCTCTAGTGTAATTTGGGTTGTATTTCCTAATGTTGCCCTTGGGTATGTATTTGTTTGCATTATTGATGATCTGATTAAATGTCTTGAGTGCTGTATTGATGTTTATGATGGGTGTGCTGTTTAATGTGGTGAATTGTTCCTCAGTCTGTATTTTGAACTGTTCCCAATCAGCTTTCTTGTAATTTCTGTAAGTGTGCCTAAGGCTGTTGGGGCAGAGTGTAGAATGTGTTGTAATGATGATGGGTAGGTGGTCTGATGACAGTTGTTTTTCTGTTCTCCATTGTGTATGTGTTGCTAATGAGGGGGAACAGAACGTTATGTCTGGGGAGGAGTTTGAGTATCCTGCTTGATATGGTATGTGTGTATGTTCTTCTGTATTGTTAAGAATGAAGAGGCTGTTTAGTTGTGTGGCTATGTTGGCGCCTCTGGTGTTGTTTTGGTTGTGCAGGTACCAACTAGTGTCTTTGGCGTTGAAGTCTCCTCCTAAGATGACTTTAGTGAGAGAGGCCAGATTGTGTAACTGTTAATTTTGTGACATTACAGTTCTGAGTTGAATTTTGTGATGTTAATGAATCTTATGAGTAAGTTAAATTGCTGAAATAAATTTTAACCTACACCACAGGTTGAATTAAAAATTTAGTGTTTTTAGTTAGGATAGGCCTTGAGTGTAAAGAGTAAGGCCTACTTTGTGAGGTAGGCTTTTTGTATATTGAAATTGCAAATTGTAGTGTTTGAAGTAGGCCTTTAGTGTATGATATGTTAGGCCTACTATTTAAGGTAAAGTAAAGTGAGCCCATTAAATAGGCTTATGTTGTTGGCCTACTAAATATGCTTAGGTTGAAATTGGCCTATTTTTTAGGACCTAAAATGAGTTACGCCTGTTAAATCAACAAGGCTTTGTTTTGAATTTGAAGAGTAGGACCTATTAAATAGGCTTAATGTTGTGGGCCTACTAAATAGGCTTATGTTGAAGTGGGCCTATTTTTTATAGGACCTAAAGTGAATTAAGCCTGTTAAATGAACAAGGCTTTGTTTTCGGTTAGTGTAAAGGTAAAGTTTGTGTTCGTGTAAAGGTAAAGTTTGTGTTCGTGTAAAGGTTAAGGGATCGGCTCCCCAGTTACACAGGCCACCATATGAAAAAAATATATAGGACTATGGGTTGATTGCCTGATACGTGCCTGAACGTGTCAAAATTCGTGGACAATACTAAAATAGGTGGTAAAGTTCTTAACGTGGACGATAGAAATCGGCTCCAAGACGATGTAAATAGGATTATGGAGTGGACGGATAGGTGGCAGATGCAATTTAACGTAGACAAATGTAAAGTTTTGCATATAGGTTCTCGTACCAATAATTACACGTACACGATGGATAATAGACAGTAAGCGAGCGTTGACGAGGAAGTAGATTTAGGCGTACGCGTATCTAAGGATTTAAAAGTTTTAGGAACCAGTGCCTGGAGTCTTGCGCAAAAGCTAATAGGTTGTTAGGCTTTATAGCGCGTAATTTCAAATTTAAATCAAAGAATATTATATTGCCCCTTTACAAGTCCCTAGTCAGGCCTCATTTAGAATATGCCATTCAGTTTTGGTGCCCGCATTTGCGTGAGGATATTGATAGGTTGGAAAGGGTTCAGCGTCGCGCCACGAAACTAATTCCGTCATTGCACAATTAAAGAGTTAGACTTGCATTCACTCGAAACTAGGAGATTAAGGGGGGAGCTTACTGAAGTTTTCAAAATCGTTAATAAAATCGATAACGTAAATTTTGACAAACTGTTCACTTTCAATAATAGCAATATTCGTAATAACAGATTTAAGTTGCGTGGCAGACGTTTCATTACTAACATCGCTAAAAACTTTTTTACGTTTAAAGTAATTGATAAATGGAATAATCTTCCCGCGCCCGTCGTGAACTCGACCAGCGTTAACATGTTTAAGGACCGTTTAGATAGGCATTTTAAAAATATTAACGTTGTTTAAAATAATAAAACAATTAGTAACAGGAGCTCTCGGGGTGATGGTCGAGGATGAGTCTGTTGACGATTAATGCCAGCTTGTGATATGCCAGCAATAAACTAAAAAAAAAATTAGACTAACACGAACATAGATGTAGCTCGTAGCGTAAACTAACTCACTTTTGTTATACTCTACCTACTTCTTTTTTTTTCTTATCCTCTCCTTATTTGCATGTCTGTAACTCTCTTTACTTGCATGTCTGTAGTTTGCATGGTATGACAGTGTTTGAGGTAAGACTATGTTTGTATGGTTTGTAAACGTTCTTGGTTTACTTCTTTTCATCTTTCACCCCTTTCCTATTCTCTTCAACTATTTTTCCGACTTGTCGGCAGTGGCCGGCGGATGATGATGATGAGTCTTTCTTTCTCTTTTTCTGAATGAATGTTAACCCATGAATGATAGGTTTTGCTATTTACTTAACCCCTTATTCTCCTCTTTTAACCCCCTACTCTTTCCTTTCTCTCGGGCTAACCTTAGAGTGGATCTTAGGGTCTTTGTTAGACTTAGCTTCTGTAGATATTTTCTTCAGTAAAAACAGAGCTAAAATAATCATTAAAAATACCAACAATATCCTGATCTTTTTCAAACATCCTATCAGTATCCTATCTATCCTTCTAGTATAGGTAGCTTATCGGGTAGGTTAGACAGAATTGAGGAAGGGGTTAAGGTTGGTCCAAGATTAGTAGACTGGGAGGGATTTAGAGAAGTTAAGGGTGGAGCTAGGCCACATACGTTAGGTGATAGGAATCTCCCCCCTATCAAGGTTTCAAACCCTTTCACAGTTGGATTGGGATGTGAATGAGGGGGAAACTATTTTAAATGGCGACTCTTTAGTGCGCCATATGGATAAGGAGTTCGTTGAACGGAATCCAACCAAGAGGAGGAGGGTCTGTCTATCAGGGGCCAGGGTTAACAGAATTAGAGACGAAGTAGATAGGATTGATGTTGCCTCCCGTCACTCGATGTTGGTGATGATGGTAGGAGAGCAACGACTCGTACAGGCCCGATACAAGAGTGCCTGACGTTTTGGAGAGATATAGGGGGTTAATTAGTACCCTGAAGACAACGTCAGATAGGTCTTTAGTTCTAGGTATTACCCCTAGGCACGGTTTGGGTCTTAGGATTATGTCAAAAACAATATTTTTGAATACTAAACTGGAAGAGATTTGTGCTCAGGAAAATGTACCCTTCATAAAGCTGTGGTCAAAACTTAGTAATCCTAGCCTTTTTATAAAAGATGGGGGTGCATTTCAATGAAATATTGTAACGCGTGTAGTATTAGAAATAGATTGAACGAATTTAAGGCGATAATTTATTCCAGGAACTACGATATAGTTGCTATAACCGAAACGTGGTTAAATACCATGACTCGGGACTTGCTGGGAGAACTTGATATAGTGGGTTTTAAACTTTCTACTGGGGTAATATTCGGGAAAGGACCCAGTCACATCCAGTTACAATAATAACATATCCTGAATCCTCATTAAAAATTACCCAGAAAAACTATCATCTCATGTTCTGCAGATTGATTTAATACTAATTTCATAATAAGGTTGGCATTTTAATTTGGGTAAGTCTTGTTTAAGTTTATTTTGGCTACTTTTGCGGTGCTTCATTTGGTTTCTGGCTGCTTTCTTTGAATCTTTCGTTCAGTTTGAAGCTGAATTTGTTCGAGCATGATGTGTGATTCCTGTGACCTGTGGAAATAGGTAAGGTCAGGTTAGGTTTTATAACAAACACCACAATACATTTTTCTGGTTGTATTTGATGTGCTTTATTCAAATCTGACCTTCGTTTCTTGAGTAAATGAACACAACTTATGAAAACTTGATTGTTTCATAACTTCGTTTTGGTTCATTTGCACAAAAAATGAAAGTCAGATTTGAACAAAGCACATCATATACTACCAGAAAAATGTATTGTGGTATTCGAACTGCGTCGGGTCCTTTGCCGAATAGTTACCGAAAGCTGTATAGGAAAGCTGTCTCTGTGTCCGGGAAACGCGGGCCGACGTGAAAAATAGTTTTGAACGCCGATCCTGGTAAAAAATAATTTAAACGTCTTTTATTGTAACGCGCGTTGAACGAATTTAAGGCGATAATTTATTCCAGTAACTACGATATAGTTGCTATAACCAAAACGTGGTTAAATACCGTGACTCGGAACTTGCTGGGGGAACTTGTTATAGTGGGTTTTAAACTTTTTACTAATGATAGGTTACATAGGATTGGTGGAAACGTTTTGTTGTACATACGTAATTCCCTTAGGGCTATCGCGGTTAAGATAGATTTTCTGGCAGCAATTAATGCGATATGTGTTGAAGTTAGGGCGCGTAGTATTAGTTTTAATTTTGTTGTTGTTTATAGACCTCCCTTCAACCCCTCGATACCGATATTAAATTTTACACACGTCTTGTTAACTTTATTAATAATTGAATAGTATAATTGTCGGAGACTTTAACTGCCCTAACGTTAATTACGAGACTTTTACTGGTAATGATGAGGGTTTGAGATTGATTGAGTTCATGGAAGATAATTTTTTACGACAGATGGTTACCGAACCAACGCGCGGTGACAATATTTTAGATGTGATGATGACGAACGACGAAAATATTGTCGAGGTTTAGAAGTAGATAAGAGTTTGGGATGTAGTGATCAACAAATTATTAGGTTTAAGCTATTGATAGAAAACACTAAGAATAGTAACGTAACAAGTCCTTGATTTTCATAGGGCTAATTTTGATAGTTTTGCGGATAGGATGAGAGTAGTGGACTGGGATAATTTATTTATGGGTAATGACGCTAATTTTCATTGAGGCGTTTAAAGAAAGTTTTTGAATATCGAAAGGGAGTTTATTCCTCGTAGGCTCACGCGCGCTAGAAATCATGGTAGGCTCAAGTGGTGGACTAGGGAAGTAGGCGAGTTCATAAATGAGCGTAACAGAGCGTATAGACTTAATAAGCGCAATGGCACGGTAGCTAACTTTAATAGATATATCGAGCTCAGACGTCAAGTTAAAAGATCTGTTAGGAATGCTAAGCGTAATTTTGAGATACTTATTGCTGCGGATAGTAAACATAATCCGAAAATGTTTTTTTGACTACGTCAATAATCGTAAGTCGATAAAAAATAACAGGCCCTCTAGTGGACGTTAACAGCGCTTTGGCTTCCGAGGCAATGGCGGGTATTTTTAACGACTTTATTGCGACAGTTTTTACCGTAGAAGATGTAAATAATGTCCTCGACGTGGACAATATCGTTCAATTTAGTAGCGAGACTATTTTGAATGAAATAACTGTTTACGAGGGTGAGATTGTGCATTATATCGATAAGCTAAAAGTAAGCAAGGCTCCAGGCCCTGACCTCTTTACCCTAGACATTTGAAAGATTTGAAAGAGGTTATCGTAAGCCCCTTAACGAAGATTTTTAATCAGTCAATGGAAGCGGGGATTATTCCTGAAGACTTCAAATTAGCTAACGTTACGCCCATTTTTAAAAAACGCGACAGCACGGTAGCTAGCAATTATAGGCCTATTAGCTTAACGTCAATTGTCGGTAAACTTTTGGAATCCGTAGTTAGGGATCGTACCATCGATCACTTAGAAAATCGCAATTTGATTAATAGTAGTCAGCATGGGTTTCGACGCCATAGATCTTGTTTAACTAATTTGTTAGAATTTTATAATGAAATAGTGCGCGAATACGATAGGCATAGAGACGTTTTCTTAAAGTCTAAATAAATAATAGACTTTAAGAAAACGTTCGATACAGTTCCTCACAGAAGATTAATTGCGAAGGTTAAAGCGCACGGTATACGCGGTTGGGTTGGGTACGACTCGATGTGGCCGACTCGATGCGACCCAACTCGATGTGGCCGACTCGATGTCAGGACAACTCGATGTGATATCCCTAAGGGATATTTTCGTTAGTTTTAACGAAAATATCACAACTTAACCTAACCAATCGTCAAGGGCGTACAGTTGACCTAACCGGGTATTCAGTTAACCTACATTAAATATATGAAGAAAATGAAATCGACTTGGCCTGGCATCGACTTGGCTTGACATCGAGTTGTCCTGACATCGAGTCGGCCACATCGAGTTGGGTCGCATCGAGTCGGCCACGTCGAATTGTCCCTGCCCCACGCGGTTAGGTAGCTAACTGGGTTAGAGGAATGGCTTCGTGCTAAGAAACAGAGGGTCGTTGTTAATGGTAGTAAATCGGGGTGGTTGGATGTAGGTAGCGGTGTCCCTCAGGGTTCAGTGTTAGGCCCATTGCTATTCGTAATCTACATTAACGACATAGATGTAGGCTTGAGCAGTAACGTGTCAAAAATCGGCGGACAATACTGAAATAGGCGGTAAAGTTCTTAACGTGGATTATAAAAATAGGCTCCAAGACGATGTAAATAGGATTATGGAGTGGACGGATAAGTGACAGATGCAATTTAACGTAGGCAAATGTAAAGTTTTGCATATAGGTTCTCGTAACAATAATTACACGTACACGATGGACAATAGACAGTTAGCGAGCATTGATGAGGAAGTAGATTTAGGCGTACGCGTATCTAAGGATTTAAAAGTTAGGAACCAGTGCCTGGAGTCTTGCGCAAAAGGTAATAAGATGTTAGGCTTCATAGGGTGTAATTTCAAATTTAAATCGAGGAATATTATATTGCCCCTTTACAAGACCCTAGTCAGGCCTCATTTAGAATATGCGGTTTAGTTTTGGTGCCCGTATTTGCGTGAGGATATTGATAGGTTGGAAAGGGTTCAGCATCGGGCTACAAAACTAATTCCGTCATTGCGCAACAAGTTTTACGAACATAGGATTAAAGAGTTCGACTTGCATTCACTCGAAACTAACATAAATACTGACAAACTGTTTACTTTAGATAATAGCAATACTCGTAATAACTGATTTAAGTTGCGTGGCAGACGATTCATTACTAACGTCGCCAAAAACCTTTTTACGTTTAAAGTAATTGATAAATGGTATAATCTTCCAGCGTCCGTCGTGAACTCTACCAGCGTTAATATGTTTAAAAACCGTTTAGATAGGCATTTTAAAAATATTAATGTTTAAAATAATAAAACAATTAGCAACAGGAGCTCTGGGGGTAATGGTCGAGGATGAGTCTGTTGACGATTAATGCCAGCTTGTTACATGCCTGCATGTGATATGCCAACAATAAAATTATTAAAAAAAAATTAGATTAACACGAAATTAGATGTAGTTCGTAGGTAAACTAATCCACTTTTTGTTATACTCTTCCTAATTTTTTTCTTTTCTTATCCTCTCTTTACTTGCAAGTCTGTAGTTTGCATGGTATGACAGTGTTTGAGTTAAGACTGTGTTTGCATGGTTTGTAAGCGCTTTTATTTTACTTCTTTTCATCTTTCACCCCTTTCCTATTCTACAGATCTACAGAAGCTAAGGCTAACAAAGACCCTAAGATCCACTCTAAGGTTAGCCCGAGAGAAAGGAAAGAGGAGGGGGTTAAAGGAGGAGAATAAGGGGATAAGTAAGTAGCAAAACCTATCATTCGTGGGTTAACATTCATTCAGAAAAAGAGAAAGATTCCCCATCATCATCCGCTGGCCACTGCCGACAAGTCGGAAAAATAGTCGAAAGGAATAGGAGAGGGGTGAAAGATGAAAAGAAGTAAAACAAGAATGCTTACAAACCATGCAAACAGTCTTAACTCACTGTCATACCATGCAAACTACAGACATGCAAGTAAGGAGAGGATTAAAAAAAAAAAGTAGGTAGAGTATAACAAAAAGTGGGTTAGTTTATTCTCCGAGCTACATCTACGTTCGTGTTAGTCTAATTTTTCTTTTTAATTTTATTGCTGGCATCACACGCTGGCATGTCACAAGTTGGCATTAATCGTCAACAGACTCATCCTCGACCACCACCCCCAGAGCTCCTGTTACTAATTGTTTTTTATTTTAAAGAACGTTAATATTTTTAAAATGCCTATCTAAACGGTTCTTAAACATATTAACATTGGTAGAGTTAACGACTGACGCGGGAAGATTATTCCATTTATCAATTACTTTAAACGTAAAGAGGTTTTTAGCGATATTAGTAATGAAACGTCTGCCACGCAACTTAAATCTGTTATTATGAGTATTGCTATTATCGAAAGTGAACAGTTTGTCAAAATTTACGTTATCGATGTTATTAACGATTTTGAAAACTTCAGTAAGCTTTCCCCCTTAATCTCCTAGTTTCGAGTGAATACAGGTCTAACTCTTTAATCCTACCTTCATAAGGCTTGTTGCGCAATGACGGAATTAGTTTCGTGGCACGACGCTGAACTTTTTCTAACCTATCAATATCCTCACGCAAATACGGGCACCAAAACTGAACGGCATATTCTGAATGAGGGCAGACTAGGGACTTGTCCATCGTGTACGTGTAATTATTGGTACGAGAACCTATATGCAAAACTTTACATTTGTCTACGTTAAATTGCATCCGCCACTTATCCATTCACTCCATAATCCTATTTACATCGTCTTGGAGCCTATTTCTATCGTCCTCGTTAACAACCTTACCGCCTATTTTAGTATCGTCCGCGAATTTTGACACGTTACTAGTCAATCCTACATCTATGTCGTTAATGTAAATTACGAATAGCAATGGGCCTAACACTGAACCCTGTGGGACACCGCTACCTACATCCAACAACCCCGATTTACTGCCGTTAACAACGACCCTCTGTTTCCTAGCACGAAGCTATTCCTCTAACCAGTTAGCAACCTAACCGCGTATACCGTGCGCTTTAACCTTCGCAATTAATCTTCTGTGCGGAACTGTATCGAACGTTTTCTTAAAGTCTAAATAAATAACGTCTAAATAAATATCGTATTCGCGCACTATTTCGTTATAAAATTCTAACAAATTAGTTAAACAAGATCTATGGCGTCGAAACCTATGCTGATTACTATTAATCAAATCTCTACTTTCTAAGTGATCGATGATATGATCCCTAACTACGGATTCCAAAAGTTTACCGACAATTGACGTTAAGCTAATAGGTCTATAATTGCTAGCTACTGTGCGGTCGCCTTTTTTAAAAATGGGCGTGACGTTAGTTAATTTGAAGTCTTCAGGAATAATCTCTGTTTCGAGTCACTGATTAAAAATCTTCGTTAAGGGGCTCACGATAACGTCTTTCAAATGTCTGGGATAAAAAGCGTCAGGGCCTGGAGCCTTGCTAACTTTTAGCCTATCGATATAATGTGCAATCTCACCCTCGTAAACAGTTATTTCATTCAAAATAGTCTCGCTACTAAATGGAACGATATCGTCCACGTCGGGGACATTATTTACGTCTTCTACGGTAAAAACTGTCGCAAAAAAGTTATTGAAAATACCCGCCATCGCCTGAGCGTCAGAAGCCAAAGCGCCGTTAACATCCACTAGAGGGCCTGTTATCCTTTATCGGCTTACGATTATTGACGTATTCAAAAAACTTCTTTGGATTATGTTTACTATCCGCAGCTATAAGTATCTCTAAATTACGCTTAGCATTCCTAACAGATCTTTTAACTTGACGTCTAAGCTCGATATATCTATTAAAGTTACGCTCGTTTATGAACTCGCCTACTTCCCTAGTTCACCACTTGGGCTTACCATGATTTCTAGCGCGCTTGGGCCTACGAGGAATAAACTCCCTTTCAATATTCATAAAACTTTCTTTAAACGCCTCCCAATGCATATTTGTGTCATTACCCATAAATAAGTTATCCCAGTCCACTACTCTCATCCTATCCGCAAAACTATCAAAATTAGCCCTACGAAAATCAGGGACTTCTATTACGTTACTATCCTTAGTGTTTTCTATCAATAACTTAAACCTAAGAATTTGATGATCACTACATCCTAAACTCTCGCCTACTTCTAAACCTTCAACTATATTTTCACCGTTCGTCATCACCAAATCTAAAATATTGTCACCGCGCGTTGGTTCGGTAACCATCTGTCGTAAAAAAATTATCTTCCATGAACTCAATCAATCTCAAACCCTCCTCATTACCAGTAAAAGTCTCGTAATTAACATTAGGGCAGTTAAAGTCTCCGACAATTATAGGGCCTACTATTCCGATTGTCAATAAAGTTACCAAGAAGTGAGTAAAATCTAGTATCGGTATCGAGGGGTTGAACGGGAGGTCAAAAAACAACAACAAAATTAAAACTTATACTACGCGCCCTAACTTCAACGCATATCGCATTAATTGCTGCCGGAATTACGAATGTACAGCAAAACGCCGCCACCAATCCTGTGTATAATGTAACCTATCATTAGTATAGAGTTTAAAACCCGGTATATTAAATTCCCCCAACAAGTCCCAAGTCACGGTATTTAACTATGTTTCAGTGATAACAACTATATCGTAGTTACCGGAACAAATTATCGCCTTAAATTCGTTTAATTTATTTCTAATACTACGCGCGTTACAATAAAAGACGTTTAAGTTATTTTTTACCACAGGCCGGCGTTTTAAACTATTTTTCACGTCGGGCCCGCGTTCCACGGACCCACAACGTTTAAAGAAGGCTTTGACCTATACAGCCTTCGTACGTTTTCGTCAATTAACCTACCTAGCCTAGCATTACCTATTTCATTAAAATGCACCCCATCTTTTATAAAAAGGCTAGGATCACTGAATTCTGACCACAGCTTACGAAGGGTACATTTTCCTCAGCACAAATCTCTTCTAATTTAGTATTTACTTTAAAAGAAATACCTTGTTTGCACCTATTATTTTTGGCTCTTTTAATGAATAATTTGGAACTTCACATTAAACATGTATTTTTCTTACTTTTGCTGATGCAAACTTATCAATAATGTCATCAAAATTTGTTATTTCAGTTTCCTCACGTTCAATGCTGAGCAAGGCTAAAGCAGAAAGTCTTTCTTGGCCCACTGAAGCTCTCAAATATGATAAGATCAATGTTAACTTGCTGAAAGATCGCTCACAGCTGGCAATTGAAATTGCAATTGTGAGCATTATCTGAATAGCTACTCTCAAATTTGGAAAAACATTTTCATCTCCATACTAAACAATAAACTTGGAGTTCCTCAGCTTTAGAAATCTGAACAATTGGGCGACTTTTCAGAAGCATCTTACAATCCAGGATTTCTTCATAAAGCTCAAAGCCGTCAATATCATTGCTATAAAACTGTCCAAGGTTGAGACAACTTTTCTTTAAGATATTTACGTCATGACTACTGTTGCTTTTATTTGAGTCAAACAATAATCCTCTAGCATCTAAAAGAAATCCAAATTTTGAATCCAAGTCATGGAGACGGACAAATCTTTCTTCCATTTCATTATGGAGACGATCAATAGTTTCTTTCATTATTCTCATCATTCCTTCTTTCGCAGTTAACCCTACATCCTTGGCTTTTTCACCAGGCATTTGTTTCTTCTTTCTGGGGCGTCTTTCTACTTGAATATCCCATTCATCACACAGTTTCAGCCCTGCTTCAAGTGATTCATTGGCCAATGATTCTCGACTGCTTAAAAAATAATCTTGAAGGGCTTTTAAATCATAAGCAGCATCATGAAAGTTCATGGTATGATCTTGGAGTCGTTTTTGAACACGATCAATCCGAACAAGAATTTTGTTCCAAAATCCAAGCAAAGCCAAGAAATGAAAAGTCAAAATTTGATTCAGCACCTGCCTTGCATCACCTCTTGTATCAGCAGTTTCATTTTGATCATCAACCGTGCTTTGCAAGAGTTCCACTATAATATCAAAGTATTCATGAACAGGCTTCACAGCCTCTGTTCTGGAACTCCATCGAGTTTCAGATTCAGATTTGACAACTATTGGTATGGCATCTTTCAGCTTTTGCCAACAAAGAGTTGAACGTGAAAAGAATATAATAAAGCGACTGAATTCCACCAAAAAAAGTCACCATCATTGCATCATGGTTAGCAGCACGCACTCCAACCAAATTGAGAGAATGATTATCGCAATTTACAAAAATAGCTTTGCTATTTTTTTCAATAATCCTCTGTTGAACACCACTTTTATAACCAGCCATAACTGCAGCATTGTAATAGCATTGAGATCGACAGTCTTCTAACGGCATTTTGTCTTTTTCCAGTTTTTCCAAAATCACTTCCACAATGTTTTCAGCATCCTTTCGTTTTAATTGGATAAATACAAGAAAAGACTCTTTTATAAAAATTGTTTTCTCCTGAAAATCAATATCAACATAACGAACTGTTTCTGCCATTTGCTCTCGATGTGCTTGATGTGGAGTAGAATCAAACATGAGGCCAAAATATTTGGCCTTATGAATGCTCTGTAAATTTCTGGCGAACAGTAGAAGCCATCAGCTGAATAAATTCATTCTGCACTAACGGAGATAAATATGATGTTCTTCCAGGGTGCTTTTCCACAATACTGAGATGTTCTTTCATGACAGGATCAAACCTTGCCAACAATTTTAATAACCCAAGAAAATTTCCAATATTGCTTTCCTCTTCCTGTCTAAGGGATTCCTTGTGACCACGCAATGCAAGGTTCTGAGTTGCTAAAAATTTTATGCAATGGAGAATTCTGTGGAGAATATCTCGCCATTTTTGTTTTTCTGCTGCAATTTGAGCTTGAAGCTCTACGTCAATGATTCCTCTGTTTTCTAAAAGATTTCTTTCCATTTCCTTCCATCGGGTGAAGCAGTATCGATGATTTTTTGCATTTTCATGGGTGCTAAGCCTTTCTGGTGCTTTCCAATGATTGAACCCATTTTCTTGCTCCAATGAAGACTGATTGTCAATTTGAGAAAATAGCAAACAACAAAAGCAAAAAGCTGCTTTCTTCTCTGGAGAATAAACAAGCCATGAGCGCCAAACTTCTTCTCCACATCCATTTCCCAACTTTCTTTTAAACCATCTTTCATTCATTGATCGGTTTTGTGTGGGAACAAATGGCCCTTCACTATTTTGAAAATACTTCGAACCCAATGTGACCATTTCTGTCCTCAGGGCATCTGATAAAATTACTTTTTTTGATATTTTATCAAACTCCAAGGAGCCTACATCGTGATGCTGAATCGCATCTGGTATAGGCTGTGCTGTTTTTTTCCTGCTTTTCGCTACTCAAAGTTTTAGTATTTTCTGGCTTCTTGAAAGACACTTCTGGTTCTTGAAAGACACTTAATTCTCCTTCTGATATACTGGCGGGTTGGTCAACACTCCTATCTGATGCAGTTAATGCTGATGAAGGACCAGCTTGTTGCTGTTCAAGAAATGATATCATAAAGCCACTTGACTTTTTAGCTTCTGCTTCTTGCATTTTTCTTTTCTTCCTGCCTTCTGCTCCACTCAGCTTCTTTTTCGGACTTTTCGGTATCGGCAATGTTCGCTTCATGGTAAAATTTTCTCGAGAAAGAAACAAAAAAATAGAATAAATTAATAATTCATAATAAAATTCTAATAAAAATAGAATGAATTAATAAAGTTAAATGAAGTTAAAAATCTGAAATTCATGGAAATTCGATGGCTAGAGATATGGTACCGGTACATTTCCAAAAGAGCATGTTTTTACTCTTAAATTTTTTTTTTTTAAATCATAAAAATGGCGCTCCCCCAAATTTGGCACCCAGGGCACGCGCCCCCACCTGCCCCACCCTAGTTACGCCACTGATTAAAAGTTATTTCATTAAAATAAACAAGCAATGAAATAGGTATAAGTTAAAACTGTTTATAATTATTAAAATCAAGCAGAGTAAATTAGAGTGTAGCTAGCGACGGATTTTTCTCCACTCAACAATTTTGTATGTGTTCTAGTTTACAGTGAGTCGTGGCTGCCCGAGCATCATGTTGAAGAGGACAAAGCCGTCAGGTGCACAGGGAAGAAAGAGAAGAAAAGAGGAAGAGGAGATGCGATCGAAAAGTAGAGGTATGTCATGAACATTTTATTTAAGTTTCATTTTTATATTTTAAACTGTAAAATCAAGATAAGTTTGCTACTTTAAGTAGGCAATCCGCTATTTTAGGCAAAAATCATAAATTTTTAATTTTTTTGCTGAAATGACTTCTAAAATTTGTCTGCTTCATATTTGTGTTGTCAGATTTTGGGTTTTTTTTTAAAACCCTCACCCTCACCATAACCTACCCTTTATGGCTAGGTGTAAGGTTTATAGGCATGTAGTTTTAGTATTAGGCTTAACTAGATTTCTGCTGTTATTTACATGTACTTATCAGTGTGACCACTACATTTTTAATTATCCCAAGAACACCCAACAAAATTTCTCCAGAATTCCCAAGGTTATATAAATATTTGAATGATTTAATTTCATTGAATTATATTTTTCTTTAACAAAAATGTGACAATAATCTGGAAAATACACAATAAACAAATATAAACCCCAAATAAAATAAATGGTATGTGGCAGTAATAAGTTATTTACAATGACAGAAGCAACTGTGTGTCATCATGTTTGCTTCACATGATAACATTTATTTATATCGTTTCAGATGCACTTCTAAAATATCTTGGGGGACCCTCCTCTGCTAAAACTGGGATGTCTGTGAATGAAGGGCCATCTACTTCCACCTCTACTTCTTCTGCGCCAGTTTCCTCAGATGAAGGCACATCAATCAACTTCTCTACCCTACCACTTTCTTTAGGTATGTACAAGACGGTAGCATAGATATTAGTATCATATTACCGTTATTAAATTACTATATGTCCTCTTGTCTGATAACAAGGAGGGCTAAGTTGGTTAGCTTGTACAAAATGACACAATCATCATATGAATCATGTTTAACCTATCATAAGCATAATGTAAATAAATGAATTGGGGAAAAAGCATAACAGAGTTACAAAGGACGTGTTTATATTTCAAATGATATAATAGTTAAGACTAAAAACCAAGGACACAAATCTAGGTGAAGTTGTACTTATCATAAACATGAATGATTGTTTAACCCATGATAAGCATACTGTAAATAAATAAATCGATTCTCATCTGCTCTATATCCTTTCAGATGCACCTGAAAGACATCATGGACAAGGACATCATGGACAAAGACATCATGGACAAGGACATCATGGACAAGGACATCATGGACAAGGACATCATGGACATGTGCGACAGGACATTCAGGACAGAAGGCCATTCAGCATTATCAATTGGTTCTGCATCTGTCTGGATGGGCGGAATCGATGTGCCTTGATCAGCAGGTTCAGCCCAGGAGGATCCTTCAGGTGCATCTGAAAGGATATAGAGCAGATGAGAATCGATTTATTTATTTACAGTATGCTTATCATGGGTTAATCATTCTCATATATATATATATATATATATATATATATATATATGGGGTGTGTCAATTTTGGGGGTGAAATGACTAAATTGAAAATCATGTGATTTGGTAGCAATTTAATGTAATCATTTGGCATACAAAATAATATCCTTGCTTCAAAAACAATAAAAAATAACTCCTATCAACATCAATTTTAATTCAAAAATTCCATTTTTCCGTAAATTCATAACAAATGTGCGCAAACATCCTATCAACATTTAAAGTGGCAATAAGATATCATTCAGAGTCTTTATTTGAAAGTAACCAATGCAGTCATGTCCTTTTTGCTGCGGTTCCTTGATATCAGCATTCGGCTTGCTACTTGCGCTTTGATGTAGCCTTCTCGCCTCTCGTGACTGTAAACTTGACTAGCTGCTTCTGTGACCATTTTCACACATCTCTCCACACTCTGAGTGTGAGAAGGCCACTTTGGCACTTGCATTGGGGCCTCTTTAAGTTGTGTTAAATCTTCGTTTGTTATACATGTTGTCAGTGGTGGCTCCAAAACTTCCGTACTCAAGTTAACTAATTCTGACAATTTCGTGGCATTGACGTTTATCGGAGGTACCTTCCTTGTCTGAACAGAGCAGTCTCCCAGCTGGTCATCATCTAGTGATGTTCCTCTAAGCTTTAGAATGATTTCCACAGCCTCAGTTCGCTCTTTGGTACATTGGCTGCAGAATATTGCTTGCAAAACTGCCTCTGGCCTAGCATACCAAGCGGACCTTCTCACCACAGGTAACACGATGTCCACCACTACTTTCGTTTGGGTTCTCAGTAGCTGTAATTGAAACAAGATGTGGTTGGGCCCCTCCATCCACATTGGATTAAGTTTTACATTGAACCAGTGAGGAAGATAAAACCCAATAATAAATTCAACAATCAACATCAAATTCTGTAGCATTTTGTCCTTCAGTGCATGTTTGGAAACCCAAATCCTGCAGGAACGAATCGCTGTAGTTAACCAACGACTGTGACACTAATTTTAACTCTCAAAAGCAAACAACCATGCACAAAAGCGCCTTTGCAGTGGACAACTTTTCTCCAATACTATATATACACACAGTGTTTCAACAACTTATTGTTTGGATTTATTTACACAATACTAAGGTTTCTCCAAATCCATAAATATACCACAGGTTCTATGCAGTACTTTTTCTTCTTTTTTTCTAAACACTTGATCAATGCACCCACTCCTTTTGTCCAACCAACATATTTATTTCTTGAGTAAATTGCTTGTTATCTTACCTGTTTTGTTAAAAAATTGCAATTCTTCAGTTCATGACCACTAATTACAAGCTTTTTCAGCAGAACAACTAGATACTTGGAATTCTGAATTCTTTTCTTTGAAATGTCAACTTCAATTAATGGTTTCTTCCTTGCTGTTTTCTTATCTTCAAAGCTTAAACTTTGGTTCAAATCACACTCATTCAGTGATTTGGGCATGTCTCTTACGTGAAATTTTGGCCCTCTGAAATAAATTGTTGAATGTTTAGTTTAAACCTTTAAATCTGACGCTACATCAGAGACTGGACAGGCATAGGCGTGGTTTGGTCATATACATTAAGAATGATTTAACTTTAGGTCAGAGTGATAGTATTAAATTAGACAATAGGATAGAATCAATTTGGGTTGATATCTATGTTTCAGGCAAAGAGTATATTCAGATTGGTTTGGAGGTCTGTAAAATGCACCTAACACAGAAAGTTGATGACAGCATGGTTCAAGAAATAAATAAAGGTTGTAGTGCTAGAACATTAATTATGGGAGATTTCAACTTGCCTCATGTAGACTGGATCCTTTTAGAAGGAAATAATAGGGAAGGTAACTTCTCCATTGACTGCTACAATGAGTGTTTACTAATGCAATTTGTAGACAAACCAACTAGGGATCAAGCAATCTTAGATCTGGTTCTTTCCAATGATCATGAACTTATTAGGGAACTTGCAGTAGGAGAGTCATTAGGAAAGAGTGACCATTGGATCATATGTTTTAAGCCAGAATTAAATGGGGATCTAGTCAACAATGACCATCTAGTCCCTTGCTTCTCAAAGGGTGATTACAGTAAATTTAGGGAGTAGTTCGGCTCAGTAAAGTGGGATAATGAATTTGCGAATAAAAATGCTATTGAAATGTAGCCTTGATTCAAAGAAATTTTTGAAATGTACAATGTTGTGTATTCCTTTCAGAACTGTTAGGAATAACAAGATTAGGAAACCTTCATGGTGAAATTAGGAAATAGCCAAAATGATTAAAAATAAAAAAGGGCATTCAGGGAATTTAAAGGCAGTGATAATATTTTGGACTTGGATAATTAATTAATTATACGCAGTTAAGAAATAAGCTAAATAGTTTGATTAGGAAAAGCAAACGGCATGGTGAAATTAAAGTGTACACGTATAATAATAAAAAGCATGATAGGATTGGCCCAATAGAACATGATGATAGGATGTCTGATAAAGATCAGGATATTGTTGGTATTTTTAATGATTAGCTCTGTTTTTACTGAAGAAAATTTAAATAACTTTTGATTTTAATTCTCTAGATTCTGTAAACTCTGCAATTCTTGATCATATTCATATAAGGAAGGATGATGTTAGGCAAGTGATTCATACATTGAAGTCAAATAAGGCTGCTGAACCTGATAATATATATGCTAAGATTCTCAGAGAAGGGGAGGAAAGCTTGTCTGAGGCACTAACTATTTTGTTTGCTAGGTCTTTTAATAATGCTGACGTATCAGATGAATGGAAAAAAGCAAATATAGTATCAATTTACAAAAAGGGTTGTAAGGAGGAGGTAGGAAATTATAGGTCTGTTAGTTTAACATCATTGGTAGGAAAGATATTAGAAAGAATTATAAAGAATAATATTCAAGATCATTTGGAAAATTTTAATCTTATATCAAGTTCACAACATGAATTTAGATCAGGAAGGGCTTGTTTGTCTAATCTTTTCAACTTTTTAGAGTTTGTAACAGATCAGGTAGATAATGGAAATGATGTAGATGTTATTTATTTGGATTTTAGTAAAGCATTTGACAATGTTCCACAGAGAAGACTTCTATATAAATTAAAAGCTCATGGGATATTGAGGTCAGTTATAAATTGGGTAGAAAAATGGTTAGAAGACAGAGAACAGAGTAATTCTAAATGGTCATGAATCTGGGTGGCAGAAAGTGAAAAGTGGAGTACCACAGGGATCAGTTTTAGGTCCATTACTCTTTATTTTATATCTAAATGACTTAGAGAAGGAAGTAAGTAGTAAACTCTCTAAATTTGCAGATGATACAAAAGTAGTTGCCCCAGTTACAAATATAGAAAATTCTTATAAACTGCAAAAAGATATAGATAGATTAGTTGCTTGGGCTAACAAATGGCAGATGGAATTCAATGTTCAGAAATGCAGTCATGCATTTTGGTAGAAATAATGAAAACTTTACTTATGAGATGCAAGAGAACTGGTTAGGGGATGTTGGACGGAAAAGATCTTGGCATTATAGTTAGTAATGATCTAAAATTTTCTAAGCAGTACTTAGAGCAGGGGTGCTCACATCCTGGCACAGTGTGATTCTGACGATGGCACATGGACACTCATCAAGGCAAATGAAAAATCAATGGTTATAATGCTACACCAGCCTGAATTCAGAATGCCCTCAATTTGAGAATTTTTGGAGTGGTAATTGACAACTCTTCTAAGACTGCCTGGAGAACTTGCGCAATAAAAAAAATTCAGTTACTGAATAATCATTCATGTGTTAAGTCATCATATCTGACAAATTGGCTGGAGGGAAGCAAGTACACAAGGCTTTGTAATGCAGGTACCATAAAGAAACGTAAAATATAGTTATAAAATACACACGACATTTATTGCTTTACTGATAATGCAATTTATTTGTACAATATAAAAAAGTATATTAACTTAGGCCTATGTGACATAGTTATAGTGGCACATTACATTTTGCATTTTGGAAAAATCGCATAAAATAGCACAGGATTGCCATAAGTTTGGGCACTATTAACTTAGCGGCTAGAAATAAAGCAAATAAAATGTTAGGTATTGTTAATAGGAATGTTAGTTACAAGAGTAAGGAAGTCATCTATAAATTATATAATTCTTATGTTAGGCCTCACTTAGAATACTGCATTCAAGCTTGGTCCCCTCACCTTAGACATGATATTGATATGCTTGAAGGTGTGCAACGCAAGGCGATGAAGCTTATCCCTAACCCAAGAAGATTGGAATACAGGGAAAGATTAAAAGAACTAAGTATGTTTAGTTTTGAGAGACATTCTAGGAGGGGATATATGATGCAGATACTCAAAATGTTTTCAGGTTTGGACAATTTAGATATACATAACTTTTGGGGGCGTCCATAAATGGTGTCATGCTTCTAGAGGGGGGGGTCTGTAATTTTGTGACCTTTTGTGACAGAGGGGAGAGGAGTCTAAAATTTTTGTGACATCACAAAAAAACTTTTGCGTTATATTGACATTTTGAAAAGTTTAATGTAAAAAACAAACAAACAAAACATCTTTATTGCGGATCATTCACAATCCATAGCCACTTAACCTAACATACAAATACAATCTTACGTGTTATACACAAAAATAAGGGCAACATAGCCACTTAACCTAACATACAAGTACAAAACTAAAGCCAGCCAGCCAGCATAGCCATTTAACCCAACATACAAATACAATCTTCTTATAACACAACTTAATAAGCATATAATTATAATCTTTGCTACATTACAAAAATAAGGTACTGAATAAGGTCTGCACCAAGACTACCATATAGGTGAGAGGTACACAGTATCTGAAGACAGGACATTGCACAATTACACATTAGAGCTGTTTTGGACCCTAGTAATGAAATTATGTATATTCTTTCGGATTAACATTTGGCTGATAGGTAGGTTACGCGTAGTAAACATAAAACTGGCACTGCACCATTTTGATTCCCTACATAGCATATGAAAAATATTATTATAAGCAAGTGAGAGTTTATTCATAGCAGTTTTTGTATAGTTCCACCACAGGTGGGATGTATACAGTGCAGTACAGTAAGCTCTAAAACGATAAGTTTTAACTGATTCTGAACACATACCAAATTTCCTTACTAGCATGTTATCCTGTATATGCAGCCTTTTACTTTGCCTCTTAATATCGAGTTCATCTCGCAGCTAAGTATTTACATGTGACTGACAGGTATTGTCTGACCATTCATTTCAAAAGACCCACATGATATATGTTTCAGTAGATTACACCTAAAAATCAAAATACAACACTTTGCCCCATTATAGGTGATGTCATTTTCTATACCAAATTGTTCATATATCTCTACTAGTACTCTGAGCCCATGGGGAGAGGGTGACAGAAGAACAAGGCCATCAGCACACACTAAATGATTAATTTTTCCTTTCCAATGACACAGCCAGTGCGTGCAGTTTTTAGTTCATTGGTAAGGTCATCCATGTATATACAGAAAAGGTAGAGTGATAATATATCCCCTTGCCTAACACCATTAGTTACCTTAAAACTTGGTAATACAGTGCTTTTCCATCTTACAAACATGGTCTGCTCTGTATACCAGAATACAAGTATCCTAAGTATATATTTAGGTACCCCTCGACACAAGAGTTTCTTGAAAAGTTTGTGATGGTTAACTCTATTAAATGCTTTTGATGCATCCAGAAAACAGGAATATACATTGCTACTTGACATCAGTACCATGTTTCACTCTAAAACTAAACTGATTGTCATAAGTCTGCAAGTAAGTACAGACGCTCCCTGGGTTACGTAAGCCTCGACTAAATGCTCCCATAAATCCCGTCCGCTTCATCTCCAAACTTTTTCCATAAAATCGCCCTTAATTGCGTTGCAGTAATGACTGGAAAGCGCCGAAGTGATCGTAAGAGTGCAGGACAGTAGAGTATTTTGAACTATTTAATTATCTTTCTTTCTTATGCTTTTATTGCTACTATACTGCATTTAGTTTTTTAATTTATAAAAAAAGTATTGTATCTAGTGTCAGGGCCGCCGAGAGCTGCCCCGGGCCCTGGGGAAGGATTGGTATATGGGCCCCCCCTGTTTACTCAGTATTTTATTATGAATGTTTTTTGTGTATATAACAAACAAACTGATTTTATGTCCAAGTCACTATTCAAAACATACAGTATGACAATCTTTATAAAATGTATGTTGATTAATTATATTTCCTCTCTGTTATTTAATCAATTGCTTTATCAATATTTTTAGATTTTATCCCCCCCTTTCCGGGCCCCCTACAGGTCCTGGCCCAGGGGGGTTTAACCTGGCTTCCCCGCCCTCTCGGCGGCCCTGTCTAGTGTTCAATGATTACATATGGAAGGGTTAATTCCGACTTACGGAAAAATCGACTTACGTAAAGCCTTCCGGAACGGAACCCTTACGCAAGTCGGGGACTGTCTGTACTTATCCTATTATAAATGACATATTCTAACACCTTAGAAAGTATACTGGCAAGTGCTATTGGCCTATAATTATTCTTATTACAGATACTAGCACCCTTATTTTTAACAACTGGCAACAATACAACTGACAAAATGGACTGTGGCAAGTACCCATGTATCATACAGCTTGTGAAACACATTGCAAGCATAGGTATTATACGAGGGCTACAACATTTTAAATGTTCTGCTTGTATGCCATCTAGGCCACAACTTTTGTCATCATTTAACTTATGAATAGCCTGCCAGATTTCTGAGTCATTAATTAGTAGCTCCTCAGAGCGTTCTACATTTAGGTATATATTTAGTCTATTCTCCCCGAGACAATTAAACAGGGTTTCCTAATGATTTTTTTCCACAGTTCTGCAGGGCATTTTTTAAGCTTTTCCCACTGGGCGACAAAGGCAGATCGGAAAGTGGGGTGGGGGGGGATTAAGGCAGGGGTGTGCTGCCAATTTCTTGGGCGACAAAGGCAGATCGGGAAGTGGGTGGGGGGGGATTAAGGCAGGGGTCTGCTGCCAATTTCTTAACAACCAGTTCTGCTACAAATAGGGGTGTAAATCGGCGAGCGCCAATGGCGCGAGTCATTAAGCTAGGGGGTCTGGGGTGAGCGGTAGCTCCCCCAGCCGGAAGCCAACGCATTTTAGCTTTTCCAAACAGCATTTTGTAACATTTTGGGAGAAATTATTTAACATATTCTTTATACTCACTAATGACATAATTATCTAAAAATAAACTAATTTTTCATCAAACACTAAATAAATATTGAAACGACCACTGCTTGTGATACTACCTATATTTTTCTATAAAATCCTGAAAAAATGAAAAAAATTTAGATATAAATAAATTTCTGCTGACTGTTAAATATTTGTTAAAAACAAGCAAACAAACGGTTCGGTGATCCAATCAAAATTTAACAACCAGTTCGGGCGAACCGGACCGAACCGGTCCCAGCACACCCCTGGATTAAGGATATTATGGATCCGGATGTTCTCTAATCAGGCCACCATCCCCATGTGGTCTGAAATAACATTAGCATTATCTATATACAAATATTCAATGTAAATTTCATATTTACATTTAGGATAAACAGTTCTAATTGTGGCATATGTGCATGTATTATGTGTATTTATATGGCTTCCAAGTCAATGCTCCTACGACAACTCCCAAGACAAATCTATTTTTACAAATTTTGAAAATTCCTTGTCGCTCAGTACCCTAAAATTTCATTTACTGGGCGACAAATTTTCTTCACTGGGTGACATTCATGTCGCCCACTCACTAGGTTAAAAAATGCTCTGAGGCATCACTAACATATGTAAATGAGTCATTAGAGAGTAGCAATTTACTGGCAAGTTTGTAGTCGCATGCCTCACAGTAATTGATAAGAAGCTTAGCAAAATCCGAACCAGGTTTAGTGATATTGCTGTTAAACTCACCAACCACTCCAACACATGAAGAGTCCAGCTCCTCCAGCAGTGTATTTAGTTTACAGAATCTATCTAAAAATACCTCCTCATTTTCAGCACACTCATAAGGCATATAAACATTGAATATATACAGCATTTTGTTGTCAATAGTTAGTTTTATGGCTACGACCCACTCATATTCATAAATAATGGGCTCTATAGACAAATCCAGCTGTGAGTGCCACATTAAAGCTACACCTTCCTTCTTATTCTGTCTGCCCACAGTAATAACTTCACGATCATCATTGGGTGAGTTAAGCTATTCCCCTGTAGTTAGGCTTAATATTGTTTAAATTTTTGCACTCTTGTTTAGAGAGCCAAGTTTCCTGAAAGCAAGAAATGTCATGTGCAGATAAAAGTTTATTGATCTCACTGTCAGCATTGACTTTGAGGCCTCTACAGTTATAGCTACTAATAAAGTTGTATATTGTAAATAAATGCAAAATGCCAATAGCATGGGTGCAAAATGGACGAGTACAAGAATGTTGCAGAGATAATGATCAATGTTGCAATGCTGCAAAGGGGTGGGGTATGCAATGAAGGGGAAGGGGTATGCAATGAAGGGGGTGTGGGTATGCAGTGAAGGGGGGTGGAGGAATGCTGCGGGTGCAACAAGGGGTCATGAAACTTGGAGGCAGCGTTATCCCCCAAGAGAAAGACAGGAGAAGGAGAGAAAGGAAGAAAGGTGTTCACCTGGCTCCTGCCAAGTGCATAATAACAATTCAGACGACCCGCCGTCCTCTTGTAGGCCCCTAATCAGCCAGTTGGCTTAGAAGGAGCCAAGGGAGAGAGGGGAGGTTGAGGGGAAGGGGTCTTCGGGGAGAGAAGGAAGGATGACCTCCCCCCCAAAGGGGTTGCCTTAACCTAAGAGAGGAAGAGAAAGGAGAGAAGGAGGAGGGCTTTTGGGGAGAAGGTGGGATGTCCTTACCCCCCCCAAAGAGAAACCTAACCTAAGTCTTAACCTAAGAAGGAAGGCAGGAGATCTTTATTCGACCGAAGTTCACATCCATCTGACCGCTCTGAAGCGAGGCGGGTCTTATACAGAGGAATATTGAGTTGCCAGATATCACTTTTTATTTTATTTGTTCAGGTATACATTATTAGGGTGAGTTGCTAAACACCACCATTTATTTTAATTCGTTACCAAAGCAAACGGACTTTCTTTTTAAGAGATTAAATGTATCTATTTTCTTTTGGCTATCCTTTCTACTGCACAAAATCAGAAAAATAAAAAAGAAACAATTCCGTTAACGTATTCTCTAAGAGTAATATTCAATTTTCCTTCACTAAAACCTTAGAATGTACATACATTGTCTATTTAATTTTGTAATTCCTTTTATATACAGGGTGTACATAAAGTCAGGATCTATTTTTGTGAAGCACTTAAAAATTATATGGAATTCAATCATAAAATGATAAAGTGGTAACATTTATTAAATAATTAAGAGTAGGATTCGACGTGACGCCCATCAGTATCCCTGCACAGCTCAAATCGTTCCGCAGCATTTCTAAACACATTCTGGAGCATTTGCGGGGTTATGTTATCTGCAGCAGTTCGTATACGTGTACGTAAGTTTTTAAGACTCGTAATCTTCGTCTGATAGACGTGTGATTTGATAAAGCCCCATGCAAAGAAATCTAAAGGGGTTAAATCTGGTGATCTCGCTGGCCAAGGTCTGTTGCTTCCGCGTCCGATCCAGCGATTTGGAGAACGTCCATTTAGATAATCCTGAACAATTTTGGCATAGTGACAAGGAGCACCATCATGTTGATAGACGACGGTACTAACAATCCTATCCCCAATCAGCTGAGGTTCAAGGAATTGCTGCAACAGATAAATAAGCCCCGTAACTGTAGCTTCAGCAAAGAAAAAAGGACCATAAACCTTAGATTTTGTTAAACCCATCCAGACATTAACTTTAGGTGAGTCTCTTTCCCAATTTTGGACGAAATCATTCGGTCTTTCATCTGCCCAAATTCGACAGTTATGGCGATTTACTTTTCCACACGTATGGAAAGTGGCTTCATCACTAAAGAGAATGTTGTCCATTAAATTATCACTCCAGATTTGTTCTACGAGATCAGCACACACAGCACTTCGTCGAGGGAAATCTTCCTCATGTAAATCATGTAAAACCTGCAAATGATAGCTTTTCTTCTGCAAATTAACTTTCAGAATTTTGTGCACAGATGACGTCGGGAGGCCGAGTCTGTGTGATGCAGCACGAACGGACGTACGTGGCTCCTCAGTGATAATTCCGCGTACTGTATTCACGATAAGATCTGACATACACGGTCGTCCTGATCTTGCTTCATCATTTACAGATCCCGTTCGTTTAAATTTGTTCACCAATTTTCGTATTGTCTTGTCTATTGGCCCCGGCTTATGAAATCTCCTTCTAAATTTCTCTGATGTCATTGTATTTCTTTCCCTCGATTCGCCAAATTACTATTGCCACACGCTCTTCTGTATTCATTCTAAGTGCTTCTGAAAAGAAAAATAGAAAAAAATAATTATTTCACAAAAATAGATCCTGACTTTATGTACACCCTGTATATATATATATATAATATATATATATATATATATATATATTTATATATTAAATACCAAAACAAACGGACTTTCTCTTTTAAGAGAATTAAACGAAAACCGATATTAAAAATAAAAAAAACTCAATCTGTTTTTATTAATTATTGTAAATAAATATAATTTGCATTCTACTGCACAAAATAAAAAATAATATAAGAAATACGAAACGTACAATCGTCAAAATAATAGTTCATACGAAATACACACACACAAAATTGTATTTTACCTACTTTCTCAAACTGTGCCTATTTTCTTTTGGCTATCCTTTCTACTGCACAAAATCAGAAAAATAAAAAAGAATTCATTCCGTTAACATATTCTCTAAGAGTAATATTCAATTTTCCTTCACTAAAACAGAATGTCCAGAGCCTATTTAATTTTGTCATTCCTATATATATATATATATATATAATATATATATATAATATATATATATATATATATATATATAAACGGACTTCTCCTTAAAGTGAATTAATTATTAAAACAATATTAACATTAAAAAATTCACTAAACAGTTGCCTTAGCAAAAGAAATCGTTCCATTAATATATTCTCAAATCTGTATACAAACACACGCGCGCGCGCGCGCGCACACACACACACACACACACACACACACACAATTATATTAAATAATTATTCTCTTACAAATACGTTTATTTTAACATTGTGTTCAAACGACAGCGAACGGAGACAGGTAAGCAAAAGGTCCAACGATATTTAGCCCGAGGCTTTTTTAAAACCGCAAACTGGCGAGAAAGGAATGTGTGTCAACTTTCTCTCTGAACGACACACTTCGCTCTGTAAGCGACTGTCCCCTGTATATATATAAAAAAATGTTTTTATTAAATGCGTTGTTTATTTCTCTTTATTTGTAATTTGTATGATAGCATGTTCATAGTTAACGTCTCTGTTATTGAAATGAATGAATAAAAACATGAAACGATATATTATGATTATTATTATTATTATTATTATTATTCATTTTTCAAAATTAACACACACACACACACACACACACACACACACCCACACCCTATATATATATATTTATATATATATATATATATATATGGTATATTGCTAGAATATATATATTGCTAAATATATATATATATATATAGGGTGGTGCAAATTATATTAGTAATAATAATTAACTCCTTTTCACCGAATTGTTCATTTTGACAAAGACCAAACCTTTCACTCCGCCTTAGACCCACAGTTTAACGTGGATTCAAACTAAGCTGCAGCACGGGCGGGGAGAAATGTCATCATCCCGATCTCTCAACAGCAACCGCCGGCTAACCCAGTAGGATACCTAGGGTATCCATTTATCAGCCAACCAAGCAGAAATTCAATAACTAAATACAATTCTTCCACACTCGTACGCGAGAAGTCAGGCGAAATATATATATATGTATATATATATATATATATATACAGGGTGTTTGAAAACTTTCTGTACAAATTGTAATGGGGGGATAGGCAACACCAAGACAAACCCTTTTCGTCTATAAGTGTATGTCCGCTGACGTCACCATTCGGCGCGAGAGGGCGCCGCTGCAATTGGCTAAAAGGTGAAGTGGGCTAGACTCGCGCTTGCCGCGGACATTCTTAAATCGGACGTAGTATGCGTAACATGTTTATTTAAAGAAGGCATGTTTATTTAAAGAAGGTGCTGAAAGTTGCGACCAGTAGCATCAATGCATGCCCGACAGCGTCGAAGCATTGACCGACGTACACGTCGAAAGATTCCCGGCATTTCGGGAACAGTTCCAGCGGCGACAGCGATTCTTGCTACGAGGTCTTCTGACTAAATGGGAGTCTCGTACACGAGGTTCTTCATGTGTCCCCACAGGAAGAAATCGAGGCATGTTAAATCGGGCGATCTCGGTGGCCAGGCTACGGGCCCACCCCGGCCTATCCATCGGTCCCCAAAAGTGGCGTTCAGATAATCCCGCACATCGTTGGTGGAGTGTGCTGGGGCCCCGTCGTGTTGAAATCACATTCGTCTACGAATAGCCACGGGAACATCTTCCAGCACTTCCGGCAACGTTTCTTCAAGAAATATCCGATAAACCCGCCCGTCGAGTCGGGCAGGCAACAGGTACGGCCCAATCAACTTGCCATGGACGATACCCGCCCAAACATTGACGGCGAACCGTTCTTGATGAGCATGCACCCGTGTAGCATGTGGATTTGCGTGCGCCGACACGTGAGAATTGTGCATGTTAAACACACCCTCACGTGTGAAACAGGCCTCATCTGAGAACAGCACATAAGCCGGAAAATTAGGCTGCACCGCTGTCTGCTGCAGAAACCAGCGTGCGAATTCCACACGAAGAGGGTAATCCCGAGGTTGTAATGCCTGGACTCTCTGACGATGAAACGAATGTAACTGCTGCTCGTGCAACACTCTCCAGACCAGGTCGTGGTTCACACCGAGGATACGTGCAACACCTCGCGTGCTTGTGCTTGGATTGTCCTCAAATCGCCGTAGGATTTCTTCTTCCATGTCAGGAGTGCGCACGTTTCTCTCCCGACCAGTGTCATGCATGTTTGCATGGAATATTCCAGTTTCTCGCAGTCGCCGATGCAAATGCGCAAACGTTTGGTGGTTTGGCACACGTCTGTTTGGGAAGCGCTGCCGGTAAAACCTCACAGCAGCTCTTCCGTTTCCATTGGCAGCCCCATACACCATATGCATGTCAGCCAACTCAGCAGTCGTGAAGCGCTCCATGTTACGCGTACTACGTCCGATTTAAGAATGCCCGCGGCAAGCGCGAGTCTAGCCCACTTCACCTTTTAGCCAATTGCAGCGGCGCCCCCTCGCGCCGAATGGTGACGTCAGCGGACATACACTTATAGACGAAAAGGGTTTGTCTTAGTGTTGCCTATCCCCCATTACAATTTGTACAGAAAGTTTTCAAACACCCTCTATATATATGTATATATAATTATGTTAAAAATATAAATACACTCACTTTGTTTTCAAAACACTAAACTAACACTTAATCGAATTTACAATCACATCTTTACTGCATTGCACTACGCGGTTCATTCACACCATGCGTACACTTATCTCGTGTACACAGTAGTGGGAAATAAAACGCACCACAAAAGTGTAATGAAAAAAAGAACAACTTCAGAGTTCATTCACACCGTGCGTACACTTATCTCGTGTACACAGTGTACACTTTCTACATTGTGTCCGGGAACATTTACAGTACCTTTCCAATTCTGTGAAAGATGCAAAAGTGTAATGAAAAAAGAACAGCTTTAGAGTTCACTCACACCATGCGTACACCTATCTCGTGTACACATTATATATATCTCAGTCAAAATATTTATTTGCGAAATCAATGAATATGAATAATAACCTATTCAATTTTCTGAAATCCAATTAATAATTTTTTTTTTTTTAACTTTTTATGAAAATTCTTGTTTCCAGTCTTTGGTGATTTAAAAAGAAAAAATATACTATTCTAAATATCGCATCCGATGTTTTAAACAATACATTTAAAACTATTTGCATTACGCGCAGTGGCGGAGCAAGAGTGTCACGGGCCCCGGGGAAAAACTTATTTACGGGCCCCCTAACAAATTTTTATTATACATTTATATTGCTTTTCTTTGCATTATTTATTTAGCATATATTTAAGAATTATGATACTATTTGTACGCATGGAGGCATAGAAGGCAAAACATTATGCAAAATATCGAACTTTAAAAAGGATACCGTGAAATACTTACAACATCAGAACTTGACTTTTCTTGCCTTTCTTTCAGCAAATTCATTAATTAAATCGTCCAAGTTAATATTTCTAGCATTCTTGTTTTCAATTGATATAATTGAGAGTCCACTTAATCTTTTTTCATTCATAGAATTTCGAAGATAGTTCTTTATTAGTTTAAGTTTTGAAAACGATCTCTCTGCACTTGAAACTGTCACAGGAATTGTGAGGAACAATGTTATGGCAGTCACAACTTTGGGAAAACTTGAGCACAATGCACTGTTGTCTTTAATTAAAAATGAATATAGCTCATGGATTGCCGTCATTTTTTCAATGTCTGTTTTTAAGCACATTCGAAAAGAGTAATTGACTTGGAAATCCAGAGGAAATATCATTTTCATATTTATTTACTAGCTTTGTTGCTCTCAAATAACTTCTCATCACTTGTTGAAACTAGATTTACAGGATACAAAATGCTGAAATGATCTGCTACATCTTTACGACCGTAAAACCTATTTTTCAACTGGTTGATTATGACATCTAGGCTTCTATAAAATACATTTACTTTAAAGTTAATTTCATTGTCACATAGCCTCTGGTCTTCACATAGCTCATCAAAATGTCTTTTTACTTTTGTAACACGTTTTTGCTGAAATTTAGCTTCAACTCCCCATCTATTAGCTATTTGTATTGCTGAATTTTTAATGTCATTAAAGTTGTTTCTAACAACCACTAAAGATTCTATAGCGTCATGCAATATCTTCACTGCTTTGTCTAGCACCATTTGCTCACTTTGTAGGGTTTTTGAAACTGCATTAATAATTTCCAACAATTTGGTTTGAAATATTATTAGAAAAATAAACCTATACTTTAAAGCATATATCTATATATATATATATATATATATATCTGTATCGGAAGTATATTCCAACCATAAAAAATGAGAACACGGTTATAGACAAATAAAAAACTATATCTCGTGTTGGGAGGCAGTTATCTGCGACAGATGATGTAGTGACCCGTGGTACGGGCGCCACGTAAAACTGTAGATACCCTTCATCAAATGACCTAGATATCGGTGAATCTACGCACACATTTTAATTATGTTTCTTTTGTAGTCATGTAATTTTAATTGTTCTCATTTTTGTTTTAAGGTTTTAAGACTTATAATTCACTGACAACGACAAAAGATTTGTCGAAACGTCTCAAGTATAAAAAATAAGCGAAAATGTTTGCTGTTTTGGTCCTTCTTTTCACACATATATATATATATATATATATATATATGAGTGTCAGGGAAAAAAATAGCCCCTCCTCCCCCCTTAAAAATAGATATTTGTAAATTGGGAAATACATTTTGATTCTGATATTATAATAAAAGATTCATGTTCATCCACTTTGTCTTTTATTCCCCCCGTTTTACTGTAATAGATACACACCCACACGGACTGTAACCCACTCGACTAATAACATAACACCTTTTTTTTCTAATTCGCGTATAGGATCAGTCGCGGAAGAAAGTTTGTGAACGGTTTTATTTTCATAATTCAGTAACTGGCAACCGTTTCATATTTATTACGTCATACTTGCATGAGAGGACTCGAAGAAGATTATTGCGGGTTCAACCTAATCGACCCCAACTAAACACTGTACTGCTAAACTCTCATCACAAGTTGGGACAAAGAGAATGGCAGGTATGGAAATTTAATGAACATTTATAGGTTTAAAGTAACAAAAATCACTATATGGGATGGCATTTGGCTAACACTTTGTATTACTCTAAATACTTCAAATACATATTTTTGTTTCATGTATAAATAAACGTTATTTGAAATGTTTGTGATACGAAATGATTAACAAAATATTTACCCATTCACTAAGAAACAGTGAATAAATAAAAATAAGAATGTAAAAAGTAGATATATTTCCAGAAAGTAACCGGGACGAGGTTCTTCAGTGAATTTGAGGACCAACAGTACTCAAATTTAAATTCTTAATTGTTCAAAGAATATGTACAAATTACAAGAACATACTACAAACACAGTTTTAAGTACTATATCTTAAAAACTGCCAAATTTGAGGAAGCATAATATTCATTACATAGTTTATAAATGAAAGGTTTTAATATTTATATACACGCAGTAACTTAGATTCATTTTTCAAAAGAATAATTTAGCAGTACACACTATTGGCATTTACAGACAAAAAAAATATAACCGTAAATATAACAGTACAGGAGAAATATATATATATACACACACCCGACGTTTATTTAACTTTAAACTTGCTTTTTGTTATGTGTTAAAACCAATTACTTATTTGAGGCTTAATAGTTCGTCCTCTTCCGAGCTCTGTTATCTGAAAGCCCAGGACTAGAAGTGAGTTCTTACTGTGATAACTTTATTCTCAAATGATAGGAGTTAAGTTTCTTTAGAAGAGTATTGTGCTGGTGAAGGAGAGAGTAGGCCTTTTCTTACAAATCGCACTTTTATAGTGTTCAATTCTTGAGTGAAATCCTATCACTGCTAAATTTTACATACAAGTTGTATGTCAGTTAGGCATTTGAACGAAACGTTTTTGTAACATTGAACTCGATGTGTAACATTAGCGCAAGTCAGCCCCTCTCCTGGCTCATATTTGTGCCCGGAATCGTGCAAAATCTGTTCCTCGAGTCGCCAAAATTTCCTTCATGCAATAAAATTGTGAAAATCTATACAATTCTAAGTCTTCTCGCTATTTCTGGCAACTAGTTAAGAACCTCTACATCAACTTTACATGTTCTTCCTCTCCTCACCTTTTCCAATCTAGCGCAGGAGCCTTCTCTTCTCTTCAGAAAGCTGAACTATTCGCTCGAACTCTCGCTTCCAACTCAACCCTGAACGAATCCAGTGCTATTCCTCCGGCATAATTACGTCTGAAACAACCACAATCGCCTCATTGTGCTTTGCTGTGTCCAAGAACAAATTCCTGCCTAAAGACACCTTAGCCGTGGAAAACTCTCGTCTTTGTCTTTCATCTGATACTATTCCTTCCTGATCGAAGTTCGCTTTCATTCAGCATGTCCTAAAGAAGGGTGATCACTCTCAACCCTCCAACCATCTTTCATTTGCTTTGTTTTCTTGCATTTGTAATGTTTTTGAATCCATCCTTACTTAAATACTTAAAAGAGCCTGGTAATGACGTCACAACGACATTGCATAAAAGCAGGCGAAACTTTCACTTTAACTCATTACAAGACTGGAAATAGAGGGTGGAGTCGTGTCAGTTGTCTCTCTATACCTTGACCAATTGCTAAGTGGTGAGCATGATATCTGCCGCTCCAAACTTGTTTGAAGCGCACAAGTTGATAAATATTTCGCTCGGTAAAATTGCAGCCCGCCGTTCCGGAAGAACTGGTGCATCTTTGCATAAATCCTTATTAGTTACCTGTGTTACATAAAGCCCGTTTTGTTTACTTAGAAGAAGCACATAATTACTACCACACCATATTTTACCCACCACAAGGGCAACCTGAGAAATTTTCCCCCGACCCACCTCGTGCATCCACACCATTACCTGAAGTGACCATCACCCCAGTGGTGACGTCTGTGATGCCTCTCGATTGTGGTGATAATAACAGTACCTACCAAAATGAGTATTCAGCCACTGTATGCATTAGTGAAGAGTGTAAATCTAGATTAGAAGACAGTGACCGTGAAGTAGACTCGAACAGTGAATATGGTTGCAACGATTCCCTGCACCATACCAGAAAAAGGCGGATAGTTTCTGATTAGGAAACAGAGGCAGCAGTTTCCTCAATTTTACCAAAACGATTAAAATATGATTTAGAACAGGAACAATGCTCAGGCTGTTATTTTTGCGAACCCAAAATTTTGTGTTCATGTGGGCTCGATCTCAACTCTTGTCGTTGTTCTGAGCAGTCAGCGGACGACGAGATTTGAGCATGGAAGTCGACCACATAACTTTTCTTGTGTCTATCTTCAGTTTCAATCAGCAACAGGAACAACAAGCAGATTTGTGTTCGACTCAGACCCACCACCAAGCAGATTCCGTTGGCCTCCTGTGGTGGTAGCTGTTAATCAATGCTTGTTAACCATGTGCTAATATCTGTATTTCTCTGATCCGTTGTACATATGTATATATTTTCATCACTAGTCAAATACGTCAATATAACATCTAAATATAATTATATTTACCGAAATACTAAAACTGTATATATATATATATATATATATATATATATATATATATATCGATAATAGAAGAAAACAGTTTTGTATTTTATAGAAGCCTAGATGTCATAATCAACCAGTTGAAAAATAGGTTTTACGGTCGTAAAGATGTAGCAGATCATTTCAGCATTTTGTATCCTGTAAATCTAGTTTCAACAAGTAATGAGAAGTTATTTGAGAGCAACAAAGCTAGTAAATAAATATGAAAATGATATTTCCTCTGGATTTCTAAGTCAATTACTCTTTTCGAATGTGCTTAAAAACACATTGAAAAAATGACGACAATCCATGAGCTATATTCATTTTTAATTAAAGACAGTGCATTGTGCTCAAGTTTTCCCAAAGTTGTGACTGCCATAACATTGTTCCTCACAATTCCTGTGACAGTTTCAAGTGCAGAGAGATCGTTTTCAAAACTTAAACTAATAAATAACTATCTTCGAAATTCTATGAATGAAAAAAGATTAAGTGGACTCTCAATTATATCAATTGAAAACAAGAAAGCTAGAAATATTAACTTGGACGATTTAATTAATGAATTTGCTGAAAGAAAGGCAAGAAAAGTCAAGTTCTGATGTTGTCGTAAGTATTTCACGGTATCCTTTTTAAAGTTCGATATTTTGCATAATGTTTTGCCTTCTATGCCTCCATGCGTACAAATAGTATCATAATTCTTAAATATATGCTAAATAAATAATGCAAAGAAAAGCAATATAAACGTATAATAAAAATTTGTTAGGGGGCCCGTAAATAAGTTTTTCCCCGGGGCCCGTGACACTCTTGCTCCGCCACTGCGCGTAATGCAAATAGTTTTAAATGTATTGTTTAAAACATCGGATGCGATATTTAGAATAGTATATTTTTTCTTTTTAAATCACCAAAGACTGGAAACAAGAATTTTCATAAAAAGTTAAAAAATAAATAAATTATTAATTGGATTTCAGAAAATTGAATAGGTTATTATTCATATTCATTGATTTCGCAAATAAATATTTTGACTGAGATATATATAATGTGTACACGAGATAGGTGTACGCATGGTGTGAGTGAACTCTAAAGCTGTTCTTTTTTCATTACACTTTTGCATCTTTCACAGAATTGGAAAGGTACTGTAAATGTTCCCGGACACAATGTGGAAAGTGTACACTGTGTACACGAGATAAGTGTACGCACGGTGTGAATGAACTCTGAAGTTGTTCTTTTTTTCGTTACACTTTTGTGGTGCGTTTTATTTCCCACTACTGTGTACACGAGATAAGTGTACGCATGGTGTGAATGAACCGCGTAGTGCAATGCAGTAAAGATGTGATTGTAAATTCGATTAAGTGTTAGTTTAGTGTTTTGAAAACAAAGTGAGTGTATTTATATATTTAACATAATTGTGTGTATATATATATATATATATATATATATATATATATATCGCCTGACTTCTCGCGTACGAGTGTGGAAATTTTTATTTAGTTATTGAATTTCTGCTTGGTTGGCTGATAAATGGGTACCCTAGGTATCCTACTGGGTTAGCCGGCGGTTGCTGTTGAGAGATCGGGATGATGACATTTCTCCCCGCCCGTGCTGCAGCTTAGTTTGGAATCCACGTTAAACTTTGGGTCTAAGGCGGAGTGAAAGGTTTGGTCTTTGTCAAAATGAACAATTCGGTGAAAAGGAGTTAATTATTATTACTAATATAATTTGCACCACCCTATATATATATATATATATTTAGCAATATATATATTCTAGCAATATACCATATATATATATATATATAGGGTGTGTGTGTGTGTGTGTGTGTGTGTGTTAATTTTGAAAAATTAATAATAATAATAATAATAATAATAATGATCATAATATATCTTTTCATGTTTTTATTCATTCATTTCAATAACAGAGACGTTAACTATGAACATGCTATCATACAAATTACAAATAAAGAGAAATAAACAACGCATTTAATAAAAACATTTTTATATATATATACAGGGGACAGTCGCTTACAGAGCGAAGTGTGTCGTTCAGAGAGAAAGTTGACACACATTCCTTTCTCGCCAGTTTGCGGTTTTAAAAAAGCCTCGGGCTAAATATCGTTGGACCTTTTGCTTACCTGTCTCCGTTCGCTGTCGTTTGAACACAATGTTAAAATAAACGTAATTGTAAGAGAATAATTATTTAATATAATTGTTTTGTGTGTGTGTGTGTGTGTGTGTGTGTGTGTGTGTGTGTGTGTGTTTGTATACAGATTTGAGAATATATTAATGGAACGATTTCTTTTGCTAAGCCAATTGTTTAGTGAATTTTTTAATGTTAATATTGTTTTAATAATTAATTCACTTTAAGGAGAAGTCCGTTTATATATATATATAAAGCAATGACAAAATTAAATTGGCTGTGTACATTCTAAGGTTTTAGTGAAGGAAAATTGAATATTACTCTTAGAGAATATGTTAACGGAATGAATTCTTTTTTATTTTTCTGATTTTGTGCAGTAGAAAGGATAGCCAAAAGAAAATAGGCACAGTTTGAGAAAGTAGGTAAAATACAATTTTGTGTGTGTGTGTTTCGTATGAATTATTATTTTGACGATTGTACGTTTCGTATTTCTTATATTATTTTTTATTTTGTGCAGTAGAATGCAAATTATATTTATTTACAATAATTAATAAAAACAGATTGATTTTTTTTATTTTTAATATTGGTTTTCGTTTAATTCTCTTAAAAGAGAAAGTCCGTTTGTTTTGGTATTTAATATATAATATATATATATATATATATATATATATATATATATATATATATATAGGGTGTACATAAAGTCAGGATCTATTTTTATGAAATAATTATTTTTTCTATTTTTCTTTTCAGAAGCACTTAGAATGAATACAGAAGAGCGTGTGGCAATAGTAATTTGGCGAATCGAGGGAAAGAAATACAATGACATCAGAGAAGTTTAGAAGGAGATTTCATAAGCCTGGGCCAATAGACAAGACAATACGAAAATTGGTGAACAAATTTAAACGAACGGGATCTGTAAATGATGAAGCAAGATCAGGACGACCGTGTATGTCAGATCTTATCGTGAATACAGTACGCGGAATTATCACTGAGGAGCCACGTACGTCCGTTCGTGCTGCATCACACAGACTCGGCCTCCCGACGTCATCTGTGCACAAAATTCTGAAAGTTAATTTGCAGAAGAAAAGCTATCATTTGCAAGTTTTACATGATTTACATGAGGAAGATTTCCCTCGAAGAAGTGCTGTGTGTGCTGATCTCGTAGAACAAATCTGGAGTGATAATTTAATGGACAACATTCTCTTTAGTGATGAAGCCACTTTCCATACGTGTGGAAAAGTAAATCGCCATAACTGTCGAATTTGGGCAGATGAAAGACCGAATGATTTCGTCCAAAATTGGGAAAGAGACTCACCTAAAGTTAATGTCTGGATGGGTTTAACAAAATCTAAGGTTTATGGTCCTTTTTTCTTTGCTGAAGCTACAGTTACGGGGCTTATTTATCTGTTGCAGCAATTCCTTGAACCTCAGCTGATTGGGGATAGGATTGTTAGTACCGTCGTCTATCAACATGATGGTGCTCCTTGTCACTATGCCAAAATTGTTCAGGATTATCTAAATGGACGTTTTCCAAATCGCTGGATCGGACGCGGAAGCAACAGACCTTGGCCAGCGAGATCACCAGATTTAACCCCTTTAGATTTCTTTGCATGGGGCTTTATCAAATCACACGTCTATCAGACGAAGATTACGAGTCTTAAAAACTTACGTACACGTATACGAACTGCTGCAGATAACATAACCCCGCAAATGCTCCAGAATGTGTTTAGAAATGCTGCGGAACGATTTGAGCTGTGCAGGGATACTGATGGGCGTCACGTCGAATCCTACTCTTAATTATTTAATAAATGTTACCACTTTATCATTTTATGATTGAATTCCATATAATTTTTAAGTGCTTCACAAAAATAGATCCTGACTTTATGTACACCCTGTATATAAAAGGAATTACAAAATTAAATAGACAATGTATGTACATTCTAAGGTTTTAGTGAAGGAAAATTGAATATTACTCTTAGAGAATACGTTAACGGAATGGTTTTTTTTTATTTTTCTGATTTTGTGCAGTAGAAAGGATAGCCAAAAGAAAATAGATACATTTAATCTCTTAAAAAGAAAGTCCGTTTGCTTTGGTAACGAATTAAAATAAATAGTGGTGTTTAGCAACTCACCCTAATAATGTATACCTGAACAAATAAAATAAAAAGTGATATCTGGCAACTCAATATTCCTCTATATAAGACCCGCCTCGCTTCAGAGCGGTCAGATGGATGTGAACTTCGGTCGAATAAAGATCTCCTGCCTTCCTTCTTAGGTTAAGACTTAGGTTAGGTTTCTCTTTGGGGGGGGTAAGGACATCCCACCTTCTCCCCAAAAGCCCTCCTCCTTCTCTCCTTTCTCTTCCTCTCTTAGGTTAAGGCAACCCCTTTGGGGGGAGGTCATCCTTCCTTCTCTCCCCGAAGACCCCTTCCCCTCAACCTCCCCTCTCCCCCTTGGCTCCTTCTAAGCCAACTGGCTGATTAGGGGCCTACAAGAGGACGGCGGGTCGTCTGAATTGTTATTATGCACTTGGCAGGAGCCAGGTGAACACCTTTCTTCCTCTCTCTCCTTCTCCTGTCTTTCTCTTGGGGGATAACGCTGCCTCCAAGTTTCATGACCCCTTGTTGCACCCGCAGCATTCCCCCACCCCCCTTCACTGCATACCCCCACCCCCTTCATTGCATACCCCACCCCTTTGCAGCATTGCAACATCGATCATTATCTCTGCAACATTCTTGTACTCGTCCATTTTGCACCCATGCTATTGGCATTTTGCATTTATTTACAATATACAACTTTATTAGTAGCTATAACTGTAGAGGCCTCAAAGTCAATGCTGACAGTGAGATCAATAAACTTTTATCTGCACATGAGATTTCTTGCTTTCAGGAAACTTGGCTCTCTAAACAAGAGTGCAAAAATGTAAACAATATTAAGCCTAACTACAGGGGAATAGCTTAACTCACCCAATGATGATCGTGAAGTTATTACTGTGGGCAGACAGAATAAGAAGGAAGGTGTAGCTTTAATGTGGCACTCACAGCTGGATTGGTCTATAGAGCCCATTAGTTATGAATATGAGTGGGTCGTAGCCATAAAACTAACTATTGACAACAAAATGCTGTATATATTCAATGTTTATATGCCTTATGAGTGTGCTGAAAATGAGGAGGTATTTTTAGATAGATTCTGTAAACTAAATACACTGCTGGAGGAGCTGGACTCTTCATGTGTTGGAGTGGTTGGTGAGTTTAACAGCAATATCACTAAACCTGGTTCGGATTTTGCTAAGCTTCTTATCAATTACTGTGAGGCATGCGACTACAAACTTGCCAGTAAATTGCTACTCTCTAATGACTCATTTACATATGTTAGTGATGCCTCAGAGCATTTTTTAACCTAGTGAGTGGGCGACATGAATGTCACCCAGTGAAGAAAATTTGTCGCCCAGTAAATGAAATTTTAGGGTACTGAGCGACAAGGAATTTTCAAAATTTGTAAAAATAGATTTGTCTTGGGAGTTGTCGTAGGAGCATTGACTTGGAAGCCATATACTGTAAATACACATAATACATGCACATATGCCACAATTAGAACTGTTTATCCTAAATGTAAATATGAAATTTACATTGAATATTTGTATATAGATAATGCTAATGTTATTTCAGACCACATGGGGATGGTGGCCTGATTAGAGAACATCCGGATCCATAATATCCTTAATCCAGGGGTGTGCTGGGACCGGTTCGGTCCGGTTCGCCCGAACTGGTTGTTAAATTTTGATTGGATCACCGAACCGTTTGTTTGCTTGTTTTTAACAAATATTTAACAGTCAGCAGAAATTTATTTATATCTAAATTTTTTTCATTTTTTCAGGATTTTATAGAAAAATATAGGTAGTATCACAAGCAGTGGTCGTTTCAATATTTATTTAGTGTTTGATGAAAAATTAGTTTATTTTTAGATAATTATGTCATTAGTGAGTATAAAGAATATGTTAAATAATTTCTCCCAAAATGTTACAAAATGCTGTTTGGAAAAGCTAAAATGCGTTGGCTTCCGGCTGGGGGAGCTACCGCTCACCCCAGACCCCCTAGCTTAATGACTCGCGCCATTGGCGCTCGCCGATTTACACCCCTATTTGTAGCAGAACTGGTTGTTAAGAAATTGGCAGCAGACCCCTGCCTTAATCCCCCCCCCCCCCACTTCCCGATCTGCCTTTGTCGCCCAAGAAATTGGCAGCACACCCCTGCCTTAATCCCCCCCCACCCCACTTTCCGATCTGCCTTTGTCGCCCAGTGGGAAAAGCTTAAAAAATGCCCTGCAGAACTGTGGAAAAAAATCATTAGGAAACCCTGTTTAATTGTCTCGGGGAGAATAGACTAAATATATACCTAAATGTAGAACGCTCTGAGGAGCTACTAATTAATGACTCAGAAATCTGGCAGGCTATTCATAAGTTAAATGATGACAAAAGTTGTGGCCTAGATGGCATACAAGCAGAACATTTAAAATGTTGTAGCCCTCGTATAATACCTATGCTTGCAATGTGTTTCACAAGCTGTATGATACATGGGTACTTGCCACAGTCCATTTTGTCAGTTGTATTGTTGCCAGTTGTTAAAAATAAGGGTGCTAGTATCTGTAATAAGAATAATTATAGGCCAATAGCACTTGCCAGTATACTTTCTAAGGTGTTAGAATATGTCATTTATAATAGGATAAGTACAGACAGTTCCCGACTTGCGTAAGGGTTCCGTTCCGGAAGGCTTTACGTAAGTCGATTTTTCCGTAAGTCGGAATTAACCCTTCCATATGTAATCATTGAACACTAGACAGGGCCGCCGAGAGGGCGGGGAAGCCAGGTTAAACCCCCCGGGGCCAGGACCTGCAGGGGGCCCGGAAAGGGGGGATAAAATCTAAAAATATTAATAAAGCAATTGATTAAATAACAGAGAGGAAATATAATTAATCAACATACATTTTATAAAGATTATCATACTGTATGTTTTGAATAGTGACTTCGACATAAAATCAGTTTGTTTGTTATATACACAAAAAACATTCATAATAAAATACTGAGTAAACAGGGGGGGGGCCATATACCAATCCTTCCCCGGGGCCCGGGGCAGCTCTCGGCGGCCCTGACACTAGATACAATACTTTTTTTATAAATTAAAAAACTAAATGCAGTATAGTAGCAATAAAAGCATAAGAAAGAAAGATAATTAAATAGTTAAAAATACTGTACTGTCCTGCACTTTTACGATCACTTCGGCGCTTTCCAGTCATTACTGCAACGCAATTAAGGGCGATTTTATGGAAAAAGTTTGGAGATGAAGCGGACGGGATTTATGGGAGCATTTAGTCGAGGCTTACGTAACCCAGGGAGCGTCTGTACTTACTTGCAGACTTATGACAATCAGTTTAGTTTTAGAGTGAAACATGGTACTGATGTCAAGTAGCAATGTATATTCCTGTTTTCTGGATGCATCAAAAGCATTTAATAGAGTTAACCATCACAAACTTTTCAAGAAACTCTTGTGTCGAGGGGTACCTAAATATATACTTAGGATACTTGTATTCTGGTATACAGAGCAGACCATGTTTGTAAGATGGAAAAGCACTGTATTACCAAGTTTTAAGGTAACTAATGGTGTTAGGCAAGGGGATATATTATCACTCTACCTTTTCTGTATATACATGGATGACCTTACCAATGAACTAAAAACTGCACGCACTGGCTGTGTCATTGGAAAGGAAAAAATTAATCATTTAGTGTATGCTGATGGCCTTGTTCTTCTGTCACCCTCTCCCCATGGGCTGAGAGTACTAGTAGAGATATATGAACAATTTGGTATAGAAAATGACATCACCTATAATGGGGCAAAGTGTTGTATTTTGATTTTTAGGTGTAATCTACTGAAACATATATCATGTGGGTCTTTTGAAATGAATGGTCAGACAATACCTGTCAGTCACATGTAAATACTTAGCTGCGAGATGAACTCGATATTGAGAGGCAAAGTAAAAAGCTGCATATACAGGATAACATGCTAGTAAGGAAATTTGGTATGTGTTCAGAATCAGTTAAAACTTATCGTTTTAGAGCTTACTGTACTGCACTGTATACATCCCACCTGTGGTGGAACTATACAAAAACTGCTATGAATAAACTCTCACTTGCTTATAATAATATTTTTCATATGCTATGTAGGGAATCAAAATGGTGCAGTGCCAGTTTTATGTTTACTACGCGTAACCTACCTATCAGCCAAATGTTAATCCGAAAGAATATACATAATTTCATTACTAGGGTCCAAAACAGCTCTAATGTGTAATTGTGCAATGTCCTGTCTTCAGATACTGTGTACCTCTCACCTATATGGTAGTCTTGGTGCAGACCTTATTCAGTACCTTATTTTTGTAATGTAGCAAAGATTATAATTATATGCTTATTAAGTTGTGTTATAAGAAGATTGTATTTGTATGTTGGGTTAAATGGCTATGCTGGCTGGCTGGCTTTAGTTTTGTACTTGTATGTTAGGTTAAGTGGCTATGTTGCCCTTATTTTTGTGTATAACACGTAAGATTGTATTTGTATGTTAGGTTAAGTGGCTATGGATTGTGAATGATCCGCAATAAAGATGTTTTGTTTGTTTGTTTTTTACATTAAACTTTTCAAAATGTCAATATAACGCAAAAGTTTTTTTGTGATGTCACAAAAATTTTAGACTCCTCTCCCCTCTGTCACAAAAGGTCACAAAATTACAACCCCCCCCCCCTCTAGAAGCATGACACCATTTATGGACGCCCCCAAAAGTTATGTATATCTAAATTGTCCAAACCTGAAAACATTTTGAGTATCTGCATCATATATCCCCTCCTAGAATCTCCCTCAAAACTAAACATACTTAGTTCTTTTAATCTTTCCCTGTATTCCAATCTTCTTAGGTTAGGGATAAGCTTCATTGCCTTGCGTTGCACACCTTCAAGCATATCAATATCATGTCTAAGGTGAGGGGACCAAGCTTGAATGCAGTATTCTAAGTGAGGCCTAACATAAGAATTATATAATTTATAGATGACTTCCTTACTCTTGTAACTGACATTCCTATTAACAATACCTAACATTTTATTTGCTTTATTTCTAGCCGCTAAGTTAGTAGTGCCCAAACTTATGGCAATCCTGTGCTATTTTATGCGATTTTTCCAAAATGCAAAATGTAATGTGCCACGATAACTATGTCACATAGGCCTAAGTTAATATACTTTTTTATATTGTACAAATAAATTGCATTATCAGTAAAGCAATAAATGTCGTGTGTATTTTATAACTATATTTTACGTTTCTTTATGGTACCTGCATTACAAAGCCTTGTGTACTTGCTTCCCTCCAGCCAATTTGTCAGATATGATGCACTTAACACATGAATGATTATTCAGTAACTGAATTTAAAATTTTATTGCGCAAGTTCTCCAGGCAGTCTTAGAAGAGTTGTCAATTACCACTCCAAAAATTCTCAAATTGAGGGCATTCTGAATTCAGGCTGGTGTAGCATTATAACCATTGATTTTTCATTTGCCTTGATGAGTGTCCATGTGCCATCGTCAGAATCACACTGTGCCAGGATGTGAGCACCCCTGCTCTAAGTACTGCTTAGAAAATTTTAGATCATTACTAACTATAATGCCAAGATCTTTTCCGTCCAACATCCCCTAACCAGTTCTCTTGCATCTCATAAGTAAAGTTTTCATTATTTCTACCAAAATGCATGACTTTGCATTTCTGAACATTGAATTCCATCTGCCATTTGTTAGCCCAAGCAACTAATCTATCTATATCTTTTTGCAGTTTATAAGAATTTTCTGTATTTGTAACTGGGGCAACTACTTTTGTATCATCTGCAAATTTAGAGAGTTTACTACTTACTTCCTTCTCTAAGTCATTTAGATATAAAATAAAGAGTAATGGACCTAAAACTGATCCCTGTGGTACTCCACTTTTCACTTTCTGCCACCCAGATTCATGACCATTTAGAATTACTGTTCTCTGTCTTCTAACCATTTTTCTACCCAATTTATAACTGACCTCAATATCCCATGAGCTTTTAATTTATATAGAAGTCTTCTCTGTGGAACATTGTCAAATGCTTTACTAAAATCCAAATAAATAACATCTACATCATTTCCATTATCTACCTGATGTTACAAACTCTAAAAAGTTTAAAAGATTAGACAAACAAGCCCTTCCTGATCTAAATTCATGTTGTGAACTTGATATAAGATTAAAATTTTCCAAATGATCTTGAATATTATTCTTTATAATTCTTTCTAATATCTTTCCTACCAATGATGTTAAACTAACAGACCTATAATTTCCTACCTCCTCCTTACAACGCTTTTTGTAAATTGATACTATATTTGCTTTTTTCCATTCATCTGATACGTCAGCATTATTAAAAGACCTAGCAAACAAAATAGTTAGTGCCTCAGACAAGTTTTCCTCCCCTTCTCTGAGAATCTTAGCATATATATTATCAGGTTCAGCAGCCTTATTTGACTTCAATGTATGAATCACTTGCCTAACATCATCCTTCCTTATATGAATATGATGAAGAATGGTAGAGTTTACAGAATCTAGAGAATTAAAATCAAAAGTTATTTAAATTTTCTTCAGTAAAAACAGAGCTAATCATTAAAAATACCAACAATATCCTGATCTTTATCAGACATCCTATCATCATGTTCTATTGGGCCAATCCTATCATGCTTTTTATTATTATACGTGTACACTTTAATTTCACCATGCCGTTTGCTTTTCCTAATCAAGCTATTTAGCTTATTTCTTAACTGCGTATAATTAATTAATTATCCAAGTCCAAAATATTATCACTGCCTTTAAATTCCCTGAATGCCCTTTTTTATTTTTAATCATTTTGGCTATTTCCTAATTTCACCATGAAGGTTTCCTAATCTTGTTATTCCTAACAGTTCTGAAAGGAATACACAACATTGTACATTTCAAAAATTTCTTTGAATCAAGACTACATCTCAATAGCATTTTTATTCGCAAATTCATTATCCCACTTTACTGAGCCGAACTACTCCCTAAATTTACTGTAATCACCCTTTGAGAAGCAAGGGACTAGATGGTCATTGTTGACTAGATCCCCATTTAATTCTGGCTTAAAACATATGAGCCAATGGTCACTATTTCCTAATGACTCTCCTACTGCAAGTTCCCTAATAAGTTCATGATCATTGGAAAGAACCAGATCTAAGATTGCTTGATCCCTAGTTGGTTTGTCTACAAATTGCATTAGTAAACACTCATTGTAGCAGTCAATGGAGAAGTTACCTTCCCTATTATTTCCTTCTGAAAGGATCCAGTCTACATGAGGCAAGTTGAAATCTCCCATAATTAATGTTCTAGCACTACAACCTTTATTTATTTCTTGAACCATGCTGTCATCAACTTTCTGTGTTAGGTGCATTTTACAGACCTCCAAACCAATCTGAATATACTCTTTGCCTGAAACATAGATATCAACCCAAATTGATTCTATCCTATTGTCTAATTTAATACTATCACTCTGACCTAAAGTTAAATCATTCTTAATGTATATGACCAAACCACGCCTATGCCTGTCCAGTCTCTGATGTAGCGTCAGATTTAAAGGTTTAAACTAAACATTCAACAATTTATTTCAGAGGGCCAAAATTTCACGTAAGAGACATGCCCAAATCACTGAATGAGTGTGATTTGAACCAAAGTTTAAGCTTTGAAGATAAGAAAACAGTAAGGAAGAAACCATTAATTGAAGTTGACATTTCAAAGAAAAGAATTCAGAATTCCAAGTATCCAGTTGTTCTGCTGAAAAAGCTTGTAATTAGTGGTCATGAACTGAAGAATTGCAATTTTTTAACAAAACAGGTAAGATAACAAGCAATTTACTCAAAAAATAAACATGTTGGTTGGACAAAAGGAGTGGGTGCATTGATCAAGTGTTTAGAAAAAAAGAAGAGGAAAAAAGTACTGTATAGAACCTGTGGTATATTTATGGATTTGGAGAAACCTTAGTATTGTGTAAATAAATCCAAACAATAAGTTGTTGAAACACTGTGTGTGTGTATATAGTATAGTATTGGAGAAAAGTTGTCCACTGCAAAGGCGCTTTTGTGCATGGTTGTTTGCTTTTGAGAGTTAAAATTAGTGTGTCAGGTGAGGGATTTGTAAAAAAAGAAGCCTGTATGGAAAAGCTGTAAATAATTAGCTTTAATAACCTGAAACAGTGAAGAGGATTGTGAAGATGTGAGAAAGCCCATTGAACAGATAGAAGAAAACGAATCCAATTATAAAGTTGTTACAAGGACAGTGAAGTTAATAAACGGTAAATACTAGAAAAAAGTGGCCCATAAAAATTATGGGGGAATATCATTTGACCAGTTGATTGGTTCATGCTTTAGAATTTTTTTCTCTGAAAGGGAAATTTGGCTCTAAAATCAGGGTGGCACTCGAGAATATACAGTGTATGTGATTTAACTGTTTTCAATTGGAGTCCGTATATTTTGTATTTTGTCCATTTTGCTGTTTTCTCAAATTAGTTTTTATAATAGATATTCAGGATCAAATTTGCTTTTATTCTCGGCTGTTATGATTTTGTCTTAATTCAGAAAGAATCTCTTTTATTAATAAGGTGAAAGTTAAATCTTTTCATTTATCCTAATGTCATGTAAGAAAATTTGACTAAATGGTTTTTATCTTTCAGGAATGTCATGAGTTAGCAGTTCATGAAGACTAAAAATAACAGAGATGCCCTTCATTACCAGAAAAGCTCATTTGAAACTGAAGAAAATGAACTGTTACAAAGCTTTCCTAAAAGTAATAAAAAATCACGAAGGAAAAGATCTTTGAAAAAGATTTCCCTAAAGAAATTTCAGAGGAGAAGGAGGTTAAAATTGTCCGTCTCAGCACAAGAAATTAATAACAAAAATTCATAAGGAAAAAGATGGTACGACACAACCTAAAATAAGTTGTTCAACACAAACACTGCAAACATTATGTGGAGCCCATGATTTGTCTTGATCCCCGAGTTTTATTCCGAAGTACGCATAGTATGCTTTCTTGACGAAGTCTGTAATATCTCACCTTTGTTTTTTCACAGTAAATTTTTCACAAATATAACAGAAAATGTTTGGACTATTTACACACCCTCTGGTTGCCATAGCGACAAATAAACAAATTTCAAAAAAGAACTATAGTCACCGCGCACCTTTAAATAATAAAGAACTATAACCTCATACTCACTGAACAGACTGACTCATCTCGTGGCTTGTCAATCACTTATATACTAACTGTGCGTTTCTCAAATGTTCTAGAAGACGCTATGACGTCACTTCTGATCTGGAAGCATTTAGAGGCAGTAGTTTTTAATCAAAATTTAATTGAGTCATTTTTAATGAAAATTACTTACATATGTAATATGAAATATGACAGTGTGAAAAATCTGTACGTGATGGCGAAAAATTAATATTATTTTCGGAATCAGCGTACAAAAATTACTATACAAGTAATAAAATACTTCGGACAAAAAAACCATCGCAGGCCTGTGTTATAGAACAAACAAAACATCTTTGTTGCGGATCATTCACAATCCATAACCATTTAATCTAACATACAGGTACAATCTTACGTATTACACGCTGAACTTAATACAAAAATAAGGCCAACATAGCCACTTAACATACAAGTACAAAAATAAGGCCAGCATAGCCATTTAACCCAACATAAAATATGCATATATAATCTTTGCTACATTACAAAAATAAGGCATTGTAAACCAGTTGTCTGAACCAAGACTGCCATATAGGTGAGAGGTACACAGTATCTGAAGACAGGACAATGCACAATAACACATTAGAGCTGTTTTGGACCCTAGTAATGAAATTATATATATTCTTTCGGATTAACATTTGGCTGGTAGGTAGGTTACGCGTAGTAAACATAAAACTGGCACTGCACCATTTTGATTCCCCACATAGCATATGAAAAATATTATTATAAGCAACAGGGAGTTTATTCATAGCAGTTTTTGTATAGTTCCAACACAGCTGGAATGTATACAGTGCAGTACAGTAAGTTCTAAAAAGATAAGATTTAACCGATTCTGAACACATACCAAATTTCCTTACTAGCATGTTACCCTGTACATACAGCTTTTTACGTTGCCTCTCAATATCAAGTTCATCTCGCAGTTCGTGAGTAATTACCCGACCTAAGTATTTACATGTCTTTGACAGGTATTGTCTGACCATTCATTTCGAGTGATGCATCGGAGCTCCGGCTCCGGCTCTGGCCCAGCAGAAGTTCTGGCCATTTTAGAAAACCTCCTGCTCCAGCCGGAGGTCTCACTAAACTCCGGCCTCTGGCCGGAGGTGCCAAGTACACCAAACTCAATTCTGACAATTTTTAGTTTTAATTCTATAAAACTATAAAACCTCATTTCTGCACCTATACAAATATTTCAGTTCTCAGATGACTGTAATAATAATTTATTTTATGAGTGATCAGTGATTGTATTAATATTTCAGTTCTCTGACTAATAATTTATTTTATGAGTGATCAGTGATTGTATTAATAATTGATTTGATATCGGCTACTTTACTCAGCATTCAGCAAGACATCATAAGTTTCATAACCTGAGGATATTCTGTTCAATGGGAATTTTTAGAGAAATTAGCACACAAAGCGTAGAAAGTCGACTTTTATAAAGTTTAAGTTATTAAAGACTTAATAATTTAAAATAGCAGGACTATAATATATAAACCCTAAATAGATGAGACGATGGACCACACACACACACACACACACACACACACACACATATATATAAATACTGAAATAAATCAATTGGCCGGAACCTCCGGCCTCCTCCGGCTGGAGAAAAAACACTAAGCCAGAGGTTCCGGCCCTCCGGCCTCCGGCTAAAATCTGCCTCCGGTGCATCACTATTCATTTCAAAAGACCCACATGATACATGTTTCAGTAGATTACACCTAAAAATCAAAATACAACTCTTTGCCCCATTATAGATGATGTCATTTTCTATACCATATTGTTCACATATCTCTGATAGTACTCTCAGCCCATGGGGAGAGGGTGACAGAAGAACAAGATCAGCAGCATACATTAAATGATTAATTTTTTCCTTTCCAATGACATAGCCAGTACGTGTAGTTTTTAGTTAATTGGTAAGGTCATCCATGTATATAAAGAAAAGATATTGTGATAATATACCCCCCCCCCTTGCCTAACACCATTAGTTACCTTAAAACCTGGTGATACAGTGCTTTTCCATCTTACAAACATGGTCTGCTCTGTATACCAGAATACAAGCATCCTAAGTATATATCTAGGTACTCCTCGACATAAGAGTTTCTTGAAAAGTTTGTGATGGTTTAAAAGAATTATTATTAATATATGTATATAGTTTAGTGATATTTAGGAATTTGAAAGATTCACCAGAAATTTATTGTTGGTAACATCAAGTTCTTTTTGTAAAAAATGGGCATGATACGTGGTTGGGGTCAGTGTGACTTTTGCTTTTGATCTTTTGACATTTTTGAATTTTTTATCTTGAAATTGAAATTTTGATAGATTCTGAAATTGCTATTGAGTATTGTTGTAATCGTATCTCTTGTTCTTTATTAGTTTGTTTTGAATTGTTTGTGTTGAACCTTGCCTAATTTCCACTTAGTCTAAGCTAAGTAAGACTTTGGATAGCTACCTAGGACAACCAGGCTTCGTTGCTTGTTTAAATTGCTGTTTAAGTTTCTAAATTTTATACAAATTAATTGTGGGTGGAATAACATAAATTCTACCTTATCCAAGTAAAATTATTTGGAAATCTCAAGATTGCAACTCTCATAACATAAAAGAAAAGAAATGGAATATAGGGATAAATCACAATTATTGAGGTCAATCCAAGTTAAAACAGTGTAAAATTTTGTGCTATGGCTACATCTAAATTAGATTCAAAATTAGAGTCCTTGAAGAACTGTAAGGCTGAAGTAAAGCCTCTAAATATAAGTAGAGGTATAAATAAGCGCAAAATTACTTTAATCTTAAACTTAAAAATTTAAGAGCTACTGATAAGCTAACTCATTCTTTGTATAAAACTCAGGCTATTGAAATTGAAGGCCTATTAAATCAAATTAAAACTTGTGATGAAATATTAACTGTCTTTAATAAATGACATTCTACTTCTTGTCCTGAAGAATTGGATATTTTTTCTTTTGATAAATGTAAGCTGGATAATTCAAATTAAAACAATTCTGTTATCTGAACAGCTAGTAGCTGCTTTGTCGAAGTTAACCTTAAGCAAATGTAAACCCCCTCCTTTACAGTGTGGTGTACTTGAAGGAACTGGATCTGATAAGTTTGAATTTACTACCTTTTTGAGTCAATTTGAAAATGTAATCGACTCTCGTCAAAACTTATCAAATGCTACTAAATTGGCTTATTTGCATAGCTATTTACAAGGATATGCTTACAAGGTTATAAAACATTTGTCTATAAATGATAAAAATTACCTTATTGCTTTACAACTCTTAAAAGAAGAATTTCTTGATATTCCTTACGTGATTGACGAAATTTACAAAAAATTATTAACATCTTATCCTTCCTTTGATGAAAGTTATCACTCTACTAGGATATATATAAATGAAATAAGATCCTTCATATATGAACTGTATAATTATGGGTTTAATTTCTTAGAAATTGACACGCCAGAATGCTCTATTTTGAGTCGTATTATTTTTTCCAAATTACCTAATGCATTTAGAAGGGAATTGGTGCATAAAGTTGTCACTAACTACCCAACCTTAAATGATATTTTTGAAAATTATAATGAACTATTGAAAACATTAAATAAAACTAAAGTAACAAGAAATGAAACTTTTGATGAAGATAAAAGTAAAACTAAAAGCTATGCCAAACCTAAAAATCAAGATGATCCATCAAGAACAAGTCAATTAATCAAACTAAACCTAGTACTCTGCAAAATTTTAAAGTTGCTTCATTGCCTAAGCAAAGTAATGAAAATTCAAACTATTCTAAAATTTATACAAATAAACCTTGCAAATTTTGCTCAACTTCTGGTCATTCTATGAATAGATGTGACAAATATAAGGCTTATTCAAGTAGAATAAAACGCTGTTAAAGGAAAAAGATTAACCTTTGTATAAGATGTAGCAGTAATAAACATAATGACCAAAACTGCCCTGGTAAACAAAACAGATTGGACTTTGACTTTTAGAACACAAAGCAGAAATATGAGATTTTTTATTACAATGATTACATTCAAAGTAATTCTGGTACAAGTGAAGCTTCTGTTTCAAATGTCTGTTTGAATTTTAATCAAAAGACAGACTATAATTTGCACATCCTTCTAACTTTAACAATTCAATTTGCTAAAGGAAATAAATTTGTTAACGGCAGATGCTTGATTGATTCAGGTAGTCAACGATCATATATTAGTGGCTCTGTAGCTAATTCACTATGTAATAATCTTGATAAGTTGCATGATGTTAAATATGATATACAAATCTTTAGAGGAAATCAAGAAAGAATTTTCAAACAAACTTCCCTTGAAATAACTATTGGCAATCAGCATAAGATAAATATGCCATTACTGATAGACAATAATCTTAACCTTAAGTTTGAAGTTACAGGAATTAATACCGCCCTAAATAATATAACTCATAATGGGTTCATTTTGGCAGATAATGGGTTTGTTAAAAATGTTGATAACTCGGTATTTGAATTGCAGGCATTAATAGGAGCAGACATATTGCATTTTTTCCCATCCTTGGCTTTAGAATCTTGTATGAATGGTAGCTGTTTCAGGTTTGAGAACAAAATTATTCCATTTGGTAATGTTGAGCATTTCTTATACAAAGATCAATTAAAGATTCTTCATAATGAAAATGGAGAACATGAAGTAACTGATGGGCACACTACTTTGGTCAATCAGGTAATGGAACCTGTGAAGTCTTATTTCAACCCCTTTGAAAATATTTTAACTGATAGTGAAATAGACAATGGACTTGGAAATTTTTTTAGTTTGGAATCTAATGGCATAAAATCTTGCAGTACAGACTTAAGTAATGTTGATGAAATTCAAGTTAAAAAATTTAATAAAATTTTATTTAAGGATAATTAGTACTTTGTAAATTTACCTTGGTATGAAGATAAGATCAACCTTGTACCCAGTGGTGTAGTGCTAAATAAAGAAGCGGGGGAACGCATTTTGAAAGTGTTACTCAGATGCGGGGGGGGGGACAATGGCGAGCGCGGCGAGCCCATACAGTTGGGGGTCCGGGGGCACTGTAAGCCCCCCGGGAAATCTTTTGAAATCTGACCAATTTCAGGGATATTTTGAGGTCATATGCACTGGATATTAGGATATATTCCAAGGTTGAAGATGCAGTATTTCCAGTGTCATTAGATATACGACATCCAGTACGATCAATAAAAATAGCTAACAACTGGAATGATTAACTAAAAAAAAGTTAACAACTGGTACGCCGTGGTGACTGTTTCACCAGATCTTTATAGGCTAGCATTGCCTCAGTCGAAGCTAAAAGAAATGAAACAGTTAATGATTCTTTCTCATATTTCTTCCAGGGGTGGGAATTAAAATTTCATGACGTTAGAGATTTGTAAGTTCGGATTTATTTGAAATAGTGAGGGAACGCCGTTCCGTCTACCAAAAAAAGTAAGGGAACGCCGTTCCCACGCGTTCCCACAGCACTACACCACTGCTTGTACCTGCAAACCATAAAATAGCCCTCAAGGTTCTTGATAAAGTAATGAATCATCTCGATACAAAATATTTAACTAAAGAATATGAAGTGTTCCAACAACATTTATCTGATGGTATAATTGAAAGAATTGATGTTTCACCTTGTGAATATAACAACTATGTTTGGATACCTCATAGGCCTATTATTAGAATGGAAAAACAAATTACCACTGAAATATGTCCTGTTTTTAATTGTTCCTTGAAAGTAGATAAAAATACTCCATCCTTAAATGAAGCAGCTTACCCTGGAATTGATCTTATATCTTCTCTTTTGAAACTACTACTTTTGTTCAGGACTAATCGCTATGTGATGCTTGCTGACATAAAACAGGCCTTTTTAATGATTAAACTGAATTTGATAAAAACAAATTTTGTGTTTCTTGGAAAGAGAATGATGAGATAGTAGCCTATCGTTACTCATCATTAGTTTTTTGATTTACTTCATCTCCTTTTATATTACACTGTCATGAAATATCACGCTTCTAGATATCCTAAGAATAAATGTTCACAAATAGTGGCTAACAATTTTTATGTAGATAACTTAATTATAACTGAGGAACATTGAGGAAATGAAAGAACTGTATAAGGCTTCCTATGAAAGAATGTCTGAAGGTGGTTTTATACTTCGATCTTGGACTACTAACAGTGAGGAAATTAATCATGTAATAAGTAATGATAGAAATCTTGCAGATCATCGTTGTCATGAGAAAATATTAGATTATAGATACAATATGATAGATGATACTTTTCACGTAGCTAAAGTTGAAATTAATGAAAATGCCACTACTAAAAGACAGATTTTATTGCAAATATCTAAATTATTTGACCCCTTGGGTATAGTTTTACCTGTAACGGTCAAAGGTAGAACTTTAATGAGAGGTATTTGGTCAATTAAACCGAAACTTGATTGAGATGATGAATTACCAGCTGATATTAAAGTGATATGGAAAAAACTAGCATCAAACTATGCATGTCTACCTAGTTTATTTTTTCCCAAATGTGCTTTGAGTTCTGAAAGTTTGTATGGATTTCACATATTTTGTGATAGTTCTCAAACATGCTATGGATTTGTAGTGTATGCTTGCAATAAATCGCATTCAAATTTCATTTTTTTGCAAAAGCAAAAGTGGCTCCTCTTAAATCTTACAGTATACCCGCACTTAAACTCATGAGTGTAGTCTTAGCCTTTAAATGCTTACCAACTATACTGACTGCCTATGATGAAATTGAGTTTGAGTTCATCAATATTTGCGTTGATGCACAGGTTGTGTTATCTTGGTTTTTGATTAGTGATCTTAAAGTTAAATCTAAATTTGTGAAAAATCGCCTTAAAGATTTAGAGGTGGCCAAATTGGATATCTGTAAAAATTATAATTTGCCTATTTACTTTAGCTATGTGGAAACAAAACAGAATCCTGCTGACATGATCACTCGTGGACTTAGCATTAAAAAATTTGAAGAAAACCTGAAATTTTGGCTGTATGGACCTGAGTGGCTTTCTAACGACTTTGATTCTTGGCCAAAGTATGAAATGTTTCGTGTGCCCTCTGAGGCTAAAAATTTAACTTTGGTAAATGCCAATGTAAGTAATATCTATGGAAACAAAGCTGTATTAGACATAAATAAGTATTCTAGTTTACATAAACTAATGAGAGTGACTGCATTTCTGTTAAAATTTTATTTCAAAGCTTGCAAACTGCAATGTAGTCCTGACAAATATGCACAAATGTATTGGATAAAACAAATGCAAAGGGAATGTTTTCCAAATCAAATTGAATGCCTCAGACAAGAAAACAAGATTCCAATCCCACCTCTTGTAGATGATCTTAATCTGTTCATAGATGATTTTGGAATTGTAAGATCCAGAGGTCGGATTTCTAAGAGCTTGTATTTTGACTTTGATATTTGCAATCCAGTTTTGCTTGGAAAAATTCATCATCTAACCAAATTGATAATTATTGATGCACATAACAGCGTTCAACACCTAGGATTGCAAACTACAGTGAATCTTGTAAGAAACAAAGGATTTTGGATTCCTAAGGCTAGACAATTGGTCAAAAGTGCCATTGCTACTTGCATTGTGTGCAAAAAAATTAATGCTTTTGCATTTAATTATCCTAAATACACAAACATGCCTAAACATCATGTGAATCTTGTGAAACCTTTTTTGCATGTGGGAATTGATTTTACGGGTCACATTTGGGTGAAAAACTCTGATAATGACAACTGTAATAAAATGTATATTCTCATTTTCACCTGTCTTGATGTTAGAGCCATTCACCTGCAATTAGTTCCTGACATGTCTGGAAATAATTTTTTATTGTCCTTTCAAAAAATTTTCAAATTTTTATCTTATGTATATCTACTCATATTTATAGTGACAATGCTAAAACGTTTGTAAAAGGAGGTGAAATTATATTATAAATCAGTCTCTAACTTCTGAAGAATTTGTTGAAAATCTTAGGGTTAATAACATTCAGCATGTGAAAATACCTCTTTATTCTGCGTGGGAATGATTGATAAAAGTTGTAAAAAGCTGTATGTATAAAATCATTAGGCGTGCTAAACTAACTTATTTTAGAGTTACTTACCATATTGTCTAATATACAAAATGCTGTCAACTAGCATCCTTTAACATTTAACTTATGATATTTAGTTCAGAGGCATAACTATATCACCAAATTCCTTTCTGAAACTGCATGGTAACGCTTCCTTAATTTTAAGAGACACTACAGACAATGTTTGGATTGATGAAAGTAGTCAGGAAAGACTATCAAAGACTCTTGAAATTCAGGAGGAAGCATTTGAAGAATTTAGAAGGTTGTGGTACGAGTCTTATTTATTAAACCTTAGAGAACACAGTAGAAATCTTTACCAAAGTCATTGGTCTAATAGAGTTCGGGTCGGTGATATTGTCTTGATTAAATTGCCTAATAAACCTAGACCATTTTCATTTTGGATGTTGTGATGAGTGCTGAAATAGTGATGGGATGTGACAATAAAATAAGCAAGGAAATGGACAAATTGAATTGTACACCATTCTTTGTCATCTCTATCCTTTGGAATTGTCAATAACCCATGCTGGCAAAAGCCAATCTCTGCAAGGCAAAAAGGAAACTGAAAATGATCATAAATCTATGGGGCAACATGAAACAAATGAAATAACAGAATCTCCAAACAAAAGACCTGTGAGAAAAGCTGCAGTTAAATTTAAGAAATTCTTAAAAGATAATTTGGATAACTTGTAAATTAAACAATTCTTTATTATATTTTCCTTTGACTCGTGTCATGTTTATCTTTCTATTAACTTATTGCATTACCACTAATGCAATCTTGTTGAGGGAGTATAAAAGAATTATTAATAATATATGTATATAGTTTAGTGATATTTAGGAATTTAAAAAATTCACTAGAAATTTATTGTTGGTAACATCAAGTTCTATTTTAAAAAAAGGTCATGATAAGTGGTTGTGGTTAGTGTGAGTTTTGCTTTTGATCTTTTGACATTATTAAATTTTTGATCTTGAAATTGAAACTTTGATAGATTTTAAAATTGCTATTGAGTATTGTTGTAATCGTATCTCTTGTTCGAATGAGCGCCTCTGGTGGTGGTTGCGCAAGACGTATTTCTACTACATCCTCATCCACAAGTTCTTGGAGACAGAGCATTTTCGGTAGTAATCGGACGTACCTAGAATTGCTTGTAAACAAAAAGTTCAAATTATATATTACTGAAAACAGGAGGGAAGCTTAAAATTTTAAGTGATTACAATATATATACTTGAATTGGAATTATTGGCGTTTCTGAATCTTTCAAAGAATTTTATTTTTAACTAGCTAGGTCTAGGCTTTTAGCCAGGCCTTATTATACCTTTTTGTGGTTATTTTGGTGTAGGGTAACATACTATTAGGCCTAGGGACCTAACTTGGGCCCTAGGCCACCTGGTTTGTTAATCGTAGGTAAGCCTGCGCCTGTACCTCGGTCTTGAGGAGGGTCGTATGGCTGAACACGATCGTTCATCACGAGATGCATCAGGGCTTGGAGTTGGAGTTGAGACTCAGGCTCAGCCTAGGTCTGGCCCATCCCATAACCTTGAGAACCTTGACCCCGATCAGTTAAGCGACTCAAACTCTGAAATGGATATTCCTTTAGCTGTTTCTCAGCAGCCTAAGGCTTCTAGAAATGCTAAACGAGACAATAGGCTTAAGCAAAAAACGTAAAAAGTCTCCTCCTGGAAGTCCAAATTCATCTAGATCTAGTGTTGGTAATGACATTAGTATTTTTGACCCCTTAGATTCTTGTGAATTGGAAACTGCTGTTGCAGATGCCACAGCTGAATTTTTGGGCTGGCAGAGCCAGAAGACCAGAAGTTCTAAAAAGCGGGCTAAGGCAAGCCCAAGTTCAACAAGGCAATATACGCCTCTTTTTACTGAAACTGAGATCAGGTCTACTACAATAGGCCCATCCCAAGAAGCTGCTCCTGGTACTTCTGGTTTCGACACTGTTTCTGAGGAAGGAATGGGAAAGGTTACTCAGAATCTGGGTCTATCACCAGATCCAGTTGGCTCCATTTCAGCTTGTCAGAATGGTAAATTGGCTGATGCCTTCCGAAGGCCGTATAAGAATATAGTTCCACAACGAATGGGCCTAGCTGAAATCAATAAACTTTCACTGAGTGATTTTGCTCCCCAGATCTCTTCAGAGACTGTTGTTAGGACTATTGTGCTATGGTTTGATGATGCTTGTCATCATCAGGCAGTGGAGGAATTTTTGCAAAGCAAAATTAAGGTGGTTGGGCAGCTTAGGGATTCTATATTGAGTTCACTTAGGATCACTGGGTTCCGCCCGAATCCTCTTCGCCATTGTTTGGCAATTGATCTTGACCAACAGTCTTATGATACCCTTTCTCTGCAGAAGATCACCACATTTGGTACATTCCAAGTGTCTTGCCGATTGCCCGCAAGCAAACAGGGCAATTATGGAATAGTATACAATATAGATAATTCCTTAATGGACTCAGAGATATTATCTGAGCTTGAATATAGTAATCCTACTATAAAAATAAAATCTGTTTCCCGCTTCCAGCCTCCAAAAAACAGGAATTCTTTGGGCTCAAATTTATCATTGTCCCCGCCAGTTAAAGTGGAGTTTGAGGGGCCTATTCCTCCTCATCTGTACCTTTATTATGAAAGATATAGAGTTAAAGAATTTGTACCTAGGCCTATTCGATGTTTTAAATGTCAACTTTTTGGACATATAGCTCAATCTTGTCGAGCTACCACTGATCATTGTGCAGTATGCGCAGGTCCCCACAGAACAGATACTTGTCAGGTACAGTCTGTACATCGTTGCTTCAATTGTGATGGCCCTCATATGGCTTCTTCAACTGAATGCCCAGCATTCACAGAAGCAAATTTAGTTTCAAAAATGGTTAAAAAACATGAGATGAGCTATAGTACAGCTGTCAAGTTAGTCCATAAAGTTACTCGAAACACCAAGGTTCACCCTATCCCCAGTGCTGTATCAGTGCCCTCCAATGATGGATTGTCCCATGGCAGTAGGGGTCCCAAACCGGCTAGGTTGGAGCTTACCTCTGGTGCTGGGCCTTCTCATCATGTTGAGGTTCATGCAAATGTCTCCCCACCAATTATTAACTACAAGAGTTTACCTCCACCCCCCCCTAAACCAATTATGTGTGACATGTCCACACAAACTTCAGCTCCTACGGAAACTCTCCCTGCACCAATTAAGCATGGCATGTCCACACAAACTATGGCTTCCAAGGAAATAGAAAGTAAGACTAAAGTTACTCCACAAAAAACCAGTATATTGGACTTTATTCCCCTTGATACACTAACTACTCTTATAAATGATATTGTTGCCACCTGTAAAACTACTTCTATTGCAGGTCCCCATCCTGCATCAAGAGTGCGAAAACTTTTCATGAAAGCATTTTCTAGTACCTCTATCAAAAATACTCGTTCATCTCTGAAACCAGCTTCACCATCCCAAAACAAACATGGATAATAGGTTTTCTTTAATATTTTGGAATGCTCGTAGTCTACTTAGTAACCTTAGTGAGTTTAAGTTAATGTTGTATAAGCAGCGTCCCGCACTTTGTTTTGTATGTGAATCTTGGTTGAAATCTCACATTAATCCCAGGTTTCCAGGATACTGTATTATTAGGAAAGATAGGACCCATGGTCATGGTGGTGGGGTACTACTACTACTACGCAATGATTGTACACTTTTACCATTCCCATTGCAAGAATATCCAAATGGTCAGTTTGGGATCCTAGCCTGTAAAGCTTATCTTGACAATAGCTGGCTCACAGTATTTGGTATTTACAACCCTCATGGTTATCAGGTTTTGTCTCCCTCAGAGTTAGACTTTTACATCTCCCAAAGCCCCCCAGCCTCAAAGATCATAATCTGTGGAGATCTTAACGGCAAGCATCCTTCTTGGTCTTGTGGCACACCCAATCAGGCTGGGAAGGACCTCTTTAACTATATCTTGAATTCTCCCACTTTATGTTTACTTAGCCCTCCTCATTTAGTTACTTTTTATGATTCATTCTCCGGTTCCCCCTCATCCTTGGACCTGTGCATTGGGTCTGTATCTTTCCTCAGTGTGATCGAAATCAAGACCTTGGCCGATATTGGCAGTGACCATCTTCCAGTAATAGCTTCTCTCCCCCTTGCAGCTGCTTCTGACAGTATTACCCTCCGAACAAAGTGGAAGATTCCCCGTAACTTTGATTGGAGAAATTGGTCAAAAGTGCTCTTCTCCTTTTGTGATACCCATGCAACATCTGACAATCCAGTTACTCCCCAATCCATTGCAGATGATTTAAATCATCTTGCCTCTACTCTGTTCACCAAATCATCAGGGAAACCCAAACTGACAGCAAATAAGCCTTGGTGGAACGAAGCCTGCTCACGGGCAGTAGCTTTACGCCGCCTAGCAAAGAGACGCTACCACAGGAATTGTACAATCCCCAATTTAATAGACTGTAAGAAAAGAACTGCACAGGCTAAAAGAATTATTAAAAAAGCAAAACGTGACTCCTGGAAAGTTTTCTGCTCCTCTCTAAATTGCCACGCTCCAATCTCACAAGTGTGGAGGAGATTTAACTCTGTTAGGGGAGTCAGAATATACCATCAATTCCCCGTTCAAATTGACAACAAACCATTAGCCCCCGAGGACAAGGCCCTCGCTTTTAGTAACTATTTTTCTACCATGTTTCATGGTTCCTTTCAACATTTAAATACAGCCTCTCAAACTGAGTTTATCTCATCAAGTATGAATACCCCTATGGATGATCTGGATGTTCCTTTCCATCTTCATGAACTTGCTTCTGTTTTAATAACTCTCCCAGACAATAAGGCTGCTGGTTCCGATGATATACCGTATGAATTTTACAAATATGCTCCCCCTCAGTTTCATTTACAATTGCTAACACTTTTTAATCACTCATGGGAATTCAGTATAATCCCACCTCCCTGGGGGCATGCACTTATTATGCCAATACCAAAGGCAAATAAAGATTTAACCTTCTTACAATCATATAGGCCCATTTCTCTCTTAAACACACATTGTAAAATTATGGAAAAAATGGTCTACAATAGACTGTATTACTATGTGGAATCACACCACCTCCTCTCACCCTTTCAAAGTGGATTCCGTAAAGGCAGAAGTGTCATTGATCAACTACTTAGGCTAGAACATGTCATCAAAGAAGTATTAGTTACAAAATCAGTATGTGTAGTTGTCTTCATTGATCTCAAGAGTGCCTTTGATTCGGTCTCTCACAAAGAATTGCTTTTCAAGTTGGCAAATTTGGGTATCACTGGAAAGTTGTTGCAGTGGCTTCGGGCATTTCTGGAGAATAGAACATATCAGGTCTGTCTGCAGGGTTGCTTCTCTCCCTCTGTGGCCTCCTCAGTGGGTGTACCACAGGGATCTATTCTGAGTCCCTTGCTATTTTCAATCATGTTATCTGACCTTCCCTCCTTGGAACCTGTTAAACTCTCTGCTTTTGCAGATGATTTGGCAATTTTTCATAGTGCTGGTACCCTCGACGAAGCTATTTCTGGGATTCAAGCTGCTTTGGATAGAATTAATGCTTGGACTGCTGAATGGGGATTTAGCGTTAGCCCCCTGAAATCCTCTTTCCAAATTTATACCAGAAAAAAGATCAGAACTCTTCCTAACTTAATTTTCAACCTTGCCCCCATTCCTTTTGTCAGAATTCAGAAATTTCTAGGTCTTTATTTTGATGCTCCCTACCTTACTTGGAAGCCTCATATTGAACATCTTGTTACAAACTGTTCTTCTAGATTAAACATTTTAAAAACACTCACTGGATCATCTTGGGGTTGTCAACGACAAATCCTGCTATCATTTTATTCTGCCTTTATTCGTAGTAAGATAGAATATGGAGCAATTTTGTATGGTTCTGCTGCTACAGTTCATTTAAAGAAACTTGATGTATTGCAGAATTCAGCTTTAAGGATAATTACTGGAGCTCTACGCTCTACACCAATAATATCTCTGCATTGTGAACTCAATGTTTGGACCCTGGAAGAAAGACGTACCCTCTTACTACTGACCACACTTTATCGATTCTATGGGGCAGACTCCCAACATCCTGTTTTACTGGAAGTCATAGATGACTTCCCAAAACATCGCATGCTGCCATGGCATATAGTTTCTAGGGGCTCCTATATAATCAGAGCTATGTCAGCACTGATTTTGCGTGGTATTGATCTTCCTTCTCCAAACTATGTCCCCTGTCTCCTCCCTTCCCACCTTGGGAAACCAATTGCAATTTACCAATCTCTACAGACCTTGTCCTACCTGTTACTAAGAAGGACGCACCCCATCTTCTTCGTGCTGCATTTTATAGTACTTTGGAAATTAGACATGAACAATCAATCCAGATCTTTACAGATGGGTCTCGAACAGTGCTTACAAATACTGGTACAGTATCTGTTGCTGCCGCATTCTATATTCCATCTTTACAGGTTGAGTGCTTTTGGCACCTATCTGATATACTCTCAGTGTTATCGGCAGAATTGGTAGCAATCCAGATGGGCCTTAGGTGGCTCATTGAAAATGCGCATCTTCCTGGTGCATTTGTTTCTGTGTCGACTCATTATCAGCCCTTCATTCATTACCTCATGGTAATTACACGGAAATAACTTCAGATATTGTGTCAGCTGTGAGGTCACTGTGTGGCAGGGGTATTCATGTGTCTTTTCAGTGGACCCCTGCCCATTGTGGTGTCATATCGAACGAGAAAGTGGATCGGTTAGCTAAACTTGGGCATTCACTTCCCCGCATAACAGTCAGACCAGTTCCTCTATCTGATCTTCTTCTTCATGCCAAAAATGTCTTGGAACAGGAAAGGAGAGAAACCTGGCAAAGGAACAGGACCCTAACACCTCTTGGTCTTATAAAAAAAGATTTGGAGACCTGGCCTTGGGCATCAATATCTTGCCGACGATCTGAAGTAGTGTTGACACGCCTGAGGGTGCAACACACAGGCCTAAATGACCATTTTTATAGGCTAGGTATAGCAAACTCCCCATTTTGTGTTCTTGCCATGTTCCAGAAACTGTTCCTCATATTCTCTTCACTTGTTGGAAATACCACTCGCTAAGAACGAAAATGCAGCACAAACTATCTAAAATAGGTGTCAAGAACATGACACTACAAATTCTCCTTGGAGGTGGTGGCTTCAGTCCCCCTCTACAATATCAAATCCAAAAGACTCTATTAATATTTCTAAAAGACTCTGGTTATATCAAACGCATTTAACGTTGCTACAACACATACTGTACCATATTACCTAATTTATCAAATTACTTGTACCACACGTTATATACATATAATTATATGGTTATTATCTCGTATACTATATGCTGCATTGTGCTAACTCCTGTTTTCTATTTTTCATCTTGCAATAATTTAACAATTACCGAATTTGCTTTAATTTATAGTCTTGCTGATCATGGGACTATTTAAAAGGACCCTAAGTCAGCAATAAAACATCAAGTCAAGTCAAGTATCTCTTGTTCTTTATTAGTTTGTTTTGAATTGTTTGTGTTGAACCTTGCCTAATTTCCATTCAGTCTAAGCTAAGTTAGACTTTGGATAGCTGGCTTAGGACAACCAGGCTTCGTCGTTTAAGTTATTGTTGGCTTCGTTGCTTGTTTAAATTGCTGTTTAAGTTTCTAAATTTTATACAAATTAATTGTGGGTGGAATAACATAAATTTTACCTTATCCAAGTAAAATTATTTGGAAATCTTCTCAAGATTGCAACTCTCATAACATAAAGGAAAAGAAATGGAATATAAGGATAAATCATAATTATATAGTATAAATATATAGGTCTATAGTTTAAATTTAAATCTAATAGGTTAACTCTATCAAATGCTATTGATGCATCCAGAAAACAGGAATATACATTGCTACTTGACATCTTGTACTTTAGGACGGCTTCCTTTAGCATATAAATACACATGTCAGTACTATGTTTCACTCTAAAGCCAAACTGATCATCATAAGTCTGCAGGTAAGTACTTATCCTATTATAAATGACATATTCTAACACCTTAGAAAGTATACTGGCAAGTGCTGTTGGCCTATAATTATTCTTATTACAGATACTAGCACCCTTATTTTTAACAACGGGCAACAATACAACTGACAAAATGGACTGTGGCAAGTACCCATGTATCGTACAGCTTGTGAAACACATTGCAAGGAAAGGTATTATACGAGGACTACAACATTTTAAATGTTCTGCTTGTATGCCATCTAGGCCACAACTTTTGTTATCATCTAACTTATGAATAGCCTGCCAGATTTCTGAGTCATTAATTACTAGCTCCTCAGAGTGTTCTACATTTAGGCATATATTTAGTCCCCTCTACCCCCAGAGACAATTAAATAGGGTTTCATAATGATTTTTCCACAGTTCTGCAATGGTTTTTATCTATTACATTTGGCAAGGTAAGATTACTATTGTTAATTTTATTAACCTTCTTCCAGAATTCCTTACAGGAAGTATTGATATTGCCTAATTTTCTGGCTAGAGATTCTCTTCGAAGATTCTCTTCATTTTTCCTTATAAATCTAAGAGCCTTGAATCTAGCACGAGTTCTATTTTTCAGGTGGAAGAATTCCCCCTGGCTAGGTTTTCCCATAGCAACCCATTCACGAATACATTTTTTGCTACATCTTACAAATCAGCACAGTATTCTGCCCACCCTGGATTGACATTTACTTTTCCCCATTTTTTATTCTTAAAGCTACTTCCACTCGCAGCCTGAATGGCATGTTCAAGCTCACCGTAATACTTATGAGAGAGATCTGTATGTTTTACATCATCACAGGAGGGATTCCTACAAGCCAAAGCTTCTGCAAGAATCCTCACAAGTCTTAGTAGTGCATCAGTCTGCATTGTATAGTAATCTATTTCAGAGTGACTAAGATTTGACCAATTAATCTTATAGTAATCAGCATTATCACAGTCATTGTCTAAGTCATGTGCTACCATACAATCAAGCCCTACTACAAATGAAATATGATCAGATTCAAATACATCTATCATAAAGTATGGGCAACCATTGTGGGAGACTATACAGTGGTCTAGCCACGAGTGAGTCACCCAGGCATCACTAACATATGTAAATGAGTCATTAGGGAGTAGCAATTTACTGGCAAGTTTGTAGTCGCATGTCTCACAGTAATTGATAAGAAGCTTAGCAAAATTCGGACCAACACATGAAGAGTCCAGTTCCTCTAGCAGTATATTTAGTTTACAGAGTCTATCTAAAAATACCTCCTCATTTTCAGCACACTCATAAGGCATAAAAAACATTGAATATATACGGTATTTTGTTATCAATAGTTAGTTTTATGGCTACAACCCACTCGTATTCATATCTAATAGGCTCTATAAACCTATCCAACTGTGAGTGCCACATTATAGCTACACCTTCTTTCCTATTCTGTCTGCCCACAGTAATAACTTCACTATCATCATTGGGTGAGTTAGCTCTTCCCCTGTAGTTAGGCTTAATATTGTTTACATTTTTGCATTCTTGTTTAGAGAGCCAAGTTTCCCGAAAGCAAGAAATGTCATGTGCAGATAGAAGTTTATTGATCTCACTGTCAGCATTGACTTTGAGGCCTCTACAGTTATAGCTACTAACACTGAGTTTGTGAAACTGGGCCATTATTTTTATACACACTATCACTGTTCTCACTGGGTATCTCCCTGGGATTGCATGGTGGAGTCTGCTTACCCATATTTTTGTGGACTGAGTTTTTCCTGAAGTTCATGTTATACCAACTATAGTAGATTCCTTCAGGCCAGACTTCTGGCCCCATAAATATAGAGGGGTCCTCACATTCTGCCTTAATGTAGAAAGAGCTGAAGATGTCTAGTCGTTTACTGATTAATTTGGAGCAGTTAGTCCCAATTTTCGTCATTTCACGCAGGTATTCTTCTAGTTCCTGAAGCAAATGGCAGGTGGGAAACGGGAGGCCAATACATGGGCTTGCTGAGATATTTTCACTGCCTTAATTGCTGTATTCGTTGCTAGCCCTAGCCGTGATTCTCTTCTGGACGGAAGGCGATTCCCAGAGTCCTGTTTCTTTTTCCGACGCAAACCCCTTTTACTAACTCTTGTCCACCCATGCCCTACATCTGCTCACCAGGGTGACTAGCTGCCAAGCAGGTTTGAGTAATCCCTTGAGGCATGGCCACATTACTAATTGTCTCTGCAGCATTGCTTTCTGTTGCAGTTAATTTGTTGTTCATGTTGGAGATTCATCATATGTCAAACTATGCAGTTCAGGGTAGGTACGTACTACCTGCTGCCCAATGTTAGGATGGTTGCTCGTGTTCGTACAAGTTATGTCATTGGATTTTTCTTTCAGAACTTGAGAGTAAAGTACCTTACCGCTTTCTCCCTCCTCTAGTTTGGATATAGAGCTCTGCTGAGCTGTGAGAGAAGATGCTGTGAGAATAGGAGCGGCAGGCCTCCTATCCTGAGTCCTGTCTAGCTGGGCAGTTTGCTTGCTGCTCATCTCAGCTTCCAATTCTGAGATCCTAGACGTCAGTTTTCTGTGTTCCGAGGTTATGCTGCTACATATATCTTTTAGCTCTGTTTTGGCCATGCTGAGTATGCAGGCCACCTTTCAGTAGCTGCACCTCATCCTGAAGTGATTCTATTTTATTTAATAGTACAGTCACATCAATAAAGTCAAAACGTATGGGTGGCAAGTCCAGGTTCTCGCTTGAAAATATGGGCCTATCATTAGTAGCCTTTATTTCCAAAATCTTTTTAACGATGTCCTCAAGGTTGAGCACATTTTTCTTTTCACCTTTGCGATAGATAAGCCTCTTGTCAGAGTTCCCATTGGTTGGGTATAATGTCAACAATTTTGCTTTAGCAGTTTCTATCTCTTCACCACTATAATGTTTTTCACATAATGTGATTATCGTGTCAGTGGGTAATAACTTAATAAGTCAATCTTCCCATTAATGAAACACAAAATGTGGAGCAAGTGTAGTTTACGTTCCCCTACATTATCCTAGTGTAGTTTACGTTCCCGTACATTATCCTAGTGTAGTTTACGTTCCCGTACATTATCCTAGTGTAGTTTACGTTCCCGTACATTATCCTAGTGTAGTATGGAAAACTGATGAGTGGGTAGTTGGGAGGTAACGAAAATGGTTCACTGAGTAGGTAGGTAGTTAATCTAACAATTATTAAATTCCTTTTATGTCAATAACTGGGTGGATGAAACCAATTGGTTGCTCACCAGAGTTATCTCCACACTAGTATTTATATACTGTGTGACAAGAGCGTGCTCGGTAATCAGTGGCGGTTCCTCATATGGGCAATATGGGCAGCCGCACAGGGCGGCATTTGTGGAGGGGCGGCATGAGCGCCTGCAAAAAAAATAAAAATAAAAATAAGAATAAATAAATAAAGAAATAAATAAAAATAGTTTATTTATGGCAGTTGTGCAATTTAATTTGTATTTTTCCTGTTCATAGTATCATAATTACATTCTCTTAAGTGAGTTATTCTATTTACGTGATGAAGGATTTGTAAAATTCAGAAATTTGAGTCTTTGTTTTGGTTCTGAAGTTCCAACAATTAGTCCAATAAAAAGTTATTTTGTGAAAGAGTTATGTCTGTCCTTTATTTTGGGGGGATTCGAATGTGTGTGTGTTGGCGAACAGGGGGGGGGGCGCTGAAGGTGAGGTTCGCCCAGGGCGTCATGTAAGCTAGGACCGCCACTGTCGGTAATAGATATACATTACCGATCAACCAACCGAAGAAAAAACTAAGAGGACGCTGGTGGAAAAAGCCCCGCGAAAAAGAGAACAAGGGAGAACGAAAACGAGGAACGGGACGAGAAGACGGAACGAGAGAAGGGAGAAGAACAGACAACGAAAAAAGATCCCCACCAGCAAGTACGCTCTCGACAATAATACAGCAAGGAGAAAATAGACTCTCTAATAACTAGCAGTAAGTGACTAATTGTGTTTTAACCCAGTTAGAAGTAAACTCATTAAATTAAACTGGGTCAGACAACTTAGGCCTACATTGTGGCCTAAGACCTAGCATCAACTCATAGCTTAACAAAGGTGAAGGTAGATTGCCCTAACCTAATTTGGTGAGGAATCCTACTGTGGACCTCAATTTATCTGCCCGCTCTGGACCATTTCCGGAATCTCTAGGCTGACCCTTACAAGGCTAGACTTAATCTACTCTATAGTTAGACTGGAGATATTAGGGGTGGGTTAATTGGGGACCAATTCATACAGAGCATTTTTCACAGTAGTTTACGTTCCCCTACATTATCCTAGTGTAGTTTACGTTCCCCTACATTATCCTAGTGTAGTTTACGTTCCCCTACATTATCCTAGTGTAGTTTGCGTTCCCCAACTTTGTCCGCGTATACCTAATCAAATTAAACGTTAAAACTAACTAAAATATTACGACAACCTAACCAATCGTCAATATATATATATATATATATATATATATATATATATATATATGAACTCAGAATGTTTCCCTGAGGTTTTTTATGATACACATAGACTGTGCATTAGGGTGTCCCAATTTTTTTTCTTAACACGACCTGACCACTCGTGTCATGCCCGGATGTGGTTTGGGCTAAAGCATTGGCTGTGTGATTTTCAACTCGATCAGATGATATTTAGAGGTCCCGACGTTTGATGACCTTTTTTTGGTTTTCAGAATTGATCATTATGGCGTTGACAAGATCAAACATCAAGTTGTGGCTTTTTGAGAGGTCTCCGATAGCAGAGCTGGCTAAATCTCGATTACCAAGTAATATGGACGTGTTGCTCCTTTTCTTCTACCATCACCGCGACCAAAAGAAGACAGATTCCAACAGTGTCAAGGCTGTAATATCGGCTGTATTAGAAATCTGGGCTAGAGCCAACTCGAATCTGGCAACAACCTCCGTTCATGCCTCGACTAAACTGAAAGCTTTGGTTCAGAGGTATCGAAATTTGCATAAAAACAAGAACAAGACTGGAATGACTTACAATATGCAGCGGGATGTATTCTTGGCTGATATGGAGGATATTTTTGATGTCGCCCGCTCAGACGTTCTGGATCGGGGAGATATCCCTCTTGAAGACAAGGAATTCCTCATTTCCCAAAGGGCAGATCGACATACGAGTTACATGGGAGGTGAAGATAGAAAATATAATGCAGCCACAATGAAAAGACAGGAAAGGGAAAGAGCTCTTGAGCGGGCACACCGGCGTCAAACGGAGGAGGCTCTAGCTGTAGGAGTCACAGAAGAGGCTACCGACAGCAGTTCTAGCACATCGTCAGCTGACAGTGGAAACGAAGCCGTCACTTGTGGACTTAAACCTTCGAAAGCTCCTAAACATGACAGACTAAAAGAAAGTCTGAGCGATCTTGACCTGGCAGCAACTTGGGATCGCAAGGGCCTTTCTGTTCGACAGGCAACATCAGCGTTTGCTGCGACTGCAAAATCCCTAGCTCTCGGTCCTGACAGTGTTCCATCAAAGAGCACAGTTCACCGCTTCCGACAAAAGGCCCGTACAATGATAGGGACCAATGTTATTGGCCACCTCGAGCAGCTTCCACCTCGACTGCAGATCCACTGGGACACAAAGATACTCACTGACATCGAACAGAAGGGTAAGTCAGTCGATCGGATTGCTGTTGTGGTGACTGGGGATGGTGTGGAAGAGCTATTAGGAGCACCGAAAATAATAGACGGCACAGGACAGCAAATGGCAAGCGCAGTCCATCAAGCGCTCACCCTAGTCGGAATTGAGGACAAGATCATAGGCATGGTGTTTGACACGACGGCATGAAACACAGGGATAGTGCAAGGTGCGTGTGCGCGTTTGGAAGCGGCATTGGGAAGATCTCTTTTATGGTTTGCTTGCCGTCATCACGTTCACGAAGTGATTCTCAAGGATGTCTTCGTCGTGTGCCTAGGAACACCACCAAGTCCTCAAATCCCACTTTTCAGGAGATTCAAGGAGCCTGGCCATCAATGAACCACTGTCAGTTGGATGCATTTGACAAGGACGAGGTGGCTAAAGCCTTCATAAATGACAATGCTTGCCTTTCACAAATGCGACTTGAGGTAATAGACTATCTCCGTGATGCCCTAAGAAGTGGTAATCATCCTCGAGAGGATTATGAAGAACTTCTTCGACTGAGCCTCTTGTACCTCGGAGACGACGTAGGACGTTACAAGCTTCGGCCTCCAGAGGCTTACCATCAGGCCAGATGGATGGCCAAAGGTATTTACTGCCTGAAAATAGCATTACTGCAGTCCCAGTTCTCCGAACTTCGTCTCCAAGAACTGCAAGGGGTTCGCCGTATGGCTCTCTTCGTGAGCCTTGTATACGTGCGTCACTGGCACGAGGCTCCCATCGCCATCAAATCTCCCAAAAATGACGTTAGGCTGTGCAATCTTCTTGTAGGTTACCCTGACAAGGACGTTGGAAACACAGCTTACCGGGCTGTGGCTCCGCATCTGTGGTATATCTCGGAGGACTTAATCTGTCTTGCACTGTTTGATGACAGAGTTGACGACAATGAAAAGCGTAACATGACGGCTAACCTGAAAAAGCGCCCTGGGAAAGGACTCAAACGGGTCCAAGTCAAGGGACTGCAAGTGGATGGCCGTTTAAGTCCGTGGGTGACGAGTCGATCCACCACACTCTTCCAGTTTCTCCAAGTTGAGCCCACGTTCCTCACCGAAGACCCTGAAACATGGCCTACTGACGAAAACTACCGTCTGGCAAAGAGCCGAGCTGCAGAACTGATGGTGGTCAATGATGCAGCAGAGCGAGGCATCGCCCTCATTGAGAAATACACAAGCAAACCTCTGTGCCGTGATGAAGACCTCCAGTTCCTCCTTCGAACTGTCCACTCACACCGACGGAATGTGAGCCGGAAGGGAACAAAAACGGATCTCATGAAACACGTGTTTAGTTAAAATGCATAAATGTGATGCTTTGAAATTGTTGTTTGTGTGTTAAGATTAAAATACATGTTTATTTTGTATAATCATCTTTGTGATGGAACTTTTGAGAGAAATATTTCAGTTAATTTGCCTTTCAGTTAAGAGGAGAAATAAAGTGTTCAAAGTTCGGGACCTTTAAATTTCCTTCGATCTCTCTGAAATGTTAAAGGAAGACTTCTAATGGGAAACATCAAAAGAGCGCAACACGAGCGGATTTGTATCCCGAAAAACAATTTGGCCCCCTATGAGTTTGGGACACCCTACTGTGCATGGAACAAGGAACTCTTCTAGGATAATTAAATCCACTATAGTCCGAATAAGTAATGTTAAATGACAAATACCATAGGTTTCTTTTTCATGATGCTAGCCCGACGTGGGCAACGGGTCACTCGTAAAGAGGTCCCAAAAATATAGCTTCCCTCACCAGCTATCTGCAAAGCAGATAGGATCCAGCTTTGGGACAGGATCTAGGGTTTAAAGCAGCCTAGCCCAGCTAAATTTAGAACCTCAATATAAGCAAAAGACTCGCTTCCTTCACGTCAGATTGAATACATCAAAGAAAAAGGGGTAACTATTATATTTTTAGCCAAAAACCAAAACTTAAACCTCAACTGGCAGAATTGAGCGTCCACTTTTCAAGGCACATAACATGTCCGTTTCAAGATGGGAATGAACTCAGAATGGTTCTCTGAGGACGCTCAATTCTGCCAGTTGAGGTTGAAGTTTTGGACTATCTACACCATCAATGTGGTGAGATAACACTGCCCCAATTCCATAAGAACTGCTATCCGCTGAAACTACGAGAGGAAGTTTGGGATCATAATGCACAAGGAGAGTGGACTTTAGTAGTACGTCCTTGGAAGCCTCAATGCTTCCTTTTGGGTTTTCTCCCATCTCCACTGTTCCCCAGATCGTAATAACTTATTAAGGGGTTCAAGGAAAGTCGATGCATTAGGCAAAAATTTCCTATAAAAATTTAGGAGACTTAAATAAGCTTGTAACTGTGTGATGTTTTGTGGAGGTGGTGCATTTTTTATTGCTTTTAGTTTATCCACCGTTGGATGAATGCCTGAGGCATCTATGCGGAACCCCAAATATGAAACCTCATTAGTGAACCAAGAACACTTTTCTTTCTTTAGTTTAAGTCCGGCATCCCGGAGTGTTTTTAGGACTGTGGTTAATCTAGTTAGGTGTTCTTTTTTAGACAAACCTGAAATGAGGACATCATCTAGAAAACAAAGTACGTGACAAAGAATGTGACCTAGAACTTGATCCATTGTTCTCTGAAAAATACCCGGAGCCGATGCTATTCCATAGCATAGCCTATTGTACTATATAGGCCTCGGTGCATATTTATGTTAGTTAGCTCTTTAGAATTTTCATCTAAACTTAGTTGAGCATAGGCTTGGGACATATCTAGTTTTGTGAAATATTTACCCCCAGCAAGAGAACTAAATAATTCATCAGGCTTGGGTATAGGGTAGCAATCTAGAAGAACTGCTCTATTTGCCGTTAAACGGTAATCCCCACATAACCGCTCTGACTTGTCAGGTTTTAGTAGAGCAACTACTGGGGCAGCCCACTTAGCGTGTGTGATTGGTTCAATAATTTTATCTTTGAGCAACCTATCAATTTCTAAATCTACGTTCTCCCGCAGTACATTTGCAATTGAACGAGCCTTACACAATTCTGGAGTTACATTAGGGTCTACCCCTATACAGACCTGATGGTCTTTTAGTTTGCCTACTTCAGGCCCAAAAAGAGAAGAAAACTCCCTTAACAATGAGTCTGTCAGATGGATATACGAGTGTATGCACATCTGCCCGACCCTTTGGCAAAATTTTGTCAATAGGCATTTTCAAAGCATCAATCCAATCACGGCCTAGTAGAGTAGGCCCTTGATCATCCAACACTAAAAGAGTTAAGGGATGAGACAAAGTTTTCTTGAGTGTAACTGTGATGGATGCTTTTCCACAAATAGGTATTTGTATGTCCCCATATTTTTTTAGTATTGTTTTCGATGCATGTAGATTAGATGTATTTTTGAAAGTTTTATCAAAAACTGTTTTAGACATGACAGTTCGGGTAGGAACTGTAATTTCATTTAGGCCTACATCTACAATATATGGACCTGTATTATCACCACTTTGTTGCTGCTCATAAAATAGGCACTCCACTCCAATGTTCGAAGTATTTCCATTTGGAGGACTACCACTAGAAATATTATAATTTAAATTTTCACCCCCTCGTTTACTTTGAAAAACGAACTTTAGGTATGTGGCCTATTTTACTACAGTTTCGGCAAACTGCTTCTTTAAAATGACAGTACATGGCTTGGAAGGCTTCTCCTCCTGTTTAGCGTTTGAATTCGTAGGCTTAGCCGTATTTGCCACATACCTTTTATTTGTTTGTCTAACAGGCTCATTAGGTCTGCCAGGCCTAGAAGATTTAAAGCTATTTACGTGTTGGACTTTACTACTGCGACTGCCAAAAGCTCTAATATCTTTAGCAGCTGCTTCCCTAGCCGCAGCTATTTCTACAGCCTGACTAAAAGTTAGGTCCTGTATAATTAATAGGGCTCGCTGGGTAGACTCCTCTTTGAGACCCATTACAAATCTGTCTCTTAGCATTTCGTCTAATTTGTCCCCAAATTTACATATATGGCTATAGGCTTTTATACCTGCAACAAACTCTGCAATGCTTTCATTCGCAATCTGATGCCTCGACGGGCTCGAATAAAATTTGAAACGTTCATGATAAGAACTACTCAGGGTTTGTAGTGATTGGTTAGGGCCTGTACCAATTCACTATAGGTGCAAGTTTCCGGTGCTTTAGGAGCAACTCGGTCCATAACTAAGCCAAACGTTTTAGAGCCTATCATAGTTAGGAAGGTAGGTACTTTCTTAGCATCAGAAATGGAATTTGCCTCGAAAAACCTCACCCTAGTGGCATAAGCTTCGAAGTCCTCCCCAGAGTCTTCGTAGGGGCTTATATGGCCAATCACCGACATGCTAGAACAAAACCGATTTAGGCCAAATAATGTGAAGTAGGATAGGTAGGGTTTAAATTTGGTCTAGTTACTCCCCCGTTAGGGCTGAGTAGGAATTAGTAATAGTTAGGACAGAGGGACCTATGCCATAGTACAGTAGCTTACCAACACAAACCAACCAAATCGAATGAACCACACTAGGCTTGGCTACATCCAATTTTCCAAACAACCAAATAAATCCAATAAACCAAATTTCATCCTCGTCGCCAAATGTAATAACGTTGGGGGTATTAGACCCAGTTAGGTATTAGGTTATTAAATAGACAATAAAGGTACTTACAGGTGCTTTGAGTTAGATCTTCTTTAGGGCCTACCATAGCTGCCAGCGTCCCACAAACGACCTAATACTAGTCCTACTTTACTAATTTAGAAGCTATAGACATTACCCCCTAACTGATATAATTACAAACAAACAAACAAAACATCTTTATTGCGGGTCATTCGGAATCCATAGCCACTTAACCTAACATACAAATACAATATTACGTGTACACTGAACTTAAGACAAAAATAAAACCAAGATAGCCACTTAACCTAGCATACTGGCATACTGTTTGATTAATTATATAATTATCTGACAATTTTATGTATATTGTTAATACATGAGACATTTTATAACACTTTTATACATAGCCACTTATTATAACACAACTTAATATATATATATATATATATATATATATATATATATATATATATATATATATATGAATAATAAAACCACGAAGGAAAGGAAACACAAAATTGCTCAAGCGCTTTCGTCTAATGACATCCTCAGGAACACTGAAGTACATAAAAGGTAACAGCCTATATATAGGTTACAGAAAGAAAAAAAAGAAAAATAAATATACATACATACATACACACACACATATATATATATATATATATATATATATATAATATATATATATATATTTAATATATGCATAAACGAGAAGTAAAATAAAAATTAAAAAATTAAAAATTAAAGGATTATCAGTGAGGCGTACAGATTTGTAAGGAATAATATCGATTTTTAGCACAAGATCAAATGGATTATAAAAATACAAATTTATATTGGAAAAACTGCCCGGGTTTTAACACTCTGCCTATGGTCAGGTTTCGATATATATAAAAATAAAATGCAAATTAAAAGTTAATAAAGTAGCAGACAAGTTTACCAAAGATTTAGTGTTCTACCCTTCTTATCTAAAATCTGTTTGGAAGAGAATTCAAAATAACAGGATCGAGTGAAAAAGACCTTTGCTTATGTTGAAGTTATTTGAAAGTTGGATAATGGCAGACTCAAGAATATTTCTATTAACAATGTTGCTAGAATGGAATAAAACTGAAGCATTATTCCAATCAATACAGTGGGCTAACTCTGACAAATGGACAAAAAGGGCACTGGACAACTGTCCTGTTCTAACGGAATATTGATGCTGTTTTATACGTGTGTGCAATCCTTTCCCGTCTGACCTATGTAAAAGGAATCACATTGTTTACAACCAATTTTATAGATAATGCCTGAATTATTGGTAGGGCTATTTTTTACTATGATATTTTTCACAATATTGTTATATGAAAATACTACATTAATATCCAAAAGTTTAAGTACATTAGCAATGCCTAAAAAGCCCGGGAAAAATGGAAGTACTAAAATATTTTTTGACAAAGTACGAGTGTTAATATTGACACGATAGAAAGTTCGTTTTGCCTTGTTGAGACACTATTATTCATTGTTTTTATTTCGTCCCAAAAGTCTCTTGGATTCTTACTGGTAAGCTTTCTAGCCAGAGCATCCCTGCTTAACTCATCCTCATGATTTTTTATATACCTTAATGCATACTTGAACCTAGCATTAGCCCTATGTTTTAGTTGTAATACAGGGCCTTGCCTTAGCTTCCCTTGTTCACACCACATTAAAAAAGCATCTCTGGATGCATTATGAAGTTCAGCCACATAATCGCTCCAGCAAGGTCTACATGTATAATTTTTTCTTCTAAAGGTATTTAAGTCTAGGCTAGCATTATTGAGAGAGAAGACAATTTGTTCATACATGTCTTTAAATGCCAAAATATGTATTTGAATTCTACAGTTTACATCCTGACAAGCTAGAGCATCATTAGTAGGCTGACCATATTTCCTTGAGACAAAAACGGGACATTGGGATGGCAAAAAAGGGACGGGGGTTATGTAATATTCTGTATTCATGAAAAAGTAGTACATAAACATATTGAGCTTACAATTATTCTTCAGTGACAGAACCCATACAAAAACCCATACAAAACGGTACTGTCCCGTTCAAAACGGTACGTATGGTCAGCCTAATCATTAGGGATACATATATTACTTAGCAATACAACAGACTTATTACAATACTGTTGTTTGCCCTCATCATCAACTTTGGACCAGTCTAACTTCGCTTTACGTGTATCATTTACCTGTGATAGCATTGGAATACAATTAATGTCAAACTCAATTAATAGGAGCATGTGGTCAGAACTAGCATAGGAGTACAAAACTGCCATATTCAGAATTGCCTGAACATGGCAGAATATGCCATATTCAGAACCAAATAAATCCAATAAACCAAATTCCATCCTCGTCGCCAAATGTAATAACGTTGGGGGTATTAGACCCCGTTAGGTATTAGGTTATTAAATAGACAATAAAGATATTTACAGGTGCTTTGACTTAGATCTTCTTTAGGGCCTACCATAGCTGCCAGCATCCCACAAACGACCATGGGGTGGTGTGCCAACTATCACTGACATAAGTAAAGCTATCACCAGGAAGACTACACATGGATGAAAGGGTCAAGTTATCTTCACAGAAGGCTTTTAAGTGGTTGCTAAACAAAGAATTATCATTAAGCACATTAGCATTAAAGTCACCAATAATAGCTACACATGTCGTATCCAACTCCTCAATAATACTGCTGACCTGCCCCAATTTAATGAGGTAATCTTCTTCATTATCAACTGCTTGAAAAGGCATGTCGATACAGACTTAAATTTTTTATTGTCTACACAAATTTCTTTTCCAGTTAGCCAGTTCAAACCAAGTTTTAATTCGCTAATATATTTCCCATACCCCAACCTCCATAGAATAGCTACCCCACCATGTGGGTGGCCTGCAAGGAGACCATCTTATTTATCTCTGGTGGCCTCCCCTATTTCATGAAAGTTACTGGATGGGTTATTCAGGTCCTTTAAGTCCTGTTTCCATAGCCATGTTTCCTGCAGACAGAGAATATCAACATCCTCTAACAGCTTATTAATTATGATCCGCCTGTGTTTGATGTTATTACCTAAGCTTAGGCCTCTACACTTATAAGAGATTACCTTGAATGTTGCAATTAGGAAGATGCAGGAATTCTACCAGCCATCTCTACATGTTGAATTCCACTTATACCAGGCAGAGCAGTCACAGCACTAGACCCAGCTGGATTTTCCTCCACAGTACGACGCATGATGTCTCCATAATTACCCTCTCCAGCACTTGCGAGATGGGCTGCAGGTGTTTTTCTTCCCTTCTTCTCATAGAACCACCGTACATATACCCGTTCTGGCCATACTGCTGGATCCATAAATAGCCCTGGATCATTACAGACTGTTGTAACTTGAAAGGAACTGTACGTAGTCCATCTGGAGTAAATTTTCCTACATGTAACCTGAAGGTTCACTTTCTTCCACAAATGCCTGTAGCTCCTCGGCCGTAAGATCAGGTCGACATCTCGAGACGAAAATGTTTGCAGTACAATGCAGTACAGTAAGTTCTAAAAAGATAAAGTTTTAACTGATTCTGAACACATACCAAATTTCCTTACTAACATGTTACCCTGTACATACAGCTTTTCACGTTGCCTCTCAATATCGAGTTCATCTCGCAACTCGTGAGTAATTACGTAACTTAAGGAAGCCGTCCTAAAGTACAAGATGTCAAGTAGCACTGTATATTCCTGTTTTCTGGATGCATCAAAAGCATTTGATAGAGTTAACCATCACAAACTTTTCAAGAAACTCTTGTGTCAAGGAGTACCTAAATATACTTGGGATACTTGCATTCTGGCATACAGAGCAGACCAAGTTTGTAAGATGGAAAAGCACTGTATCACTAGGTTTTAAGGTAACTAATGGTGTTAGGCAAGGAGGTATATTATCATCCTATCTTTTTTGTATATACATGGATGATCTTACCAATGAACTAAAAACTGAAATCGTTGGTGCTAAGTTAAATTTGGTGATGTTTCTAAAGTGACTAATATTACGCAGGAAGTTGTCTAATTAGTTAGTTATGAATATGAGTGGGTTGTAGCCATAAAACTAACTATTGACAACAAAATACTGTATATATTCAATGTTTATATACCTTATGAGTGTGCTGAAAATGAGGAGGTATTTTTAGGTAGACTCTGTAAACTAAATATACTGCTGGAGGAGCTGGACTCATGTGTTGTAGTGGTTGGTGATTTTAACAGCAATATCAATAAACCTGGTTCAGATTTTGCTAAGCTTCTTATCAATCACTGAAAGGCATGCGACTACAAACTTGCCAGTAAATTGCTACTCTCTAATGACGCGTCTACATATTTTAGTGATGCCTGGGGGACTCACTCGTGGCTAGACCACTGTATAGCCTCCCACGATGGTCATAATATAATCAATAGCATATCCATACGTTGATGTATCATATTTGAATCTGATCATATCCCATTTGTAGTAGGGGTTGATTGTATGGTAGCACCTGACTTAAACAATGACCGTGATAATGCTGATTACTATAAGGTCAATTGTTTATTTTATTTTTCGAATCAATTATATTAATTCTATCACCATACAATTTACAAATGCAGTACCAGTCCAGTCCAGGCAAGACAATTGTTTACTGCAAGATTTTCATAATTAGAAGTGACCCCGCTAAGTTACTAGGTTTCTAAACAACAAACAAATGCACTTACCGGTGCGTTGAATGATATTCTTTAGGGCCTACCATAGATTTCCTGCATCCCACAAAGCAGTCTACCTAAACTCTCTAACTTTACTAATTTAGAAGCTATAGACAGTACCCCTAACTATTATTATTTACTGACAACTTTCTACCCCATTTGTCACCTTAGATACATCACCAAATTAAACTTAGCAACAACGATTTAGTCAGATATGAATAACCATGCTCTAGTCCAGCCAAAACCCCATGAACAACCCGCGTTGCTCGGTTTATCCCTTCGTGTTGCCATTCAGCTTTCTTTGTGATTTTTTCCCTTTAGTGACTTTAGACTATATACATATATATACACACACACACGTCACCTCACTCCTCCCCAACAAGTTTAGTCTGTCAGGGGGGTGAGACCCTAGACGACCTGCGGAGCGGGGTTGATGTAGTAGGAATAGGTGCAACATGCAGAGGCGGGTGAATTGAACCATTTTCCAGAGGATCGGTTCTCTCTTCCGGAAGACTCCGGTCATTCTGCAATTCACGTTCCCATATCTGGTCCTGATGGCGTTTAATAGAACGACCATCATCTAGTTGGCACTTGAAGGAAACAGGGCCCGTTTTCTCCTGCACAGTTACAGTAACTCATTTTGGTCCAGCCCCATAGTTGCGAATCATAACTGGATCATTAGGTTGCGTTTCTAAAACTCTCCCTTTTTTTAGTGTCGTGGCACAACTTCTGTTTTTCCTGATGGCGTAAAACTCGTCGTCGTAACGTTTCGTTTGGACGTAACAAATCGAAAACCGAACGAATTTCCCGGCCAATCATAAGTTTAGGAGGAGACACCCCCGTCGTCGTGTGAGGTGTTAGTCGATATTTATTTAACAAAAATTTATCTAACACCACTTGCATTTCCTCCCCACGAGAATGACGCAAGGCCGACTTGAAAGTGCGGACCATGTTTTCCGCGAGACCGTTAGTAGACGGGTGAAAAACACTACACCGGACATGTCTAATGCCATTTGGGTGGACAAAAGAACGAAATTCCTCCCTGGTAAAACAAGTACCATTGTCGGAAACTAGGACTACGGGTAAACCCCATCGAGCGAAACACGAACGGAGTAAGCGAACAGCAACACCCGAAGTCTTGGAAGTGGTTGGAAAAATTTCCACCCACTTAGAGTAGGCGTCCACAATGACAAGGAAATAGATATTATTTATAGGACCTGCATAATCAACATGGATCCTATGCCAAGGTATAGTAGGCCATTCCCAAGGATGAAGTGGACTTTTCCTTGGGAGATCTCTCTTCTTTTTTAATTCTTCCCAAAATTATCTTGGATTCTTACTGGAAAGCTTTCAAGCCAGATCATCCCTCCTTAATTCCTCATGACTTTTTATATCTCTTAATGCATGCTTGAACATGGCATTAGTCCTCTGTTTTGGTTCCAATACAGAACCTTACCTTGGCTTCCCTTGTTTACACCACAATAAGAAAAGAAGGCATCTCTGGATACATTATGAAGTTCAGATACATAATCATTCCAGCCAGGTCTCCAGAGGAAAATTTTTTCATACACCTCTCTAAGTTCAAAGATGTTTTTCAATTCTACAGTATACATTCTGACAACCTAGAGCAGTGGTTCTGAACCAGGAGTACACAACGAGAGCCTGAAAATATAACCCTTTTAATTTTATATACAATTAACAAACAGCCACAAGTCACAGTCGGTGTGAAAATCCAGAAAATACCTTGAAAGCGTTCAAGGGGTAGAGAAGAAAAAGGTTCAGAGCCACTGACCTAGATCAACATTAGGGATACATATCAGCGTTGCCAGGATGTAACAAAACACAATTGTCTAAAGTATGTGTCAAAGTGTGAATGTCATTTTTATTTATTTTGATTGCGTTCAGATTCCCAGCTGAGCCTTGAACAACCAAGCTCTGAGGGGCTACTTTAACTTACAGCCTAAGTTAAGCTAGACTAAAACAAATTTAGACTTGGAGGTTCAATTGTTCAATTAGGTCCTACCTCAGTGTTGCTGACTCGATGTGGATACCTTAGGCCACAGTTGCATAAAATTAAGAAGAAAAAAAAAGGGGCGGGGGCACTATGGTCTTTTTTAAACATTGCAACAACAACCTGCACCCAGGGCCGGTGAGAGCCGCCACAGGCCCCGGGGAAAGATTGGTATATGAGCCCCCACCTGTTTACTCAGTATTGTATTATGAATGTTTTTTTGTGTGCATAACAAGCAAACTGATTATATGCCAGTCACTATTCAGAACATACAGTATGATAATCTCTGTAAAATGTATGTTCATTAATTACATTTCCTCCGTTATTTAATCAATTGCTTTATTAATATTTTTAGATTTTATTTTCCCCCTTTCCAGGCCCTGGGGATATAACCTGGCTTCCCTGCCTGCAGCATTGCACGATGTAACTCCTGTATCTAAACCAAATTGAATTGCAAGAGCGCTCTCTATAAGACCATGCCCTGTAAAAGCCGCGGCGAATATCGGAATAACGCGCACCATTTTTTTTAATTTTTAAAAAATTTCTTGAAACAAAAAAACGGGTATACAGTTAACCCAACTGGGCCTTCACTGTTATTCCGATGTCCACCTTTGAAGGCCCAGTTAGGCCTAACCAACTGTTAAGGGCATACAGTTGACCTAACTGGGACTTCATTGGCACCCATCGGAATAACATTGAAGGTCAACTGTATGCTCGCCCCCCCTATTTTTTTTAAAGTGTGCGCGTTATTTCGATGTCCGCCAAAGCCGCATTCAACAAACGAGTAGAAAGGACGGTGCTCATTCTGGTGTCATTATGCTGTTTGCAGTCAATAAGGTGCCTAACTGTGCCAGTGTCATTCGCAATTTTGTATTTAGATTTATCACTAGGCTTGGTGAGTCAGCCAATAAGATAATAGAAGCCATGGTTAGTGGACTGGTCTCCGATATATTTTATAAATCTGGAAGCATTGGCGTAGGCAATTATGTTCATTATACACAGTGATTCACTCGCCTACTTAGTCAGTGCTCCAGACAACTATCTCTTAATCTTCTATGGACCTCTTGTATAATGTTTGGACCTGTTGAGTCTGAAATAAAATGTGTTTGTTGATATGATGTGACTAAGGGGAAAAAAGCTGTTGACAAAATGACATTTTAAAAAAAATTGTAAATTACTGAAATATGGATAGCTATCACAAATATTTCTTGCTTCTCAGTTTTGAATTTATTTATTAAGAATTATCAAATTATGAACTCTCTTTTTCTCATTCTCTCCTCTGTATTTTTCAGATATTTACTGAAATATGGATAGCTATCACAAATATTTCTTGCTTCTCAGTTTTGAATTTATTTATTAAGAATTATCAAATTATGAAGACTCTTTTTCTCATTCTCTCCTCCGTATTTTTCAGATATTTAATGATTTGAAATGAGTAGACATCAGTGTTTTAAAGAATCTATGCTCCATGGCAGAGATTTGAATAATGATGAAATACCAGTATCTCTTCAGTGCGTCAAATCTCCTACTAATAAAAATGCTGGGCATTGTCTTATTTGTTTGGAGAGATATAAATGTTAAGGACCATGGCCGTGATTCACTATTGTGCCACTCAAAACAAGTTCCACATTGGAAAAGCAGCAAAGTATCGCAATGAAACTGGGGAACTGAAAAAGATGAAGTAAACACAAGCGTCTGTTGTAGAATGTTTTAGTCGTCCTCAGTCATCAGTTCCAACCCTTACATTCCAAGATCAAGTAACTCTGCTGAAGCAATATAGTTTACCGCTCTGGGAGTAACGCATTTACCAGCTAATATTAGTGACACAATTACCTCTGCATTTCCTGTTATGTTTCTGGACTCAAACAGGAGTACTGTCATTTGCCTTCATTATCAATTCTGACCAGTCTAACTTCACTGGAATACAGTCATTGTCAAACTTGATAAAGGGGGGCATATGATCAGAACTAGTATAGGAGTACAAAACTGTCATATCCAGAATTGCCTACTTTGCATCAGGTGTACATATACAGTGACCCAACCATGAGGTAGTGTGCCAACTATCACTGACATAAGTAAAGCTATCATCAGGAAGACTACACATGGGTAAAAGGATCATTATCTTCAGAGAAGGCTTTTAAGTGGTTGCTAAACAAAGAATTATCATTAAACACATTACCATTGAGATCAGCAATAATAGCTACACAGTACACATGTTCTATCCAACTCGTCAATAATACTGGCCTACCCCAATTTAATGAAGTAATCATCTTCATTATCAACTGCCTGAAAAGGCATAGCTACCCAACCAGGTGGGTGGTCTGGAAGCAGACCATCTTGTTTATCTTTGGTGGCTTCCCCTATCCCATGAAAATCACTTGACAAACTATTCAAGTTCTTAAGTTCCATTTCCTGCAAACAAAGAATATCAGCATTCTTTAACAGTTCATCAATAATGTTCCACCTGTGTTTACAATTATTGCCAAAGGTTAAGCCTCTACAGTTGAGATATTACCTTGAATGTGTTGATATAAAACTGCTTTTCATGGTGCATAGCTAATCCCACAAAAAACATTCCATTGTTATCATATCTAACCCTATTCGGATAATTGGTTATTTTATTTTATTTTTTCAAATCAAATCATATCAAATTGAAATTTTAAAAATAAAATAAAACATTTAACTAGATGACTTTTTAAATCAAATTAAATTCACAAAAAATAAGTTTCCATATAAATAAATGTTTTCAGTTAGCTATTTAGATTTAATTTTACTAAAATCTTTCCAAAATAAGTGATTAGAAATGATTCTTAGGGAAAACAAATATTCACATCAAATGAAATATTTAATTATATCCAATTTGTTTGGAAGCTTTGTATCCAGATATTTGGGCAAAGAGGGTGGTGTGTCCAGTGGAAAGCCATTCTAGTGACTGATCTTCACCATTCAACAAGCAGGTGAAGGTTGAACTAGTGGTGGTGAGTAGTGAAACTTGTCTGAGCCAAAGGTTTGGGAGCATATCTGGATCTTGGCTTTTAAAATTAGAAATGTTTCCCAAATTGGTCTTTATATTTAAGCCTGTGATTGCTATTTCTGGCATCTCCTCCTTGCCTCTGTTAACTTCCATTACTTTCTCATTCCATTCTTTGCTTGGTTGCTTCACATTGTTTCACATTTTTATCACAATGGCTCCACCAAAGTTCCTTCCCAGAACTACAAAGGTGGAGCTCATCTGTGCAGGTTTCTCCCAAGGCCTCTCTTCAAGATGTTTACTGTTCCCCTTAATGCTTCTCTGTATTTCACCCATTGTCACTGACTCATTCATAGTGTCCAAGTAGGTCTTTAGATTATTTTTTATTACTCTGTTGCTCTAATTATAACAGTCATAATATCTATCACATGGAGTTTCCACATTCTTTTTAAGTCATTCTTTAAGTCTTGATATTTTGTGACTTTTTCCTCTCTGCTGTTAATTCCATAGTCATTTGGAACACTTACATCTATTATTTATCTCTTCACTATAGTATAGTGACATATGTGCATTAGGGTTATGACTTTTTAATTTTGTCATAAATATTGTTTCTTGTATCATCAATCGATGAACGTTTGCTTGAAAACAATAAAAAAGGGCCTAATTCTTCAGAATTAAAAAAAAATGTCACCCCGAAAGCAAATATAGTATATTAGTATATTCGAGACAGCTGCATTGCACCATTCTAGATTGGTTACCTGATGATTATCATAAATTGTCCAATATCTTGCAACAATACCGAAAAGCACTAAATACTCTGGAAAATCACTGGAACAGAGACCCATCTGCAATAGCTATACCAAGGAGCAACCAGTATTTATTATTTTATTAATTTTTTATTTTTTATTTTCGGGTGAAGTTTTTTCAAAATATATCTAAAAAACTTATTTTCATTGTCAGGGGGCAAAAGTTCATCGATTTATGATACAGGAACATGAGGTTATAAAAATGTCATAACCCTAAATTGTGCATATGTCTGATTAGAATGCTCCAATATATGATGACATATATGCATATGTTTGATTAGTGTGCTCCAATATATGATGACATACGTGCATATGTCCAAAACTTAAAGAAGAAAGCTAAATTATATGACATTTCTGCTTTTAGCTATAAATATTTAAGTTTTGGACATACACACACATATGTCATTGTAGAGACATGCAAGAAGTAAATAGACACCCTTAATTTTATGGTAAAATGTATGCATCCAAATTTTTTTGCCATTATTATGACTAATATTAGTTTCCTTTTTTTAGATTGTAATATATCCATCCTAGAACATGCCTCGAACACAAGATATAGCTGCACGTCCATAATAACCAAGCTGATGAAGATCGTTTACTGCTGTTCTTGGGCTAATTTTGAGTTTTTCTGCCACTTCTGAAGCTTTTAAACGAGGGTTGTTCTCAACAGATCTTCAAACAAAACGAAGACATCTGTCAGAAGGCCCAGGTCGACCAGGTCGTGATTCAATTGATGTTTACCCCTTTTCTTTAAATTTGACTATTATTCTGTTAACAGTAGAAAGTGGTATTCTGAGATTCCTAGCTATTTGTCGCTGGGACAGTCCACCCTCAGATTGACCAACAATCCATCCTCATTGAAAGTCAGAAATTTCTTTGGAATCTTGTGTTCGAGGCATGTTCTAGGATGGGTATATTACAATCTAAAAAAAGGAAACGAATATTAGTCATAATGGCAAAAAAATTTGGATGCATACATTTTACCATAAAATTAAGGGTGTCTATTTACTTCTTGCATGACTCTGTATATTGGAGCACACTAATTGGACATACATACACACACATATGTCACCATATTGAAGGGGTTAAAGCAGTTTTAGCTTGTTTTTCCTACACTACTATATCTGGTTTTACTGCTTTATTTTCTATGCATGTTCCTGCTGGTTTGATGGTGTCATTGAAAAGAGTTACTATTTCATTTCTTACTACCGAGGAGGGGGGTATGTTCCCAGGATCTTTTGGTGACTGGGATCTGGTGTTTTTTGCAGAGGTGCAAATGAATGAGCCTGCAGATCATCTTATGTCTGTTTGTGTACCACCCATCCCCCAGCAGTGTTGTGCAACCTGATAGTAGGTGTCCCACACTCTCCACTTCAGTGAATGATGAATGTAAAACCTGCACTTATTCAGTGAGATTCCAGCCATCTTTTTAAAACCATTTGTGTATAGTGCTTCATCTTGTGTACCCATTACAATTCATTCTCCATCAAAACTCAAGGTATCTTTTTTATCCATATAGTCTCTCTCTATTTCAGTTGCAAATTTTCCCATCCTAGCACTTCATCTCCAATGTTCCTGGTTTTTATGGTACTTCTCTTTCTGAATGCTTGTTAGGGTTATTATATAGAAAACGGCGCAACCCGAAGTATGATGTAAAAAACATTTTATTAGGTCAATTTCGATGTGCTGAAGCCAAATCTGTTAACCATTTGGTGTGCAAATTACATTTTTACAGATTATAAATAAAATTACAAATTTTTGAAGTTCATTCATTTGCCCATCATTTATGTTTTGGTTCCAATAATTTTGCTCCGCGAGTCAAAGTAGTTCTTAACAGAAGCAATTTTATAACCCTTTTAAAATGCGCCCTTTTAATGTTTGTATAGCAATGGTGTGTGAAGGGTGTTCTGTTAGATACATTGAAGCTATTGTAAAGTGTTACGAAAATGATGAAGAAGCAATTCTATTTTTCCAAAAACATGGTGTTTTGCTTTCTGAGTTGTCATGCCCAACGTGTGGTTATTTTACTCTTAGGTTAGGTTAGGTTAGTTTTCATGTGCTTGTTAGCCATTTTTTAGGCAAATGCTTCAAAATAAGAGTAAAATATAAATAACATTTACTCTAATTTGAAGCATTTGCACACCAAATGGTTAACAGATTTGGCTTCAGCACATCGAAATTGACCTAATAAAATGTTTTTTACATCATACTTCGGGTTGCGCCGTTTTCTATATAATTACCCTTGTTAGTGCCAAATGTTTGGCTAGTTTGGTGACTGAAGTTTGCTGGCTGTGGTTTTTTTCCCATGATGTTCACATACCAAGCTTATATGGGGGTTGATGGCACTGATCAGATACTGGCCAGTACTAACTATGGTAGATCTGTGCATTTGGTTAATCTCCATTAGTCTTGCACCTCCTTGTTTTCTTTGCAAATAGTCTTATGACATTGGTTTCTCTATATTAATTTGTGCAGTTAAAAATTTTCCTAGTTCATACATTGAATCTATTAATTTCATACTGTGGCCAATCTATTATTCAGTTATACTGGATGACTGGGATTGCTAATTGATTAATTGCTATTATTTTGTTTTTGATGGTAAGTTCTGTTTCAGTGCATTACCCAATCACCATGTTTATTGCTTGTCCATGCTCATTTTAGAAAAAAATAAAAGTTAAATTTAAAATATCTTTTAATATCTGTGAATAGAAAACTGTAATTATTGTGAAATAAAAAAAAAAATTATTGCAATCATTATGACAATTTAAAATAAATATACAGTAGTATTATTAAGTTCAGTTTAGCTTATAACTCCTACCTGTCTTATGAGATCACAGTGCCTGCCTTGTGTTTGTTTACAGTGATATGGCAGTGTGTGCTCATTGTATGTTTATCAGTATTAAGTGCTATTCTATGTTTGATACATTTATATTTGACTCTCATACATATGTATTTAATAGTGTGTACTTAGAAGTTGAACTGAAAGAGGAGCTTACCATCCCCATGGTAACTAACAGGGAAGCATCTGATGCAGTCACAAAACTTATGTACTTGTGTACTGGCTTCAGCAACACAAGTCTATTACTACAGCACAGGTGTGGAGTGTCAGACAGCCAGGGCCGGATTATCCAATAGGCACAGTGCCTAGGGCCTATGAGAATTCCGAGGGCCTACAAAAAAGTTTTGGGCCTAAAATAAAATCTTAGCTGACTCAAAAATGAGAAAAGGAAACTGCTAAATCAAACTTAATAATTTGCTTTAACTGATTTACTTTACAAAACTTTTTATTATAATACATCTACAAATGTTGTCATATTGTTGAGTTTAATGAGTCATAACTGTGTGTGTTGCATTCTTTGCAGCTGTCAAACCAGGCATAAATAGAAGTAATTAATTCATCAAATGCAGCCTTATAAATAGCAAAAATGAGATGAATGTTCTACTAAATAATTTCATCATATTTCATCCATTTTGATATGCTTATTTCCATCAGGGATAGTATCACAGATCTATATTTTAAATGTTTATTCCACAAATCAATGACTTTTGGTAAGTCAGGCAGGGTGGGATACCAATTAGCATGAATTTGCAAGGTCAGCCTGTACTTACAGGTGGCATCTTCACCAAGGTCTCCAATCACCACATTCTCTGCCAGTTCCAAGTTCTCAGCTCTCACCTTTCTTCCTCTTCTAATAATGCACTATAAGCATTTATCAAGTCCAAACTTCATCCTGTATATCCATGGAGAAGCCATAGACAATATCTAGCAGGTCAGTCAGGTTCTCTTCAGTATCTCACTTTTTGGTTTATATTCTTTTAACTTTTTTCTTTTTACATACTGGGGACCCCAACCCAGGATCTAACCAGATCTGTGTTTAGTTGCTGATAATGCTTCCAAGGGCTCTTTTCAAGATAGTGACTCCCCCAGATTGTTTTCAGTTGTATCTCTGAGGCTGTTGGGTTGTTTGGTATTTTATCTAGATAAGAGTTTAAGTTCTTTTTGAGCAACCCAGTTGCTCCCATTCTTCTTCTTCTGCAGCCTTATTAGCCCACTTCTGTGTGGGGTTACTGTTGCAGATCATCCTTCTCCATTCACTTCTGTCTTGAGCCACCTCTTCCTCTAGTCCCTTTTCACTCATATCTTTCTTCAGTCTATCCCACCACCTCATCACCACCCAGTTGCTCCCATTATCACTGGTATTATTTCTATTTCATACAGTGACCACGTTCTTCTTAGGTCATTCTTTAGATCTTGGTATTTGGTTATTTTTTCTCTTTCTGTTCAGTTTAGTCCATAATCATTGGGGATGCTTGCATCAATAATCTGTCCCTTTCTATTCTCTCTGTCCCATATTACTATATCCAGTTTGATGGCTCTGTTTTGAATATATCTTGCTGTAGGGATGATTTTGTCGTAATATATGGTGACAGTAGCATTCCCCACCACATCTTCTGGTTTGTACTCCGAGTAGTGGGGAGGCACTTCTATTTTGTAATGGTGGCAGATTTTCCAGTATATAAGCCTGCACACTTTGTTGTGTTTCATGGTATAATCAAACCTGTTCCTAGGAGAACTCCCACCTTCAGGCAAAAAATAAAATGCCACCCCTTGTATAGAAGTAAATAAAAAAATATTATAATTTTACTTTTTTACTAATGCAATATAAAATATCTATAAAAACACTTAAAAATCTACTTTTCTTGCTTTTTTTGGCTGCAAAATCTTTAACAGTATCTTCCAGATTGAGATTATAAGTCATTTCAGGTTCAATGAATAAAAGGGAGAGTCCTACTACTATTTCTTCATCAATTATGAAGCAAAATGAAACACATTTTCAAGTGGTAAGAAATTTTCACAAGCAAAAATCTGGTATGACAAAAATGAAAACTGTAGGCTACATTTTTGCAAACAAAACAGCTAAACTATATGTTGAATGAGTTCCATTATACAAAAGTCACCCAATGTGTTCAATACAACAGTAACATAATATAATATAATCTCAACACAACACAGTATAAAAGTTTTTTAACCAATGTTTTTCTCAGAGCCTTTTATTTTTAACTTAACAGATTCTTCCTTGGCTTCTTGATACACATGAATCTTTTTAGGTAGATTTACACAATATACAATATAAGTACACCGCCAAGAATTGTTCAAGATGTCAAAATAACTATTCCACTTGCAATCACCTGAATAGCTAACCATCTATTTCAAAAACAAGACCTTATATATCAAGAAGAAAATCAAGAAATCATGTGCTATTGGTGTAGTAATGCTTAGTTAAGAAGATTAATTTGTTTAATTAAATAAGATAATGTTTAATATAAATTTACTAAAAATTGTGATGATTACGATAAAGCATGGTTGTTAGATTTGAATTGTTTAAAATGGGTAGGGTTGGTAATCCTAAATAGGCCGGAGAGTGGACTATACCTATAACGGTTTTTCAGTCTTGAGGTAGACGTGATACGCGTAAGATTTAGAGCCATGTGATCTTAAAGTTAAATTGTTTTGCGCCCTCTCCGACCTAAATATATTTAGTAATATTTCATACTCGCATATCCCCTAATTAACTAAACCACTTTCGAAATTAATAAAACGTAATGAGTGTTAATAAGAGTATTAATTAACCTCCCCCCCCTTCGTTTTGTAACGGTCTTTTAGAGTCAGAACTCGGCGTGGCTACCGGAAACTATACGAAGAAACAGTTAAATGAAATAAAGAGCAATAGAGATATAGTAAAGTAGGAAGAAGCGTAAATAAATAATGAAGAAAAAGATATAATAAAAAGCATTCACTACATTGGTCATTTGTGGATGCTCTGTGTATCCTAAATTTCAACCAATCATATATGAGAGCCCAGAAAAGGTCCACAATTCAAAAACTTTTCAGATACAATTTTATAATTTCAGTCATTTTAGTGGATAAATATTACATATATATTCAGTTGAGGATTTTGCTCGAAAAATTGTCTTGCCTTACACTGGCCAATATATGCAACTACATCATCACCAATAAATAACTTGAAACACTCAATTACTTTTTCATGATCAAACACAATATTTAGATTTACACAGGAATAAGAGCACTGTAATGGAGGCTTCTCTGATAGCCTTTTGTCTTCAAACAAATTTTGAACACGAGTCCAGTTTTTCTCTAATTGAATAGGCTCATTTTCCCATTCACTCTCAACACTGGTGTCACTAAAATCACTAAGCCAATCACTATCCTCTTCCTCAGTAGAAATGTAATCACAATCAGTGTCACTAACATCTATTTCACTCATTATGAATGTTTATAAGTATTAAAAGCAATTATGACAAACACAGGTCAACCACCGCCATAAACACTGCTCAAGGGCATAAATGACAGCGTTTATAATGTTAGCCCCACCCACAAATTATAATAATTTGCGATTGGTTGAAAGATTTGAGTCAATAAACTACTCCTACGACTCAGAAATCCCCCAGTAATATCCTCCTAAGAATATTAAAGCAGTAGAAAAATTAAATACATATGGATAATGCACTTTACCCATGGGATATTGGTGTGCGTGTCTCATGGATAACGCATGTTTTCCATTGGGGCCAATGGGTTAATGACTTTTTGGAAATATATAACAATAGAAAAAATGTTCAAAAACACAATATAAACAATCTGATGATAGGAAAAGTATAATTAAAAATATCTAATACAGAAAATGAAAATTTGAATAAAATTTTTTTTGCCAATGTTGTGCCGCCCTCAGGCATTGCCTGACTTGCCTAATGCCTCAGGGCAGCCCTGGATATAATGCCCCTCAGTCAGCAGGGTCTGGCACCCAAATAGATGATGTGCTACACCAGGGGTTCCCAAACTTTTACCACCAAGGGCCCCTAAATATTAATTCTGTACAGACATAAACCCCCAACAAAAAAAATTAGGAATTCAGTTACAAACAAGTTAATGTTACTATTTTTCCAAAAGTTAGACCCTTTCTGGAAGCTTCCTACAGACAGAGCTGGGCAATAAATACATTGAATATATTTAAATACTAAATACTAAATACATGGGAGAAATATATTTAAATACTAAATACTAAATACATTTTACGAATGTATTTAGATACTAAATACAAAATACATCAATTGTATTTAAATACATTTGTAAATACATTTTAAATACATACAAATTTTAACATATGCATTCACTAATTCACTAAGCCATGACACGCACACGATAAAGAAATCAACCGCTTTCGACTAAGAGTGGCACACAACTGATTGAACTGACACGTTGAAACATGAACCATGCTGTACTACACTGTGATGCGTCGTACTGTGCTAGTACAGAACGTGTATTAAACCAGTAAAAGTATTTACATTTTTATATTTTGAGTATTTAAATACATTGTATTTAAATACTCATTAAAGTATTTAAATACTGTATTTAAATACATGAAAAACAATGTATTTATAAATACAGTTCTAAATACACAAATGTATTTAAATACGTATTTAAATACAAATGTATTTAAATACTGCCCAGCTCTGCCTACAGACCCCTGGGGGTCTGTACATACCACTTTGGGAATCCCTGTGCTACACTATCAACCTCGACTCTACAAAATCTGCATTTGTCATCATTACTAATGGCAGCCATTTTTTTTAATCCAGTGGTATACAGTGCTTGGTCTTGTGCCCCAAGAATCAACCTTCCACTGTCCCATTTCAATGATCCTTGTTTCAGCCATTCCAGGGATCTTTCTTTATCTATATAGTCCATTTCTAGCTCTCTGATGTATCTTCCTGCCCTAGCATGTTGTCTCCAAAAGTTTCTTTATGACACTGCTGTACCTTTTGGGTATATTTAGTTCTTGTGTTTTTGGCTGTTACTGCAGCTGGAGTCTCTGATGTTTCTCTTTCTTCAGCCAGTGCAATGTCAGTGAATTCTTAAATGGACCTTAAGATTCCCAATCTGTGATGCACTGTAGGAACAAATGTCACATTTAAAAGGCTTTTCACTCCTGGTTTACACTCTTTTTAGAATACTTTTTATAGCTGTGAGTGGGGCTTCCACCCAAAGCCAAACACTCCAACTATGTGTGAACTTGCTTAGCATTCATTTGAGGAGGGTGACTTTCTTTTAATGCCCCTATTTGGATTTCTATGGCCTGGGGCTATCCTGGGATTGAATTCAGGCAAGTTGTTAAATTGTTCTTCATCATACCTGGTTGCACCAACTTTGATGGGGAGAATGGCAGCTTCTTTCAATTCCTAGTTTCCCTTTATATCATATATAAGTGTCTGATATTTAGTAATTTTTTCCCTTTCCACTCTGTTGAGGGCATAGTCATTTGGGACATTGACCTCAATAAGACAACCTTTTTCCCCTCTTGTCCCACACTACTAAGCAGTAAAATCAGACAGATATCTATGAAAGTGGCAGTTGGAATTATTGTGTCATAATAGTGTAATGGTTATTCCCAGTAACTGGTGCAGGTGTAGTCCCATACATTTTTACTGCATTCCAGTTCTAATGCTGTCATAATCTTCCAGTGGATATATTTACAAATTTTATTGTGTGACTATATAGTACCCATCTGCCATGAGCACCCTACACCCTGATATTAGATGGCCAACACTTTCCACCTCAACATGACAGAATCTACATCAGTCATTATTACTGAGTCCAGCCATTTTTTTAAATGAATTTGTTAGGAGTGCACCAGTGTGAATTCTTAAATGGATCTTGAGAGTCATAAATTGTGATACACTGTAGGAAGAAGTATTACATTGAAAAGGCTTTTCACTTTCTTGGTTTACACTTTTTTAATACTTTTTATAGCTGTAAGTGGGGCTTCCACCTGAAGCCACACACTTCAATTATGTCTGAACTTGGCCTAGCGTTCATTAAGGAGGGTGACTGATCCTTTTAATGCCCCTATTTGGATTTCTTTTCCCTTTTGGTTTATACCCTTTATTGTAATTTTTATAGCTGTAAGTGGGGCTTCCACCTGAAGCCCCACTTCAATTATGTCTGAACTTGTCCTAGCATTTGTTTAAGGAGGGTGACTGTTCCTTTTAATGCCCCTGTTTGGATTTCTATAGCCTGGGGCTGTCCTGTGATTGAATTCAGGTAAGTTGCTAGGTTGTTCTTCATCATACCTGTTGCTCCAACTATGATGGGGAGAATGAAAGAAACTTTCAATCTCCCATTTCTTTCAATCTCCAGTTTCTTTCAATCTCCAGTTTCTTTCAATCTCCAGTTTCTTTCAATCTCCAGTTTCTTTCAATCTCCAGTTTCTTTCAATCTCCAGTTTCTTTCAATCTCCAGTTTCTTTCAATCTCCAGTTTCTTTCAATCTCCAGTTTCTTTCAATCTCCAGTTTCTTTCAATCTCCAGTTTCTTTCAATCTCCAGTTTCTTTCAATCTCCAGTTTCTTTCAATCTCCAGTTTCTTTCAATCTCCAGTTTCTTTCAATCTCCAGTTTCTTTCAATCTCCAGTTTCTTTCAATCTCCAGTTTCTTTCAATCTCCAGTTTCTTTCAATCTCCAGTTTCTTTCAATCTCCAGTTTCTTTCAATCTCCAGTTTCTTTCAATCTCCAGTTTCTTTCAATCTCCAGTTTCTTTCAATCTCCAGTTTCTTTCAATCTCCAGTTTCTTTCAATCTCCAGTTTCTTTCAATCTCCAGTTTCTTTCAATCTCCAGTTTCTTTCAATCTCCAGTTTCTTTCAATCTCCAGTTTCTTTCAATCTCCAGTTTCTTTCAATCTCCAGTTTCTTTCAATCTCCAGTTTCTTTCAATCTCCAGTTTCTTTCAATCTCCAGTTTCTTTCAATCTCCAGTTTCTTTCAATCTCCAGTTTCTTTCAATCTCCAGTTTCTTTCAATCTCCAGTTTCTTTCAATCTCCAGTTTCTTTCAATCTCCAGTTTCTTTCAATCTCCAGTTTCTTTCAATCTCCAGTTTCTTTCAATCTCCAGTTTCTTTCAATCTCCAGTTTCTTTCAATCTCCAGTTTCTTTCAATCTCCAGTTTCTCTCTGTCATAAATGAGCACCTGGTATTTGGTAATTTTCTCTCTTTCTGCCCTATTAAGCCTGTAGTTGTTTGGGACACTAACCTCAATAAGTAAGGCACTCCTTTCCCTCTTGTCCCACACTACTATCTCTGGTTTTACTGCAGAGTTGTCTATAAAAGTGGCTGTTGGAATTACTGTATCATAGTATATAGTATAATGGTTATTTCCAGTGAGTGATGCAGGTGTGTGGTCCCATACGCTTTTACTGCATTCTAGTTCTAATGCTATCATGATCTTCCAGTGGATATATTTGCAAATTTTATTGTGTTTGGCTGTATAGTACCCATCTGCCATGAGCACCCTACAGCCTGATATTAGATGGCCAACGCTTTCCACCTCATCATGACAGAATCTACATCTATCATTATTACTTATTCCAGCCATTTTTTTAAAAGCATTTGTTAGGAGTGCAAGATCTTGGGCACTCATTATTAGTCACTCTCCATTGTATTGCAGAACTCCTCTCCTTAACCATTCCAATGATCCTTCTTTGTTGATGTAGTCCTTCTGTAGTTCTTGATAGTATTTTCCAGCTTTGTTGTTGTTCCCATTCTTCTGCATGCTTGGCCTGTTGTTCCAGCACATATCTTTTGTGACTTTTCTTAGCTATTAAGGTGGCTGGTACACTCTCAGTTTCTACTTCCTCTGTCATATTGTTCCCTCCAAAGTGCTAGGCCAGTTTGGTTATGGAAGTATGTTGAGTTACCCTTGTATTGTGGTGTTCAAGGACCAGAGTTATTGTAGGGCTATGTGAACTCCTCAGATACTGCCCAATGCTGATGGTTAATGATCAGTGCAGCTGGTTAACCTCAATCCCATTCCTCTCAGTTTTCTTGGTAGGTACAATCTGGGAAGACACTGGTTCTGGTATGTTGTTCTATTTAGAGAAGATTTTTCTGGTCTTAACATCAAGTTTGTTTAGTTCTGATTGTGGCCAGTCTATGATCCCTATACTATAATTGATAACAGGGATGGTGAGTTGATTTATAGCTGTTATTTTGTTCTTTGATGCAAGTTGGGTCTTGCAGATCTTTTTTAGTCTTCGTACATACTCATCACCGATTTTCTCTCACATTTGCTAGTTTTCTATATTTCTACTTTTTTCTATCCCAAGATATATGTAGGAACTATCCTCTTCCAAGTCTTTAATCTCAGTCTCTCTTCCTAAATTGATGTTATTAGTTTGTATTTTCCTGCCTCCCCTAAGTGTGCACTTAGCACACTTATCCAATCCAAACTTCATTTTTATGTCACTGGACTGGAGAAAGTATGGACAATCCTCAATAGGCATTCCAGGTTTTGGTCAGAGTCTGCGTACAGCTTCAAATCATCTATAAACAGGAGATGGTTCAGAACACTATTTGGATGTCTTTGCCTAGTTTGACTGAGGTTGTAGCCCCTGTTGTTATTGCTAAGTAATTTGCCAAGGTCCAGGGTAAGGCAGAATAGCAAAGGTGATAAGCTGTCACACTGGAATATACCCCTCATAATCTTGACATTGGGAATGGATATTTTCCCATTTTCATGGGTGAGATTGATGTTTGTTCTCCACTTTGTTATATGGTTTGTTAAAGTACTAATAATGGTAGGATGGATTTTGTACATCTTAAGGGATTCCAAAATACAGGATTGTGGGACACTATCAAATGCCTTCTGATAGTCTATCCATGCCATACTTAGGTTTCTGCCTCTCTTCCTAGTCTTTGAGGATAGTTTTGTTGATGAGCAGCTGATCCTTTGTGCCTAAGCAGTTTCTTCTACATCCTTTTTGTTCTTTCTCCACATAGTCTCCAGCATCCAAGTGTTCATATATAGTCTGCAATTAGGCCTGTAAATAGTTTATGTGGTGGTGGTAAGACAGTAAATTAGGCAGTATTTATTTGGGAGATTTGTCTCACGAGTCTTAGGGATGAGGTATGTATCTCCACTTGTAAGCCATTCTTGTGTTTCTTCTTCCCCCTGCAAAATTCTGTGAAAAGCGGCAGTGTAATGGTGGGGTAATGCTGTGACCTGTTTCAGCCAGAAATTTGGGAGCTTGTCTGGGCCAGGTTTTTTAAAGTTGGAGAATTTTGCCAGTTGCCTTCTTATCTTATTGTGTGTGATTTAGTATTAAAAACACATTTCTTGGGATTGTTCAGTTCTTATATCTCGTATATAATATTGGTATCATGCCTTCAATGGTGACCTTGTATTTGTCATGTCAGTAGTGATAATTTAAGATTAATAAATGTTTTAACTAATAATAATACTTGTGTACTTATTCATTTATTATTAATAAGAGCCCAGTAAAGCCTAAAACTTAAGGGCCAAATTAAATTAAATAAATAGTCAAGCTTCACAATTATTCATGTCATTGTAAATTGAAACATATGTATTTATTTTATTATTAATAAAGGTTATTAAAAAAAAAATTATAAATAACTTTCCAGTTTACCCTCATTTGCTACCCTAATGGTCTCTATCCAGTCAGCATCCTGGTTATGCTGTTCAGGGGTTTCAAAGAGGGGTTTCTAGTATGCCTCCAACTGGGTTTGATCTGGTGGTTCATGTACTGTTATTCTTTCCCGAATGACATTTTGGTAAAAGCCTCTAGGGTTTGATGAAAATTGCTTGTTATGGTTTTTCATGTCAATCTGCTTTTGTTTATTCCTGATTCTATATTGGCTATGGCTGGGATTTTTCCTTCCAAGTCCATCGCCTTGTCATGTAGTTGATTATCTCTCGTTATACTTCCTCTTTATTTTCCCTATTTGTTTTTTTGAGTTTTCTCTGCTGTGTGGGTGTTTGGAGATAGTGTGTGAATTCTTAAATGTCTCTTCAGAGCAGAACTATCTGATGCACTGTAGGAACAAGTGTCACATTTAAAAGGCTTTTCACCAGTGTGAATTCTTAAATGGTTCTTGAGTTTCCCAATTTGTGATGCACTGTAGGAACAAGTGTCACATTTAAAAGGCTTTTCACCAGTGTGAATTCTTAAATGTTTCTTAAGAGTAGAACTATCTGATGCACTGTAGGAACAAGTGTTACATTTAAAAGGCTTTTCACCAGTATGAATTCTTAAATGTCTCTTAAGAGCAGAACTATCTGATGCAGTGTAGGAACAAGTGTCACATTTAAAGGGCTTTTCACCAGTGTGAATTCTTAAATGTTTCTTGAGAGTCCAAATTTCTGATGCACTGTAAGAACAACTGTCACATTTGAAAGGCTTTTCGCCAGTGTGAATTCTTAAATGTTTCTTGAGAGTTGCAATTTGTGATGCACTGTAGGAACAAGCATCACATTTAAAAGGCTTTTCACCAGTGTGAATTCTTAAATGTCTCTTAAGAGCAGAACTATCTGATGCACTGTAGGAACAAGTGTCACATTTGAAAGGCTTTTCACCAGTGTGAATTCTTAAATGGTTCTTGAGTTTCCCAATTTGTGATGCACTATAAGAACAAGTGTCACATTTAAAAGGCTTTTCACCAGTGTGAATTCTTAAATGTTTCTTAAGAGCAGAAATATCTGATGCACTGTAGGAACAAGTGTTACATTTAAAAGGCTTTTCACCAGTATGAATTCTTAAATGTCTCTTAAGAGCAGAACTATCTGATGCACTGTAGGAACAAGAGTTACATTTAAAAGGCTTTTCACCAGTGTGAGTTCTTATATGAATTTTAAGTTTGTGATGCACCTTGGTTTGATAAGAACAAATTGAACATTGATACTTTTCCTCTCTCTCTCTGGTATTAATATATTCTTTGCTCGTGAAGTCAACTGCAGTCATTTTCTGTATGCTGGCTCTTCTTTCTGAATTACTTTTACGTATCTGGAAAACAATAATGACCTCATCCAACATTTTTTTATAAAACTCATTAGCACATTGAAATTATTCACATGTCATACTAATGATAATAATAATAATAATTATGCTTATAAAGTAAAAAATTTCAAACTTTTAACTATTTTTAAGTTAGAATTTAAAGTTAAAATTAACTCTCAATTTCAACCTTGACTTTACCCAAATCTGAAGTTTATTCTACTTGCAAATTAAAAAGTGAGGCAAATTTCTGTTAAAGAAAGCTTCCCAACACTAAAAAAAAATTCAAAACCATAAATAAAGAGTCAAAAACAAAGTACCAAAACTTTTACTAGATGGATGAGCTGATTGAATTTTACCTCTGTCTATATTTTAACAGACCTAAAATTTTTGCTTTAAAAAATGATATCAACTTTAAATCCTGAGATTTGTTTGTAGTTCAATTTTGTCTGACTAAACTTTGAGTGATGAAATCAACATTGAATTTTTAATTTTACTTTGAATTCTGAGTAAATGAATTAGTTTAACTTTCATTTTCACTCCCATTTTTGCCTTTTGACCTCTGAATTTAAATTTATTCAGATGAACAGTTAGGACTGAAGTCAGTCAAAGTTAATGATAAAACTCAAACTTGAAGATGAATAATAAAAGTATCAAATGAAGTGTGACAATTCTGGCTTACATAAACAAAGTTCCTACTTCCTACACCTAAAAGGAAATCTTAAATGAAAAATGCATCTTAAATTTTTTAAATTAAAAAAAAATTCTATATTTCAAGGAAGAGCCTCAAGCTTAAGGCAAAAGGTATCAGTTTCCTGAATGTCTTGCATAAATTGAAATATTTCACAGAAGAAAAGGAAAGCAGGAGTAGCAATGTTTCACTCCAATTATTGGAGCAATCTCAAGCTTGAGAATGCTCCAGTGATTGGAGTGAAACATCACTACTCCTGCTTTCCTTTTCCTGCATGAACTATATCAACACTGAACCAAAACCATGACTTTGCCAGATTACATAAATTATTTAAAATTAATTTCCAATTTTTCATTGGCTGTGCACAATGCGAGGAGAAAATTATAGACACCAGTCAATCAGGGAAGTACTCCAGGGGGAATATAAAGGATAGGCAGTGCTGGAACTCCCATTTCTCCTGTCACTGGCCTCCTTAGCTGATCTTTTTCCATATCTCATCTACCTTGTGAGCAGTCCAGCATACTCTCAAACACATTTCACCTAATCTTACACACAGCAATCATTTAAAAAAAAAAAAGGCAACTTCAAGAGACTTTGAGTCCCCTGTGGAGGGGGCTGTTAATGTCCCTACTCTGGCTCCTGACTTCTGCCAATACCAGAAAAACAGACCCAGGCACTGGGGTTGGATCTGCTACTGCCCAATCAAGGTGTTCTTCACCTCTGCCTGATTCACTTTTCATAAACTTCAGCAACATCTGTCACCTTTACTCAAATTTTCAATCTGTTTACCACTACTTCCCCTCCTCTAAACCTCACCTTCTCTTCCTCACTGAAACTCAGTTGTCTGGAACAACTCATAGCAACCCCTTTTCTGTACCCTCTTCCTCTATACTCAATTTCACTCCAAAGGTAGATGTTGGGATCCTCCAATTTCTATACTCTCTGACTAAGGCTTGCATGGCAATCTCAAACAAAATACATTTGTGCTATCTACCTTCCAATTCTACCAACTATCCAAAACTCTTTGACTACCTTGCTTTCAGAGTGGAATACATTCTATTCCACACTCCTTTTGCTGAAATCTCCATTTTAGAAAACTTCAATATTCACCACCCCCTTTGGCTTTTCTCTCATTTTACTAACACCCCTGGTGAACTAACTTACAACTTCTCTATCCTGAATGACCTTGAGCAGATTGTACAGTACCCTCCTCATATCCCTGATTGCCTTGGGGATAGGCCCAACATTCTGGATTTATTTCTGACATCTCTTTCTTCTTCTTACTCTGTCAAACTTTTTTTCTATTGGGCTTCTCCAACCACAATCTTATATCTGTTCTCTGTCCTATCACTCCAATTCAGCCCTTGGATCCTCCTCAGAGGGGGGGCACCTTTGGCACCACTGATTGGGAGGCCCTTGGGCAGTACTTCTGATTTCACATGGAATAATTACTGCTTCCATGGCTGGGGCCTTTCCAAGTGTGCTGATTGTATCACAGAGATGATTCTCTCAGGCATGGAGGCATACATTCCATATTCTATTCCTACTACTAATGCAAAAAAAAAAAACCTTGGTTTAACTTTACTTGTTCTGCTATCCACAAAAGAGAGGAGGCTTTCAGAAGATATTACCACCATCAAACTCAACTTGCACTTACCTTACATTTCTGCTGAGAATTGTGCAAAATTTGTTCTTCAACTTGCCAAAAATCCCTTCATCTGACAATGAGATGATGTTGTTAAGACCCCAAGTTTGGTGGGAAACCCCTCAGTAGGGCCTGGGAGGTTTCAGTAATCCCCATTGGGCCAGAGCTTTCTTAGAAAGCCAGGCCTTCAGAGTTACTAAAAAATGTTTTCTTCTCTTTTTAATTGATTATAACAGATTTGAAATATTCTCTCAGTATAGTGAATAACACTAGGCAACAAAGATTTTGTTACAGAAGACCAAATAGGTGCTCCTAGCTAATTTCGGTATGCTGATTTCAAATCTATAATTAGATTTTTTCTATCACGTCTAGATTTTGTGTAAAATGCAAATCACTTTTAGTAAAATTTTCTACCACATCCAGATTTTGGTTTTAATCGGCTTAATGACAGTAATATGAAACTTGCTTTTCAAGGTTAAAGCAATTTTTTTTGCCAACTATATACAAATTCGAACAATTTTGATAAATAAAATTTATCCCGAGTTGTTTTTATAGCATTTGTTTTGTACTACGGTGTGTATTTCTTTTTATTTTGCACATCGTAATAATTACTTTCTACATTTTTTCAGATATTGTATGGTAATTCAAAATGGCATCAAATAGACGTGCTTGTGTAAATCACCCAGACAACTTCTGCTTTGTCTGTGGACAATATACACCTAAGCCACAACGTAGAAACATAACAACAAAGATTAAACTTGCCTACAAGTGTTATTTTGACTGTAAGTTAGGAGACCAACAGAGGGACTGGGCACCACATATTTGCTGTGCACAGTGCAATGCAATGTTAATAGCTTGGATGAATGGTAAAAGAAAAGCTATGCCGTTCTCAGTCCCCATGGTTTGGCGTGAGCCGAAAAATCACTTCAATGATTGTTATTTTTGTTTGACAAAGATTGCTGGTTTCACAAAGAAAAACAAATCAAAGATCACGTACCCAAACTGCGAATCAGCAATGAAACCAGTACCACATGATGAAACAAATCCACCACCAGTTCCACCAGCAATGATAACAGACAGCAGTTCATCTGAAGATTCTGCTAGTGATATAGAAACAGGGAAAGATGGCATATATGTTCCAGATGCAAATATTTCCCCACATTTGTTAAGTCAAGCAGAGTTAAATGACTTAGTGCGCGATTTGGAATTACCAAAAGAAAAGGCAGAGTTGCTTGGTTCAAGACTTCAAGAATTTAATCTTCTCCAACCAAACACCAAAGTTTCCCATTTCCGCCATCGCCATTTGCAGTTTTCATCATTTTACTTACAGGAAGAAAACGTTTGTTTCTGCCACGATATCAGTGGTCTGATGCAAGGGATTGGCTGTCGCTATGATCCAAAAGAATGGAGACTGTTCATTGACTCTAGTAAAGCTAGCCTTAAAGCTGTATTACTGCACAACAGCAATGAAAAACCTTCAATACCTGTAGCACATGCCACTGGCCTTAATGAGACTTATGAATCGATGAAACTGCTGCTAAGACTCATCAAATATAAGGACCACACATGGAATATTTGTGGCAACCTTAAAGTTGTATCATTACTTCTTGGGTTACAGTTGGGCTACACAAAGCATATGTGCTTTTTGTGTCTATGGAACAGCAGAGATGACAAGAACCACTACAAAAAACATGATTGGCCATCTAGAACTGAACATGTTGTTGGTAAATACAATGTGAAACAACCCAGCACTTATTGACCCTCAGAAAGTACATCTTCCACCACTTCACATTAAACTTGGCCTTATGAAAAATTTCGTGAAGGGTATGGATCATCAAGGTAGTGGTTTCCAATATTTAAAGGATAAATTCAAAGGAATATTGACAGATGCTAAGCTAGAAGCTGGAGTTTTCACTGGACCACAGATCCGCAGTGTCATCCACGACTCATCGTTTCCATCTAACCTAAATGAGAATGAACTAGGAGCATGGACATCTTTCGTTGAAGTTGTCAAAAATTTTCTTGGAAACCACAAAGCTGAAAACCACCGTAAACTCGTAGAAAACATGCTTAAATCTTATGAAATAATGGGATGCAGAATGTCTTTGAAAATTCATTTTTTACATTCTCATCTTGACTTCTTCCGGCCAACCTTGGGGCTGTAAGTGACGAGCATGGTGAGCGCTTCCACCAGCAGATCTCAGTTATGGAAAACAGATACCAAGGTAATTTCAACCCAAATATGATGGGAGATTATTGTTGGTTCCTGCAGAAGGAGAGCTCGTCATCCTACAAGCGACAAAGGAAGAGGACACACCAAAGTTTCACTTAAGAACAGGAATTTGCCTTTCAGTAGTAACAACAAAATACTAACGCGCTTTGGGTGGATGGTTGGGCGCAGGGGTGGTAACTCCGCCAGCGGAATTCCGCTGTCTGTCTTAAGCCAGAATAAAGGAGGAAAGACATCCCTGTTCACTAATTATTTAAGTATGCTTAACATAAAACGTGGCACGGAAAAGTAGCTTAGACGGCTTTCGTAATAGAAGCGGGTGAGAAAAAAAATGAAAAATAGGGGTTTTGGTTTACACAAATCTGGATGTGATAGAGAAATTTTGATATCAGATCTGAAATCAGCATCAGCGCTTTAGTAGGAATCAGTAGTTCACGTGTCTGTAACAAAAAAAAAGTTGAAATTTGTTGCCTAGTGTAATCAGAAGCTTGAGGCAATCAAATGCCCATTTCTAGAGATGGGAAAGCATCTCATTTCTCCTTGATGGTGTGGTAGGTGATCCTAGTCTTTTTTTACCATTGGTGTTTTGTATTGCTTAACCTTCATCTGACAATGAGATGTTGTTGTTAAGACCCCAAGTTTGGTGGGAAACCCCTCAGTAGGACCTGGGAGGTTTCAGTAATCCCCATTGAGCCAGAGCTTTCTTAGAAAACCAGGCCTTCAGAGTTACTAAAAAAATTTTTCTTCTCTTTTTAATTGATTATAACAGATTTGAAATATTCTCTCAGTATAGTGAATAATCAGAAACTTGAGGCAATCATATGCCCATTTCTAGAGATGGGAAAGCATCTCATTTCTCCTTGATGGTGTGGTAGGTGATCCTAGTCTTTTTTTACCATTGGTGTTTTGTATTGCTTAACCATTAGCTATAAGGATCATGTCTAACATATTTGGATCACTTAAATTATCATGTAAATATCAATCATTTTTGAATGCCTGATTTCCTTTATAAAGACTTGTTGAAAAACCTAACCTCAGTTATCAATATGCATCACAATGGATTTTTAGCTTTCTCAGGCTGTGAACTAAATTGTACCTTTAACTGCCTTATGAGCAACATATTAATGCAAACACATATCCCAAAACTTTAGAACCTTAATTATTATTATTGTTAATTTTGCTCCCTTTTCTGGCATCATTGCATTCATGGATTCCTGTGGGTCTACTGATGCTAGTGCTGGGGGGATAATCTCTAAATGTTTGTTGGTTTTTCTCTATCAGGGATTTATTTTTGGCTTGGACATTTGCTTATTGAAGTGAATTTGGACAAAGCTTTTTCTCCCCCAAAACTTGCACAAATGCTGAAGCTAAAGTTCACACACATTTTTTTTGTTATAAACATTGCTTTTATTTGCACTGATTGAGCCAAGAATACCTTTAATGATTGTGATATGAAGGATAGTGTGTTTGGAGTATAAAATGACATATCTGGGACTTATCAGGTTTACACAATTTGGATAAACACTCATTGACCTTGCCCTAGTGACTAATATTCTTTGTTTTTTTGTATTAGTTATGCAAGTTCCTTTTATTCTGTAAGTCTTCTCCCCTTTGTGTGGTAATGGGCTGGTGATGACCAATAATTTAATGGTTTTATTTTATGTTGACATTTTTGTGTGGTATGGGACTAATCTTGTTTGTTTCTTTTGGTTTGTAGTAATATTTTTTTTGCCCAAGTGCTTAGTTATCTGAATGCATATTTGTGTATGATCAATAAAATTTTTCATATTTTCTTTACTTACCTGTAGAAACTTGCCTGCTGATGCAATTAACCTTGTAAGTGTTATTTTTGTTGTTTTCTGATTAAATTGGGCAAAGAAGGCTGTATTTTTCTTGAATCCTCCAACCATAAGCGGAGGAGCAAGTCTTTAAAAGAGACAGACTGGCTATGCCCCAGAGATCTTAAAGGCGAGAACCCAGTTTCAAATTGATAAGAGCTGCCTATCTGACAATCTCAACCACACTAAAATTGGGAATTTGCTCACCCTGATTTCTCTCATTCTTAGCAGTGTGCATGGTGCTGAAGTCAAAGAATTTATTTTTACTCAATTGAAGGCCCTCTGGGTGGTCCTCACTGGCAGCTCAATCTCCCATCTCAGCAACCAGCAGCAGCTGTTGACCCCACTAACAGAGTATCCAGTAGGTAACACAAATGCATTCTTACAAGAAACACTTGCCAACATTGCACCCCCATTTCAACAAAAATGAGAAAACTTATCCAATTCTAATTCTTGCTCTTTCTGGAATTTAGCTAAGAACTCTCCAACAACTTTACTTACTCTTCTCTCCCTCTTCTTTTCCATTCCAATTGCTGTTTCCATCTCTTCTGACAAAGCTGAACTCTGCTCAAACTTTCACCTCCAACTCAACCATAACAGTTTTGGTGCTGTTCCTCCATCTCCTCCTCCCTCTGACTTTATTATGTCAGAAATTAGTGATTTTTTTATTTGGGTTGTTTAACCTCCCTTCACAACATCTAAGGTCATATGATGGAGGGGACCTACAGCTTTACATGGGATCCAAACAACAGGTTGCTACATAATCTGGGTGTGGAGGATGGTCTCCCATCCAACTATTACCCAGGCCCAATGTCACTTAACTTCACTGATCTCTGGGAAGCAGTGTTACGACATTGGCCACGATGTAGCCCCCATGCCAATGATACCACTCTTCACTTCTCCACCCCCTTTATAAAGCATTTCTTTCAACAGTCACTCCATGCTTTGTGTAGGATGACTATGGGTCCACCTGACCTCTCATCTTTCTGCTATCTCTGACTCAGGTAGAGAAAAATGTTGTGGCTTTTAATACTTCTAAAACATGGTTCCTCCGTCTGTCTCCTCATCACAATCTTCCACACAACTATCCCCTCACCTTCAACAATACAAAACTCATTCCTCCCATTTCTCTTAACATTCTTGGTATTTGCTTTTCTCATGATCTTTCCTGGAAAGATCACATATACTCACATTCCAAAACAGCTTCTAAGAGGTTAGGCGTGCTGCAGCACCTCCCTCAACAGTTTCTTCACTCCTGCTGAGTTGATGTCTCTGTATAGGAGTCTTGTCCATCCCCGTATGGAATACACTTCTCATGAGTGAAGTGGCTCAACCCGCACAGCCAAACTTGACTAGGTGAAATCAAAGGCTTTTCATCTTATCAATTCTCTCTCTCTTGGGGTATAAAGGTTATGCACATTTCTTCTGAGTGGTGTAAACTTTATACTTGGGGTGTGACAGCCTTCCAGTCCCGAGTCTTGGGATTCTAGAGAAATTGGCTGCCAGTTCATTTAGGTTCTCTCTCTTTTGGGAGGGCAGGTGAAGTCTGTTGTACAATCCTGTCCTGTGGGTTACTAGGACCCCATCCCATCCCTACTTTGTCCTTTTAGCTTAGGTTAAGGATGCTCTCCTCTGACTAGCTTATAGTAAAAGTAGAGAAAATGACTTAATACTAAAACTTTTTTTTTAAGGGCCCTACTGCAACTATGCGTGGGAAGAGAGGCTTTGGAACTTCTATAAATAACACCATTTAACGCTCATAGGTCATGAGAGACTGGGATGGCGGGGTCTCAGGCATAGGGATGTGATGAAGAGTATGGCTAGTGCCCCGTTAAGCCCATTCCTAATGCGTAATGGCCTGACCAGCCCCCTGCGACCATTCTTTGGTGACCAATTGATGGTGCTTGGCTGTACTGCTCTTAGGTGAGAGAGGTTTACTGCCCAGCTGGCTACCAGGCCAGTGGAGTCTTGGGTGTAGCTGTTGGGTCTGGTGGGATATCCCTTGAATACTGGATTCTAAGAGTCTGGCTATTTGTGAGTGACTAGTAAAACTTAGTAAGGAGCTGCATCTCACTGTCGCTCCTGGCGGGAAATCCATGATGCCTGCATTGCCAGTGTCAGTTGGTAGCTGTGACACGTTTGGGACTGTCTGGCCCTGGGGAGACCTTTGGTCAGTGCAGCAGCAGCGAGAGTTGTAGTCTTCTGGATAGGATGTCACTTGCAGATCGGTGAATGCAGCTTCCGCAGGAAGAACCCCCCCCCCCCCCCTTTTTAAGTACTGGTCAGAACGTTTTCAATAGTTTTCATTGCTTGAACATTTTATCTTATTCAGTGTATTCAGAGTTAGAAAAAAAAAGTTACAATGACTGGACAGCAGAAACTGAAGGCTGAGTGCGCGGTGTGTGGAGTAAATCAGTGGGTGACAAACTTCAAAGGAGCTTGCTTCAAGAAGATCAACCACTCCAGCATGTGCTGCTTTTGCGAACTTATGCAGTTGTACAAGAAGCTAGAGGAGAGGGTCCGGCAGCTTGAGTCATCCAGATTGGCTATTGGAGGCACGATGGTCACTGATGTGGCTGCACCCTCCACCCCTGGAGCTTATTGATAGGATACTGGAAAGGTGGTCCAGCTGCAGACTGGACAGAGCTCAAGACCATGGAGAAAGGGTAGAGGTGTAACTGGGGTCTGGGGTGCAAAATCAGTGTCAGGAATCACCAGCAACCCACATGGAATGCATGGAACCGCAACACAAGGAGGAAAGGGAGGGCGCAAAGAAGGGGCTGATAAAGAAAAAGGGTGGGGTGGGAAGGGGCCTATTGATGTCCCAAAGAAACCGAAGGATGTAGCTGCCAGTCGGGGTGGGTCAGGTGCTGTAAGTGTGGCTGAGTCTATGGGTGGCAATGGGTATTGAAAGGTATCAGGCAAGAAGGCTATGAAACTGAAGCCTGAGACCCCAGTTGCCACTGTCAGGACCTCCAACCGCTTTAGTCTCCTGTGTGCGAAGGAGGAAGACACCATTTTGATTGGGGACTCAGAGATCAGGGGCCAAGAGAAGTACTTTGCTTAGAACTGCAAACTGGGACAGGAGGAAGGTAAGGTGCTTACCTGGGTATGGAATGACACGCTTAAGGAAGGAGCTAGAGAAGCTGCATGTGGCTAGTCGGAGGACTGCGATCGTTGTCCACGCTAGTGGCAATGACCTGTTCCTCAAAGGCAGTAGAGTAGGTTTGACAGAAGAGATCATCACTGAGATCACATCTCTTGTGGATGATCTAAAATTTAAGACAGACAGGGGAATGTTGATAGGTATTTTACCACGGATGAATGCTAGTGACGACATGCTCAGTAAGGTCATTGGCATCAAAGAGGGGGTGCAAGTCTTGTGCGTCCCACTGGGTGTGAGGTTTGTTGACCCCTTCAGTGTGTTTTCAGGTAGGTGGAACCTTTATCAGAAGGATGGTGTCCACCTCAATGTCAAGGGTAAAGGTGTGCTAGGCGTGCTGCTTGACTGGTACCTATACCATTTGGTGAGGTCAAGCCCAGGGATTGATGATGGGCCTGCACCAGGGAGAGGTGATCTTGAGCCAGTGGCAGACATACCTTCAACTGAAGGGTGCATCCATGTACAGGTGGGTGACCCTCCTTCCCTATTGGAGGGGGCTCAGGCTCCTGCAAAAGTCCTTCCATGCAGTGCTTTTTAATGCTAGGTCGATTAGGAATAAGTTTTGCAAGCTATGGGCGCTCTTAGCATCAGAATACCAGGATATCGTTGCTATCACCAAGTCCTGGATTCATACTGATTGTAGGGACTGCGTTGAGAAGTTCGAGATTCCTGGGTATAGAATGCTTCACAGGGACCATACCCATAGGGAGTGGGGAGGGGTATTAATATACATGAAGGACACTGAGTCTGGTTGACTGCCAGTTCCAATTGGAATGGGAGCTGCTTGGCATCGATCTGAACATGGGAGGGACAAACTATAGGTTAATCTTGGTGTACAGACCTCTGCATCTCCTCCTTGAGGAGGATACAGCCCTGTACATCAAACTCCTTAGCCTGCTAGGAGACAGGGTGTATGTAGTTTTAGGAGACTTCAACTGTCGCGGCATAAACTGGGAAGACAGGATTGCTGATGTTGAAGGGAGGAGGCTAGTTGACTTTGCTGATGAGAACTTCCTAATTCAGTGGGTCAATGGGCCTAGACAGGGTGAAAGCATTCTAGATTTAGTATTCACGACCAAAGACAACCTTGTCACTGGCCTCACCATTGACAAATCATTGGGTGGGAGTGATCACAGTCTGATTAGGTTCTGTATCTACATCCCTCGGGTGAAGCATAGTAACCTGAGAGGCAATAAGCTCAATCTATGGCAGGTGGACTTTGTTAGCCTCCGGGATAGTGTAGTTGAGATGGGGTTAGAGGTGGAGATGGAACCCAGTTTTAAAAAACTGGTTTTTAACCGGTGATGAAAATTTTTAATCATCACCGAAACTGACGATAAGAGTTGGTTTTCACATTTTTGCGCAAGTCTCCGATCACTTTGGTCTATTTTCTATGAAACAAACATTTCCAAATATTTAAAAACATAGTAATTATGTTTTGCATTGTTTCATATCATTTTTTGTTTGTTTATAAGTGTAAATAATTGATGCTTCAGTCTTGAATATTAAGTGGATGATTGCACATTGATCAGTTAAGATTCTAAGATTTAATACTATGTTAGCTAAATATTAAAGATACATTCTAATTAGTACTTAAATGTTATCATACACCCAATGCTGTACATGTAAACCCATCTTTAAACCCTGTTCCCTCTATAAATAACAATTAAATACATACATATTACAAAATAACAACAATATGGATGATATATAAAGATAAAATTAATCAAAATAATTAACCTTTTCAGGATTTGCATGGTAGTATACTGCGCAGAACTACATCCGAGCACGGAGGCATGATGAATACGTTATATGGCAATGTCAATTTTCTCAATTAGTTGCATTGACAATGTAGTGGGGTTGTCTTAACTAACATCTTGTTTTCTTCTCGTTTCATGAGTGGCCACTGTGTAACCCCCGTGTTGACGGAGTTAGTTTTGCTTAATGCTTGGCTAGCTCAGTAGTTTTGTTTAGACCCATTTTGAGGAATTTTTTGATCTTGTTTTTTTATTCTGGTATCGGTAAATTTCGCTTTCAATTTTTAGAAACTGGCTCATTTTTCGAAGTCACAGTTGGCTTGTGCTTATGGAAGTTCTAGCCTGCCAACTCAATTTGCTAAGAAAAAGAAAATTCAAGGAAAACAGAGTGCCTTGTGATAGTGGACATTGCCTGTGCATAATGGTGTGCAGGTTAAGGTATTTCTAGGACCAATAGCTTCAGGTTTTGCTTCTCCATGGCTTAACTATAATAGATAGGTGCGATTGCATTGACCTCAAGTCTAGCTTAAGGATGTTAGGTCCAGTGAGGTCTCTTGTGTTGTCTAATTGTACCATTCTAGCATAGGTTAATTTTTTATCATCTTCTGGTAATTCCATTTTTGTTGTCCAGTATTTTTGTCATTGTAATCATAAGCACCATTGTATAGCATACCCTTTCAGGGTTTTTGGATTCCCATTTCTTGATCTTAAGCCTTGTTTAGGCTCAAGCTCATAACCCATCCTAGCTCTTGTAAATAATTCAAGTTAATTTCTAATAAACCCTTAGAATTCTACCAACTAGTTTTTTTTCAGCTTTTGTCCTTATAGACTAGGGTCGTTGCTTTCAAGGATTTCCTTGTGACAAGAGCATTGTAGAGGGTTTGAACAACCCTTTCACAAGGCAGTTGATATCCCCTCTTGTGGTAGCACTGGTGATAATCCACCCAAACAGGATGTACAACCCAGGGTCCTTGAATCGACAATACCTCCAGATTCTCTTTATTAAACAATTCAGAGGATAATATCTGCTCTTCCCATCCAGCCACATTTGGTTTACTTCATGATCAGTCTGCTAAAATCTTGCTTGCTTGTTATGTACGCCCATATTCAGCTAAGGTCCTCAAGTAGTGCTGGGTGTACATTGCACACACCTTTCCTGAAGCCAGGGCTTTCCAGGTTCTCAAGTGGACCCGACTCAGACACAGTGTTAATCTTTGGAGATAGCTAGTGGGTCGAGTCCATTTCTTGGTTCCAGTAGTGTGGGAGTCTCATTTGCCCCTCAGTGACAGTCAGTGGAGGTGAGAAAAACTTCACCACCCGGGACCTTTCCCATCATCAAGAAGTAGCCAAGTTACGGTATTCAATCTATTTCATCGCTCTCCCCACAACAACAATTACATTAATCCAGAAAAGGTCTGTGTAAAGCAAAAAGTGTTCCCTACTTGTTCAATGGTGTTAATCCAAAAAAACGTAAAACAAATGTTCGTAAAATGAGGAACTCCTGTATACATAAAAAAAGGGCACTGAATAGCTAACTTCTCTTATGATCTTACACATGTAAACACTTCAGAAAAATGAAGTTTGTTCACATGGAAAAGAATTGCCAGGATAGGCATTAATATCATAATGTCTGAAAACAACCGACATAAAAACTATTCAAAGTACAATTAATTTGTGATTTCTAACAATAAAAAATTAAAGCTTGGTTTAGATTTTGAATGACTGAGTATTAGGTCTTTAGTTACAAATTCTCTGCCATGAATTACTAAATCACACAAGAAAGAATGACATTGTATTCCAACCATCTTAATCATGCAACTCAAAATAAAAATTTAATACTTACAACTTCATTTATTTTTGGTGAATTTGAACGACTCTTAAAACATGATTTCTCATCATCTTTAGATAACTGCAAAAAATTCACTATAAACTTTCATGCTAGGCTAGATCAATAAAGTTAAAAAGAGAAAAAAGAAGATACGCAAATAAAATAAAGTAAAAACCATCATTCATGTACATTTATAAATGTGTAAGGTTTCCACAAAATAACAGCACACTCAGTAGCTCAATGGTTATGGTGTCAGGTTATGTAAGGGGGAAGGTTTTGGTTCTGGTGATATTGACTCTGTCTTGGGTTTGAAGAAGCTTCTGATGGTTGCCTGGCATGCGTTCTTTGCATAGTACATTTCGCATTAGCAGCAGATGCCCTGCTCCATGATGTGTACAGCCTCAGCACTCCTGTTGGGGCTGGAGTCATTCTCTACCAATTTGGTAAGGCAGTCATCAATCTGCGCAATAATGTCACTCAGAAGGGTGAGAGTGAGTGATTTGGGTGGCTCATGTGGTTTCACCTCAGACTCCTCCAGTACTTGCAGCTGCATCAAGGTGAGACAGTCCTTTGCAGCTTTGAAGCCAGGGGCAGTCTTTTGCTCCTTGGCAAGGAAGGTCCTGGAAGGAATCTTCCAAAACAGCCCCATTTCATTAAAGTTGATGACTTGCTTGGGGCTATATCCTCCCTCCTCAAACCCCACCTTCAGGGAGTTCAGGGAAGACATGAGCACTGGCCTCATCTGGACTTGCCACCTCACCCATGAGGTGAAGGCTGTGGAGATTAGCCCACCCCTTAAAGTGCTTGAACCACCCCACACTGGCCTTGAAGTTCTTGACAGTCCCAGCAGTCATCTCAGGGCCAAAGTCTTTCTGCAGGTCCTCCCACACACTCACAGCCTTGGCCACAATGATGGTGGTAGAGAGAGGCATGTGGCAGCAAGTGCTAGACGTCATATTTTCTACCAAGACCTTCAAGACATTCAACTGGGCTAGGCCAAATAATCTCATGATGGAGTTCACCCCTTCACCACTCTCATAATGCTTAATAATGTTCAGCTTAACCTCCAAAGTCAAGGACTTATGAGAAAGCTCAGCCTTACCTGATGATGCAGGGGAAGCATCCACATGTTTGCCCATAATTTTCAATGTTCACAGTCACTAAACACAGTCCAAATTAGCACCAACAGTCTGCACAATGTTGCTTTGCACTCCACAAAGTTAGTGAATAACACATGATTGCAATCATGTGCAATCTTACACAATGATGCAGAGCAATGCAGAAACACGAGTGACTCAAAACACTGGCAGGGTGAGAAGGAAGTGCAGGGGGTGGCTGCTTAGGGGTGAGTGGGTCAGGCAAGCTGCACAGAGGGGGATAAATCAGTTTTTGCGCATGGCAGCCATTTTGATTAGATAAGTGAAGTTAGAGATGTGCCATGGAGTACCAGAAATCAAACTTTGCCCATCCTAGTGACTGCTAAACTGAATTTTGGCCAATCATTGTATGAGAAAATGTTAAAAAAAATAGATTGAGTGAATGATCATTAAATGAGGGATACCTGTAATTCAATTGAATCCTTAAAAAAAAAACTTGATGCTTATCTTGCCTTAAACCCCCAGTTGAAAGCATTTGTTAGAGCATAGAAATATTGTAGAATTTTCACTTGGATTCCCTCCAATTTTAAAATTTTCACTTTAGCTTGAAATTTCTCTCCTACCTCTCAACCTCATTTCTCTGTTTTGCTTTAAAACCTTCACTTGTCTTTAAATTTTCTTACTTCTTTTAACCTTCCTTCTTAAAAAGACAGTCTTGTAGGAACCAGCCAGTCTGTTCCTGTTTGGTGCAAATGCACTGCAAATGCACTGATTCTTTGTGTAAAGTCATTTTATGTATGTGTGGTAAAAATCAGAAATTTCTCTCTCCTTTTGTGTCTCCCCCTACATTGTGTGTGTGTGTGTGTGTGTGTGTGTGTGTGTGTGTGTGTGTGTGTGTGTCTCACTCCCTCCCTCCATTTTTGGGCAAAAATCATGAGCTACACCCTTTTCATCCTTCTTCCCACAGACCTGATACAATACTGGAGTCTCATTTAAAGGAAAGGAAGTACTCAAAGGGGTACATCAAATTTGGGTTCATGTCGATCACCAAAGGGAGTGAAGAAGTTCCTCAATTTGTCATTTGCTACAACACACACACCAACATGGATCCTAACCAGCTGGAATGACATTTAACAGGAAATCATCCCAAGCTAGCTGATAAACCCAAAGAATATTTCAATGCAAAGACAATCTTTGAAGCAAGCGACTCAACTGCAGTGGATCTTTTCATCAACAGAGCCATCCTATGCAAAGCATGAAGGAACTGTTGACAGGAATGCTTTGCGAAACTGGGGGGAGAAGTGAAGAGTGAATCAGTGGCATAGGTATGGATATGAAAGAAAGTGCTACTTAAAAGATCATTGATAAATAAAAGGAAGAGAGTTGGTGACAGGTCAGAACTCTGAGAAACACCACTGTTAATAGCTTTAGGAGAACAACAGTGGTCATCTATAACAGCAGCTATAGATCAGCCAGAAAGGAAATTAGAGATGAAGACAGATAAAGAGAGAGAAACTGAAGGAGGACAGTTTGGAAATTAAAGATCTGTGCTAGACTCTCTTAAAAGTTTCATATATCTACCACATGAGCAAAGGTTTCACTGAAATCCTGAAAGGAGGATGACCAAGAGTCAAAGATATGCAAAAAGATTGCCAGTGGAATGTCCCTTCTGGAACCCATACTGACAATCTGAAAGAAGTGTGTGGAAAGAGGCATTTAAGAATCTTCCTCTTAAGGATAGATCCAGAAACTTTAGAAAAGAAAGAAATCAAAGTAACTGGATGATAGATAGAGGGTTGAGAGGTGTCACCCTTTTTGGGGACAGACTGAATGAAAGAACTTCCAGAAGGAAGGAAATGTATCAGATGAAAGACAAAGACAAAAGAGTTTGCCTAGGAAGGGTGTCAGCACGAACAGTTCTTGAGAACAGGAGGACCACCACCAGGAATGTAAACCTTCCTTGAATTGAGGCCAGATAGGGCAGAAAGAACATCTTTGGAAGAGAGTGTAATTTCAAACATAATAAAGTCAGAGGGAGGAGGAGATGGAGGAACAGCATCAGAATCATCCAAAAGTTAAGTTGGAGGTGAAAGTTTGAGCAAAGAGTTCAGCTTTGTCAGGAGGAGAGGATGGCAATTTAGCTGTTGTAATGTAAAATAGGCAGAAAAGAAGTAGTAAAGTTCAGATCTACAGAAGCTAAGGCTAACAAAGACCCTAAGATCCACTCTAAGGTTAGCCCAAGAGAAAGGAAAGAGTAGGGGGTTAAGAGAAGAGAATAAGGGGTTAATTCAGTAGTAACACCTATCACTCATGGGTTAATATTCATTCAGAAAAAGAGAGAGAAAGGCTCACCATCATCATCAGTCGGCCACTGCCGACAAGTCAGAAAAATAGTCAGAGAGAATAGGAAAGGGGTGAAAGATGAAAAGAAGTAAAATAAGAATGCTTACAAACCATGCAAACACAGTCTTAACTCACTATCATATCATGCAAACTACAGACATGCAAGTAAGAAGAGGATAAGAAGGAAAAAAAAAAAGTTGGTAAAGTAAAACAAAAAGTGGGTTAGTTTACGCTACGAGCTACATCTACGATCGTGTTTTAGTATTTTTTTTTTTTGCTGGCATATCACACTGGCATTATTGTCAACAGACATCCTCAATCACCACCCCTAGAGCTCCTGTTGCTAATTGTTTTATTATATTAAACAACATTAATAATTTTAACGAGGGAGAGGGAAAAGGGGGAGGCTGAGAGGGAAAAGGGGGATTGTTTTATTATTATATTAAATGTTAATATTTTTAAAATGCCTATCTAAACAGTTCTTAAACATATTAACGCTGGTAGAGTTCACGACTGACACAGGAAGATTATTCCATTTATCAATTACTTTAAACAAAAGTTTTTAGCGATATTAGTGATGTGATGAAACGTCTGCCACGCAACTTAAATCTGTTATTACAAGTATTATTATTATCAAAAGTGAACAATTTGTCAAAATTTACGTTATTGATGTTATTAACAATTTTGAAAACTTCACTTCAATAAGCTCCCCCCTTAATCTCCTAGTTTTGAGTGAATACAGGTCTAACTCTTTAATCCTATCTTCATAAGGCTTGTTGCGCAATGATGGAATCAGTTTCGTGGCATGACACTGAGCCCTTTCTAACCTATCAATATCCTCACGCAAGTACAGGCACCAAAACTGAATGGCATATTCTAAATGAGGCCTGACTAGGGACTTGTAAAGGGGCAATATATTATCCTTCGATTTAAATTCGAAATTACATGCTATGAAGCTAGAATAATTAGTACTGAATAGGTTTTCAAAATTTTGTCAGGTGAAGAATTTTTGGCGAGTTCAAGAACAGATTTTGCATAATTCTGGGCAGAAATATAAGCTGAGTCAGAGTCAGGAGTTAGATGATGATGGTACCTTCTGATAGCCTTCTCTCTGTTGTTGTAGGGTTTTGCCAATTCTCATTTCTTGAGTCTTTTTATTTTTAAGCTTTCACAGCCTCTAGTTAAGATGTTAATTAAGTAATTCTAGTCAAGCATAGGTAGATATTGTAATTCATGCAAAAGTGCTTAAATCATTGTAATAGGGCATCTTGCTAGAAATGGTTCTGGGCTAGTGTTAAAACCTAGTCCAGTATTTAGCCCTGATATTCCCTGTTGAACTTGAGAAAAGGTGAGATCATAGTTCATGACTAAAGCCAAAAGGTATGTTTTTGAAGTTTAGCACTAAGGATCCAGAACTTAAGTACTCCTTCAAGGCAGACAATCTAGTGTTGTGCATGAGTCCAAATTATTTGAAGAATTGCCAGTGTGTACCCTTTTCTTGCAGCTTTGGCTTATAAACCTTTAATTAAACTATTACATGTGAATTCATTAAGTGCCTATACACGTTGTCTTGTCCATATTATTTGGGAAATAAACCAGAGAGAAGAATTCCAGTAAATACAACACAGTCAAAATCTGGAAAATTAAGATCCTCAAAGCTTTAGAATTCAGTGTTTTATACATAAATCATCTTTATATACTTATTATTTTCATAACTAACCTTATTAACCCCATCATTATTTAAGATTAAAGTTTCTTATTGTCTGGAACCTCCAGAATAAATTGTAAATAATTACTGTTAAGGTTTTTTGTTCAAGTCTAGAAATGAGAGGTTTCAAGTTGTTCTATTAAATCAAGTTATAAATAAAACTGAAAAACCTAAATTTCTAGTTTGCTTTCTATAAAATCATTAAATATCAGTCATGGTACATGATGGGGAGATTAGTTTGACATTTCATCATCAGAGGGAGTAAGACTAGAGAGAGAGTCATACACTGGAATAAGGCTTACTAAATTTGGTGATATTTTCAAGTAGCATAGGTCTTGCCCATACTGTGCTTTTTATTCCTGTTTATCATAAAGTCCCTTCTCTTCCTTTTTCAGCCTGAACACCCATTTTCTTGCACCCACTCTTAACATTCCAGTATATACTCTCTGCTTTTCATTGCTTGGATGCATTGTAGTGGTGGTCTTGCTCTTCCTGCTTGACATTTTTGTGAATGGTCCCTTGCTTGCTTGATGTCCAGTGCACTGCTTAAGAAAAGATTGATTTTTGAGTACAGCTTCACCTCCTCCCTTCTAATTGACTCGCTTTGCATGTACTTCATGGATGGCCAGTAGAACTGGATTTCTACCAAAGGAAGAACTGTTTCCAGAGTTAAATCAGGGGGGGCGGGTCTCTAGTTTTCCCACAACATTGTGGATAGAATTAGAACAAGTAAAACCAAGGTTTTTTTTTTTTTTTTTTTGCATTAGTAGTAGGAACAGAATATAGAATGTATACCTTCATGCTTGATAGTAGTAATCATTCCTGGGAAATCAGACCACCACTGCCTAAGGGCCTCCCAATCACCAGCACCAAAGTGCCAAAGGCACCTCCTCTCAGAATGATCCAAAGACCAAATTGGAGCAATAGGACAGGAGACAGATATAAGTTTGTGGTTGGAGGAGCCTAATGGAGAAAAGAAGGATGAGAGATGAGAAATAAATCCAGAATGTTGGGCCTATCTCCAAGGCAATCAGGGATATGAGTAGGGTGCTGTACAATTTGCTCAAGGTCATTTATACCAAAAAAGTTATAAGCTAGTACACCAAGGATGTTAGTGAAATGATAGAAGCCAAAGGTGGTGGTGAACATTGAAATCTCCAAAAATGGGGATTTCAGGAAAAGGAGAGTGAGATAGAATGTATTCTACTTTGGAAGCAAGGTAGTCAAAAAATTTTGGATAGTAATTAGAATTAGGAGAGAGGGAGACAACAGAGATGCATTTAGTTTGAGATTGCATGGAAGCCTTAGGCAGAGGGTACAGAATTTGGAGGATTTGAGCTTGGGAACAAATGAACAAGTTAGGTCATTGTGTGTACCTAAGCACCACCACAGGTGAAAATGTGTTTTTGATGGATATCACTATTTTCACTTCCTCTATTGCATGGTTTGGGTTATAATGACCTTACAACACTAGAAGTATGGTTGAAAACCTTATGAAGCAAATTACTTTGCTTAACTTGCTGAACTTTGGAGGCGATTTCTGCCGAATTTTAATTTTGGCGCTTAGGTACCTTAAGCCATGCAACCCCCTCACATATATATATATATATATATATATATATATATATATATATACAGGCATCCCCCGTTATACGATCGTTCGGTTTACGATTTTTCGCGTTAACGATTTTAAAAAAGTACCCCCATCTTTCGATTTACGATTGCCTTATTTCGCGTTAACGATCTCCAACTTGAAAGCATGTCGGGTGATTCCATAGTCTCGGTCGTTACATATTTTTTGTCTCGGTCGTTACCGTCGGTATTTCAATATAAAATTGAACATTTATCATACAATAAAGCAGACATATATCATATTATTGGTATTTATGACTTACCCTTCAATGTGTGTATATATATATAATATATGTATATATATACTGTACTGTATATATATGTAAATATATTCCATATAAATATATATAACCGCAAAAGGGGAGAGTGCAGGAATGTTGCAAGTGATGACGTAATGTTGCAAAGGGGGTGGGGTGTTGTAAATGGGGTGTGGGTATTGCAAAGGGGGTGGGGTGTTGCAAAGGGGGGTGGGGTTGTTGTAAATGGGGTGTGGGTATTGCAAAGGGGGGTGGGGGTTGTTGCAAGGGGGTGTTGCAAAAATACCCCAAAGGGCCCTTTGTTGCCAACCGGGGTTGCAAGGGGCATGCAACTTGGGGGCCTCCCCCAAGTTATTCCCCCCAAAGGGCCGTCTTGGTCGTTACATTGTGCGATGTAACGACCGAGACGGAAAATTATGTAACGACCGAGACGTACCTTTACAAGAGAAGTATAGGAGCTGGACTTAATTTTTTGTAATGGACACGTACCCCATAGGAAACTAGCTTTGCGATTAAGACAAATTTTTTTTTCGCTTCAAATAACTAAAGCTATATAAAAAATTCGGAAAAAACGTCTCGGTCGTTACATACAAATGTGCCTTATATAGATATAGGCTCAGTTTTATTGATTCGGTTAATGAAAGTTATTTTATGTGGAAATCTTTAAGGAAGACCTACTTTATGACATAAATAAGAAATGCCTATTATCCCTCAACTATTTTGGCCATGCGAGCTTTCAAAATTGAGGGAAAATATCACAATGATTATTTAGACAATAGTGCATTGTGTATGAACCTCAGTAACTTGTTTCTAGATGCGATAGAGTTAAAACTCTTCAGATTGGAAACTAGAGACTCTTACCTATCTAATGATGTATCACATGATACATTTTGATGAATTTTGAATTTCGACCTCAGGTTGACACTTTCATGCATCGGACTGATGCATCGTTGACGATTTGGACCGGATTTGAATACGATTAGGTGAGTGTTCATGTATAAATTGTCTTTTATTAAACACAATTTCTTACTTTCAGACACTTTTTGTACATAACAGTAAAATATATAGCAAAATAATAGTGGAATCTGCAAATTTTGGGGGTCTTCCAGAATGTTTGGGAACGTATCCCTATTTTTCCCATAAGGCCTTCAGTTCGATATACGATCGTTCGATATACGATGGGGTTTTTAGGGACGCATCCCAATCGTATAACGGGGGACACCTGTATATACATATACTGGGTGCCCCATTTGAAATGAAACAACTTTGAAACTCTGTAATTTTTAAAGTATTAATGCGAGAATGTTGAAACTTTGCCAGTTACTACACCATATGCATAAGTTTTTGTCATAATGTTTTTTGTTTGTTTCAGATTGAATTATGTTTACCCCACAAGAAAAAGTGAAATGTGTTATGGATACCTGAGTTGAAGTCCCCTACTCTGGTGCAACAGCGATTCCGTACAACCTTTCACAAGGAACCACCCACCAGAAGAGACCTATATGGATGGACCAAGAAATTTGAGGAGACTGGCAGTGTTCTAAAGGAACACACTGGAGGGTGAACAAGATTGGAAGATGATGTTGAACGAATACACGGTGCCTTTGGTAGTAGCCCAAGAAAGTCCATCCGTCGTGCCAGTGTCAAACTGCAGATTCCTCATTCAACTGTGCATAGAGTCATGCGCAAGCAGCTGCAGCTCTATCCATATAAGCTTCAAATTGTTCAGTATATAACATGTGAAGATCTTAAAAGGGAACATTATGCTATGCACAGTGTATCTAAATGTTATAATTCACATATATCATATGAAACTTTATGACTGACTATTTACTGTGTGAATATTATATTGTTTGCCTCATTCAATAAAAAATTATAAGGTTTCAAAGTTGTTTCATTTCGAATGGGACACCCAGTGTGTATATATATGCAACATCCACCTTCGGAGTGAAATTGAGTAGAGAGATAGTAAGGTAAATCCATCTTTCTCTCTACAGAAAAGGGGTTGCTGTCAGACATCCAAGTTTCAGTGAGGAAACTGAGGATAAGGTTTAGAGGAGAGGTAGTGTTCAACAGATTGAAAATTAAATAAAGGCCACAAATGTTGCAGAAGTTTATGAAAAGTGAATTGGACAGAGGCCCACAACATCTCAAATGGGCAGTAGCAGATCCAGCCCTACTGCCCAGGTCTGCATTCCCAGTGTTAATAGCTAGGGTGGAGTGAAAAAATAAAAAATGCCATGATCAAAATTGAGGGGGTCTTGATACTTGTCTTTTGTCTAGGATTAAACTTTAAAACCAATTTTGGGTGGTTGTATACAAAACTGTGACTGCTACCAGCCAATTTATACAAATCGTATGTGCACATGACCCAAATTTGAACCCAGTGACCTATCTCAGGTTCTGGACATGATAGAAAGACAATTTAAAAATTGCTTATGATGTATTTTTCATCTCTGAAGCAGATTAAAACATTTGCAGAGGGCTACAGGCTCAATAATGCATCAAAAAATCCATATTTATATTATTTTTGGCCAAAAATTGCAATTTTCATTATTACACATTCATATAATACATATAACACACATTCAATCTATCACTCATTAAACAAAGTAATAAAAAATAATCATCTAAACAGCTTCAGAGTATTGTATTTTTGTAATGAACACTTTCATCAGTTTTCTTGATTTTATCTTTTGTCAAATAATGCCATCGTAATGTTCAACTCCTACCACAGTTGAGGAAGCCCCTGTTACAAGTTTAATGTCTCTCTCTACAGCCTGATTATGACAAGGTTGGTTGAGTTTGTGCTTCCTTTCTTATGTTTATGAGTTCTCCATTGGTTAGAGATGCTATGATAGGGGGCTCATGAATGTTGGGTGAATTTAAGTTTATCATTTTAAGATAACCCTTGAGCTTCATTATCAATTTTAGGCACCATGAATCTCCTGACACTACCATTTCTCACAACACTCAAGTCAGGTTGTAACTCTAGGACTTCAATATCCTCATCTGAATCAATTATCAGGTCACCACCTTTGAAGTCATTGTCTATCACTGTTTCAACTAATTCATTCCCTTTGACCAAAAGTAACTTGTTAACTGCAATGTTGCAGATTTGTGGGTCTGAATCAGCAAGCATGGCAATTAATATGTTCTCAGGGTGAGCATATTATGCATTTTGGTAGAGTTTTTAGGGCTATCTCCCTGGCTTCCTTGAGAGGAAATTTCAGGATTCTTTGCAGCATATCATAAAAGTTCTTAGCACCATCTGTGCATTGATACTACTACTTGATCTGGAACCAACTTGGAAAATAGACCAAGATACAAAACTCTGCAAGTATGACCAGAACTTTGGAAGGCTTCCTTTGAGCTGTACAAAATCTCAGGATTCTACATGCCAGAGTCAACCACCTTGAATGACAGATTGGTCTAACCTCAAGGAGCTCAAGATCAGGATCAACACAGCCAAGCATTACAGCCATACAAATTCTGTAAGCATAATACTGATCAGTGCTGAGGTCCTACAGTACTTCATTAGGAATAACTGGAAATTTTGAATTCCTAATTGGATTGAATGAAATCACATCCCACTGAGATACACTTCCACCAAGTTCAACCCTTATCTTTCCTGAAAATGAGTCTGGGCTCTTTGTTGTTTCATCCAGAGTAACAAGGACGTGATGAAGGGGGAGCTCATTATAGTGTAGCAGGCAAATGCTTCACTGCAAAGGTCTACCAAGCAATTCTATTAGTCCCATCAGATCCTATCATGGCAAGTTTGGTTTATAATTCAGTGTCTTTGAGGGCCTTGTATATATCTATTCCAATAGTCAACCCCTTGTCATTACTTGGAGCCACTCTGAGAGGTAGAAATCACCTGAAATAGTATTCAGAAATTAGAGAGAATTTTTTAGATATTTCAGGGTTATCTATCTATTTTCCAATTTCCATATCCAAAATTCATCTTAATAAATATTTTGAGTAATATTACAAAACACAAACTAAAGATCAAAATTTTAAAAATTACCAGGTTCTCCTACAATTACATAGTGCTCTTCTAGCTCAGTTCTTCTGTAATATTTGCCATTCACTTCTACTGTCACGATTGTTGCATCTTTGCAACCATCCGCATAAATAGCATCCACCATTTCAAAAAATTTATCTTCCTCTTTTCTTATGACTTTACGATATTTTTCACATCCTCTTCTCAGCTTGTTCCTATAAAGTTCATAGTGCAAATTTACTCAATTTTAAAGACAGTTACTTAAGCAAGCTCCATAGGTTTTGACTAACAATATTTAAATTTCAACACTTTGTTTGAAATGTATGCCTTTTTGTGAAATACTCAATTTGAATCAGATACTAATATACAAGATAATTGGACTGTTATCTGTCAATTATGTTCATCTTATCAGCAGTAATAATAATTCCATAGTTCTCTAAAACTGCTGATGCAACTGCTGCTCCAGCTCTGTTACTTACTTGATACCTGGTAAAAGACATTTATTTTATATCAAGCTAATATTCTGACAAGATTTTCATTGAACAGCAGTGTCCAAGATTTTGACTAACTATTAGCAATGTTACATGGATTATAAATAATTTTTTCAAAGTTATTGTCAACAGAGCAACAAGAGTGTTCAAAGCATACTCATATTTTAAACTATACAGTATACCCGTCACATTGCCGAGTGAGGTTTGGTCAACTCTTCCTATTTTGTTCTATCCTGGATTTCTGTTGTTCATTGACACCAGCTGTTTCATCATGTGATTCTAGGCTGCCCTGACTTGAGAGACTGTTGAAATAACTGTCAGGTATTGCTGCTGAGTGTAATGGAACACTTTGAAAACCTCTTCTGAGCTCTTCCCTGGGGATAATAAAATACAATATGATTATGATACAAGATAGTTTACCAAAGACGCAAAAATTAAATTTTATAATTTGTAGCACAATCATTTCAAGAAACCCAGATTTTCAGTGGGCATTAATCAAAAGTTTATTTTATGCAGATCAAACTCACCAATTCTTTTCTTTTGCTTGCTCCTGCTCTACTTCTCTCCTTTTGTATCCGATGTCTGCCGATGTAAGGTGTTCCTTAAAACCAACACATCATCCTATTCTAGCTACTTTCTGGTCCCCATAGAAAGCATAGACTTCTGTCATTTGGAGTTGATACAAATGTTGTAAGTCTCTTCTCAAGTTTGAATCCTCACAGATGTCAAACAACTTGGAAGTTTTTTCAATGAAGGAAGAAAGATCACTCTGGAACTTGTCACCATGTTTCTTTTTTTGGATAGCCATCAAACCTACAAAATTACCGTATTTTATGCCTCATAAGATGCTACTTTTTTCCTGAAAAATGTCTCCAAAAATCACTTCAGGGCTCATATGTTATTGTTTTGTTTAATGTGCTTTTAATAAAGTTATGGGAATATATTTTTGCCAGGCTGATAAATCTTCAAAATATTTTTTTCCTAAATATTCTTTGCTAAATATTGGGTGTGTCTTACCACTTGTAGCATCTTATGAGGAGTAAAATACAGTACCAAAACTTTAATGTTATAAATACAAATTTTAATTAATTATAAACCCTAAGTTAAGTTCTAGTCAAAACAGAATTTATTACCAATCATTCTTATGACTTGCAAATCACTGAATCACATGATTATGTTAATAAAATTAGTCACAAACAAATAAATGTAAGTACAAAATTTACAAAAGTATGATATTTTAAATCTTTTTATAAGGGACTGAAAATTTGAGTCTTACCTCAAAAATTCTTTAACTAGATCCTGAATCTTGCTGGTGACAGTGGGGCATGAAATTGGATAGACATTGCACCAAATCCAGTGTTCAATCAGACTTAGTGCAACTGCATCAGCTACTTGTCTGGTTGTCCAGTTTTCTTCTGCCATTACACATTGGATGACATCTTTACCAAGAGGAAAGCTTTCTGTTGGGGAATGAGTCTTTACTTGAAAATCTGCGACCTCCATCAAGAATTTTAACTGTGTCACTGCACCGTAACATCCTACTATGCAGTATTTTTTGGCAATAAGGTTATCAAAATACATGTATATATCAATTCTATAAATTCAACCTCAAAAGAAAAATATAATTTCAAATGAAAAACAAAATATTTGGAGAAAAAGGGCTGCAGAATTGCATTTTTTGAGCAAAAATGACAAAATATAGATTTTTTGATCCATTATTGAGCCTGCAGCCCTCTGCAAATGTTTTAATCTGATTCAGAGGTAAAAAAAAATACATAACAAAAAGGGCACTATCTCCACCCCAAAAAATAAATAAGTCTCTTCACAGCATTTATATGGATTTTTTTTTTTTATTTAAAAGGGCACTTCTGAGGCATGAAGGGGCAAATGGGAGGGATCAAGCCCCTATAGCCCCCCCCCATCTGCATGTGCCTATATATATATAAATGTAGTAAAGAATAGGGAGAGAAGTGTGTTTTAGAGTATGCTGGACTACTCACAAGGTAGGTGAAACATGGAAAAAGATTAACTGTGTGAGTGAGTATGGTTTTTTTTAAAAGTTATGGGCTAAAAAAAAGACCCCAAGATCCACTCAAGTATAGCCCAAGAAAGAAAGAAAAAGGGAAAATAAAGGAAAAATAGAAAAAAACAAATGAAAATAAAGGATACTGAAAATTTACTATCATGTTTACACTTATAAACCAGTAAAACAAGAAAAGTAGCAAAGTAGAGAACACACAGACAAGGCTCTTCTCCTCCTCTGACAGCCACTGCAAACAATAGTTGTGAAAGAAGATTTATAGGAAAGGAGGAAAATGTATAATGAAGAGAATAGCTTCAGATTTCACATGCGTCATCTTGTGTACCAAATACACTTCTCACATGTGAGGTGGGCTCAACCCACGCAGCTCCACTTAACCAGGTTGAATCAACGGCTCTTTGTTTCATCAATCCCCTGTCTTCCTACCTTCAATTCCACTCTTCACCACAACGTTGCCTCATTCTCTCTCTCCTATCATTATTACAATGAGCACTGCTCTTCTAAACTCTAACTGTGTGCCTCCTGCAGTACCAGACTTCCGACATATTCTCATCCTTTCTTTGTGAAACTTTTTAACATAACAGTTAGTTGGTATTCTCAATCTTTCATCTACTCAACCAGTCAACTCTGGAACAAACTTCCTCAGTCCATCTTTCCCCATGTCTATGACCTCTAATCTTTCAAACACAGTGTCCATACATCTCAAAAACTTGGACTTAATTTTAGTTCTCTTTTTTCTTCTATGGGAGGAGGGGCAGGTGTTTGCCCTCAGTCCCTCCTTCCTGCATAAAAAACAATCAGCACACATATTTGTACCAGCAGTGTAATTAAAAACACAAAATTTAGTCCATAATAAATCTATAAAAATATGAAACAGCACCAAAAGCCAACAAAAAAAAATAAATAATTTAAACAAAATTTCAGTAAACAAACTTCAAATGTTAAATTAAAAATTTAAACTGGAGCTAAAACTACATGTCTGCTTAGTACAGGTATCCCTTATTTAACAATCATTCACTCAATGATCACTTGCTTAAGTGATCTATTTTTTTAATACTATTCTTGTACAATGATTGGCCAAAACTCAGTTTAGCAATTGCTACGATGGGCAAAGTTTGGTTTCTGGTAGTCCACGGGTGCATCACAAACTTCACTTATCTAATCAAAATGGCCACCATGCACAGAAATGGATTTATCCTCCTCTGCACAGCTTGCCCGATTCCTGTGCCCCTAAGCAGCAACCTCCTGCAGTTCCTTCTCACCCTGTCAGTGTTTTGAGTCACTCGTGCTTGTGCATCACACTGCATCATTGTGTAAGATTGTGCACAATTGTGATTGTTATTCGCAGCCTTTGTGGAGTGCAAAGCAACATTGTGCAGACTGTTTGGTGCTAATTTGGACTGTTAAGTGACTGTGAACATTGAAAATGACTAGTAAGCATGTGGCTGCTTCCCCTGCATCATTAGGTAAAGCTAAGCTCTCTCGTAAGTCCTTAACTTTAGAGGTTAAGCTGGACATTATTAAGCACCATGAGAGTGGTGAAGGGGGCAAGCAAACTCCATCGCAAGAGTGCTTGGCCAAGCCCAGTCAACCATCTCAACCATCATCAAGAAGGCTCCCAAGTTGAAGGTCTCGGCTGAAAATGTGACTTCTAGCAGTGCCATGAGGATAACTAGGGCATGTGATCCAGTGATGGAGAACATGAAGCAGCTACTCCAGATCTAGGTCAAGGATCAAACTCACTGCCGCATGCCTCTCTCTACCACCATCATCATGGCCAAGGCTGAGAGTCTGTGGGAGGACCTGCACAAAGACTTGGGCCCTGAGAGAACTGCTGGGACTGTCAGGAACTTCAAGGCCAGCGCGGGGTGGTTTGAGCACTTTAAGGGGCAGGCTAATCTCCAGAGGCTCCACCTCACGGGTTAGGTGGCAAATGCAGATGAGGCCAGTGCTCATGTCTTCCCTGAACTCCTGAAGATGAGGGTTGAGGAAGGAGGATACAGCCCCAAGCAAGTCATCAACTTTGATCAAACGGGGTTATTTTGGAGGAAGATGCCCTACAGGACCTTCCTTACCAAGGAGGAAAAGATTGCCTCTGGCTTCAAGGCTGCAAAGGACCATCTCACCCTGATGCAGGAGTGAGCACTGGAGGAATCTGAGGTGGAACCACACAAGCCACCCAAGTCATTCACTCTCCCTCCTTCTGCCTGACATTATTGCACAGTTTGACGACTGCCTTACCAAGTTGGTAGAGAATGGCTCCAACCCCAACAGGAATACTGAGGCTGTGTGATCGTGCAGCAGGGCACCCACTGCTCTGCAAAATGTACTATGCGAAGAGTGGTGCACCAGGCAACCATCACAAGCTTCTTCAAACCCAAGACGGAGTCAACATCACCAGAACCAACAACTTCAACCTCAGGGTTCACCATCTTCAGGGCCAGACCTGCAATGCTGTCCACCTTGAGAGAGTGAGAGAGAGACAGTGACCTGCCCCAACAACATTCAGTCCTCCAGTCTCGCTGTCCACAAGCACCACATCGGAACATATCCCCTATTAACCTATGTTGTAACATCCTTGTGAAGCAATTATTCACTTAGCAATCAGTTTTTCAGGAACATAACCCAATCATTAAACAAGGGATACCTGTATGGTATTTAAAGCAAGGATGAGTACAGTAAATGGAGCAAACTACACTTATTAACTTTTACTCCCTTCTGTAGTTCTTCATTTAATTTAACACATTATATATAAAACCTTCTCTTATGATAGGTGAAAATGAGTTTTACCTTATTGGAGAAGAAATGTTGTGATGGTGTTGAAGGGAATGAATATTCACTATCTTCTTTGCACAAACCTCCATTACCACTTCCAAAAGCTGAAGCAGAATGATTTGGGTATGAAAATTCATTTGGATCTTCTATAAATTCCTTGATGTCAATCTTTAATTCATTTCCCTTCAATTAAAAAACATCCATAATGTAAAACTTATAAATTAGAATGATACACGCATACAATTATATTTAATATTAAATTATGAACTGAGAGGCAAACTGTACTAAATATAAATATGCCTTTACTGCAAATATAATAATTTATTGAAAGATGCATATTATATACAGTACTACACAATGATTCCGAGTCACTTTCCTCGGTTGAGTTCAAATGTTTTGTGAATATTGTCAATTGTGTTGAGGTGAATTAATGGAATAGAAGCCACAATACAAAATGAATTTATTACAATATATTTTCCAAGACGACATCACCTTCAATTGCAACTGTCAAATTCTAAACAAACTTTCATAACATTTGTTTCATTGCTTGAAACTTGCCCAATGTGATTGGTGGGTCATATTTTTTGTACTAATTCTTAGATTCATTACTTTATCTCTGCAATCATTATCACTATCACCACCACTGATATTATTATTGTTGTAATTAGTCTATTAGTTATTTTTTCACTTTTTTTTATGTGCAGAGGGTAGACAAAAGTAAAGACACCATGAAGACTGTCCTGAAGAATAAATGACAAACTCATCAATAAAATACCAGAACATGGATCAGCTTTAAATTAGGCAAAGAGGAAAGGAACACAATTCTAAATATATTGCTTCAATAACTATTTTTTCTAACTTTCATTATCAAATCAAAAAATATATGGACAAACCAAAGGTGTCCATTCACTTTTGTCAAACCTCTTTATACACTTTACACACACACACACACATATATATATATATATATATATATATATATATATATATATATATATTTAATACATTTAATACATCTTGTATTCATTCTTTTTAATATATTAGCTATATATATTTTAATGAAGTCCATTTAAATTATCATATTGTGGCTTTCTTCCTATAGTCCCAATATTAGAGCCTATGCCCATTAGTGTGGACCCAAAAAATGAAGGTTTAAAAATCTTTGTTCCACATGAGTAATGTTATTCCTTTTGCTTACCTTAATCAAATTACAAAATTTGAAACCTCTACGTCAAGTTTTAGGGGTCCCGAGAAAATTGTACTTTTCCTTTTAATGCTGAAAAAATTAGTTTTTCCTCATTTTCATAAGTTCTGCTTTATTTTTTGTTGGAAATTCTTTACGATTCTTGAAAACTGTTTTGAGCAGGTATTGTTTGTCCTCTTCTTTAGTTGTCACTGCTTGATTAAATTTTTCAATCAATGCAACACCCCGCTCAGCTGTGTCATTTGTCACTCTAAGGGCACGAACTCTAGCACAGCCTCTTTGGTACTCAGGATCTATTCCCCATGTTGATGCAGAATTTTCAGTGAAGAGAGAATTGAGATGTAGAGCATCAAAGAGAGATTTAGTCCTTGAAGTAACAAAATCAGAAATCCTTTTTTCTTTAAAAGAAGCTAGGGTTACCTTTGCTTCTAAACGTTTCAGTCCCTTATTTCTTGGAGGCATTTTGATATTATTTCGCATTTGCTCCTTTTCTTCAAGGGATATGCTTTTGTCAAAGAAGCTTAATCCAACAAGTGTTTCTGAGAGGTACCACAGATGTCGTTTAATGGCATTTTGGGCTTGCTTGATAACACTTGATATCAAAGAATTTTCCTCCATTATTGCAAGATCTTGCAAAAATTTAAGATCAACATTTGGGGCTTCCTCTGGTTGAGAAGCTTTTGCCCAAGATTTTGCGTATACCAATGCAACAAATAAACAAATTTCTGTTATTGCATCAAGTTCTTTTTTAGTCATCTTAAATTGATTTTGGAGAAGAAAAAGCTTAAATGCATAAATTCCTTTTGCCATCCATCTTGCATGATGGTACGCTCCAGGTCTCTTCAAGGGAGTATTAGAAATGCTTTCTTCTCCAAAAAACAAGAGAACAAGTTGAAAAAATTCTTTATAATCATCTCTTGGCTGTTTAGAGTTGAGTGCCTCCTTCATGATTAAGACTGTTTGATTTTTTAAATCTTGAACTCTTTCAATTATTCTGCAGCTTTGGGAATCAACAGCAGTTGTGATTTGAGAATGATCCATAAAATCCTATTGAGTTTTGAATCTTTTGAAGATTGGAATATCAGGTTCAGAGGAATGGCCCATAGAAGTCCGGAAGACTTGAGATAGGACAATCTCATAAATATGGTGTCTGCAGGCTAAATATAAAAGCTCTTTTCCAAGTTCTTGTTCAATTTTAGTGCAAGCTCCAGCATGGATTCCGGTATTGGATGCTGTTGTGTCAAATGACAGCCCAATAATTCTCTGGGTCATATCATGTTCTTGCAGGAGAAAAATGCAAACACGAGCCATCTCTGTACCCGTGCCAGCAGTGACTTTAGGAATTCCCAGCAATTTCTCTTCACCATTCCCACTGACTAACACTGCAATCCTTTCCGTTCTTCCTTCGCCTGCAAGAAAAAGTTAAAATATATAATTTATATATAATTTATATATAATTTATATATAATTTATATATATTTATTTTTAATATTTTATTTTATATATATTATATTATATATATTTAATATTTTATTTTATATTTTATATATTATTATTATATTATATATATATAATATAATTTTAAATTAAACTTGATTTATTTTAAATTAAACTTGATTATTTTAAATTAAACTTGATTTATTTTAAATTAAACTTGATTTATTTTAAATTAAACTTGATTTATTTTAATTTGAAGGTAAAATAGTGTAGATTGTGAAAACTAGCTTCAGACAGTGAAATGTAACCTAATTAAATAGAAATTTAGCTATCAAAATGTTTAATTAAAACCAACCAGATAATAACACATTGCCTAGGTGTGAAAACCAGACCCACAACTAAGTTTTTCACCTGAGAGATAAAATATAAATATGCTAAATTAATCAGACAAAAAAACTAACCTGATATCTCTGGGACCATTTTTCCATCCCAATGAAGAACTAAAGGCTCTCCAGGACAAAATGCTTGCTCTTGATATTCTGTTGCTATTTCTTTGCGTAACTTTTGACGAGTTCGAAGAATAGTAGATTTTGACACTGTAATGTTTTCCAAATTATGGCCCAAAGACTGAGCAACAACAGCATAAGACATAGCTGCATCTCGATTGGAAAGATTCATTCTATCATAGGCTGCTACAACATTTTTGTCAATAGGCTTTGACTTTTTACGAGCCAACATTTTCTTTTTAAATTGCTCTTCAGAGGGACCTTGAAAATTCATTTCAAGGTTGTCGTCATTAGTTGATGGTGATGATGATGATGATGACGATGTGAAATCATCTCTATTGGTAGGCAGGCTTCTGCTCTTTGAGGGCTCTTTCACACACTAATTCTTCACGATGAAGCCTTCTTTTCTCTCTTTTTGCAAGAATTTGGTCTACTGTACCCATGCTACTTTGTGTAGGATCTTCTTGCTGGCTTAAGTAGAAAAGCTTGTCTTCTTCATTTGACATCATCAAAAGGGCATTAGAGTGACCAATATCAAGAATTTCAGCCTTAATTTCATCTTTAAACATAGCTTCTTCAATATGGCATTTTTCCTCGGGCCTTTTTCTGTTTTTCATCAATTTATCATAACAGCTTATTAAAGAGTCAATCTTTCGGATGGCACTGTCTCTACGCATTGTGGGAATCCTGGCTTTCTCCCAGTAGGTCATCACTTCATCTAAGCAAAGATTAATGGATCTTCTTCGTCCCAATTTTTCCTCTTTTTGATGGAAGAAATATTTTTGCAAAACTTGCAGTTTTGTAGGTAAGCGGCAACAAAGTATATCTTTATATAAATGGCCAATGAGCCAAACTTTAGTTTTAGAACGAGTAGCCATTTTTAGTTTAAAAAATTAAATTTCTGAAATAGTAAAATAAACCAGTTAAATTAGGAGATAAAAAGGATAACTAAAAGGTTCAAGCCAATTAGGCAAAGCCTTTAATTTAGAGTTGACCAATTAAGGATAATATATTTTATCCAAAATTTTTGTTTTCCTTATTAATAATTTTCTCTGAAATAATGATCTAAGATTGTTTTTGTACTCTATTAACATCAAAAATTTCTTAAATAAGAAGAAATGTTTTCATAAGTTGCAACTCAAGAGTTGAGTTGATCATTGATGTTCTAAGCGCGCCTATTCATTGGAAAATTTTTATAAGTCATTAAATCTCGGGACCCCTAAATATTCTCATATTTGACCAAAATTTTGCTGACATGTCTATCTGGTCCAAAGGAACAAGGGCATTAATGTGGAACAAGGATTTCTTCAACTTTATAATTTACCCCCCATTTTGGTCCACACTAAAAATTGCCCATTTCTAATTAGAACAAAACAATTGAAACTAGCAGTTACTTAGTCTCTCTACATTGTTCTATTGCCTGCTTAGATGAAGTTCCAAGGTTATTCATATCAGAACCAATCAATTCTCTTATAATAGAATAAACACACTTTGTAGATACCTTTCCTCCCGTTTCACCATCAGCTTCATTTTCATCAACAAACTTTGCTTTTAATTCATTTACCTTTTTTTGTGGTTTCTTTTCTTCTGACCTTCTCCTCTTTAATGGTATATCACATTTTAAATTACTTCCTTTCCTTTTCTGGCTGAATGAAAGTACAGATATTTCACTTGCTGATAACCTTTTAAGAAGAATTTTTATCTCTTTCTTGCATACAGCAGAAGGTGATGTTTCATAAACTTTCCTCTCAACTGATTTATTGAAATGAAATTCATCTTCCTTCAATGATAAATTTCTCTCAGTGTGTGATATGTCTATAAACTGATTTTCATTGACTTCACACTTTATATCTGCAGCAGTCATTATGTAATGACCATCTATCATCAATTTGACTTATTGCTTTGGGTAATGATTCAAAATTGGGGAATTCCTTTTTATCTTTTAATGATTCTACATCATAAACTGTTGCAGACTATATCAAGTTCATATCTTCAAAAAATGCTGCATGTTGCAATATTTCTGAACTGGTGGTATTTCCAGACCTTTTTGACACTAAATCAGAAGAAAACGTTGCATCTTCCACTAATCCTACATCAAAAATTTGTTTAGATTGTGCATCAGTATACAGTGTTCAGGTTGTTGTAATTCTTTATCAATAACCAATTTTATGTGCTGTGATGATTCCATCCAAGAAATTATTGTCAATTGCTGAGATTCAACACATGATGGCAGTAGTGTAACTGTGTAACAGATGATAATTCTACACTTACAAAATGTGGTAATTCTATATTACTTGCAAGTGTTGCATGTATCTGTACTAACATTATTATTAATCAATTCTTTCCCTTCAAGTGAATTTACTGGAGACAAAAACTCTCAATACTTTTCAGTATCAGTAGAAATTCTCTCTCTCCACAATAACTGGAAGTAAATTATTAGTAATTTCCAATGCTTTTATTTTAATAGCTTTGGCTGTTTTCAGTCGAGATGACAAGCTATGCTTTGAAATACTACCTTTTCCTTCATAGATGTAGTTCAAAAGAATTTCCAAGTCTCTAGGATCAGTCTCAGTCAAAATGATAAAAAGGATGGTGATGTCTTTTCAAAGATTTTTTAAAGTAGTCACTATGGCTGGACAACACTAGCCTATGAACAGGAAAGTACTTCCCACCACCTCTTATTGAAAGAAGAGTTAAATCTATAAATATTATAATGAGCAATCAATTAGAGAATTACAAAATTAAGGTTGTGTGCATATATTTTGTCAGATTTAATAGTTTTGCCTTTATTTATACAATATTCTACTTTTAAACAATACAAAATGTTTTGAGGTTTTAAGAAATGAGAATTGTGCCTTTTGGACAACTTCATTTTCAGTAAATAACTAACTTTAATTTCATCAGTATTATTCATCAATCAAATTTTAAAATATTTTATATTAATTTTGTTCAAGAAAATTACTTGCTTTCAAATATAAATAGGAACTATGTATGATTTTAGAAAAAAGTTCACCTATAGATATAAATTATTTTAAATATTAAGTGGTAATACAGGAAATCCCCAAGTTATAAATGTTTGACTTGCAAACATCCTGCAAACATCCATATCAATATACAAATGAACCTCCATAAGTCAACATTTTATTAGTCCTAACAAACAAATGTTCAGTCCACATCCGACAAACCAAATGTTGCTTTTCGAAACTAGTTTGCATAGCAGGGCATGGGCAAAGTGTCCCCTGCCACAGGTATACAGCGATAGAGCATCCCCAGTTATGCATTCATTGCCTCCCTTGTGAGACGAGTTTTTTGTTATTAAGTGAACTGAAAAATGACCCTACATTTTATTCAAATTTATTTTTTCTCTATTTTGTTTTATTAATTGTATTGCAACAGTATTGTTATCTGCTATTATTCATTGCAAATGTAAAAGATTTCAGCTTAACTATGGGTAAAATAAGCTTTCATGGGCTGGCTTGGGAACCTAACCATCATTTATAACATTATGTTTATGGGAAATTGAGTTCCGAGTTCCAAATGAATGACTTACAAATGAAATTTTGGAATGCAACCCACTCATATCCTGGGGACTTCCTGTAGTTTCAAAAACAATACCCAAACATTACTGATTATTAATTTTTTATAAGTAATGTTTGGGTACTATTTATGAAATTATGACTGCCACTAAAATCAATAAAATATCCAAAACAGAATACTGTATTACCATTTAGTAATTTTTTTGATTTTCAATTTCTTTTTCTCAGAAAAGTTTTTTCAACTATGAATATTTTAATTAAAATTAAAATAATACTTTTAATCACACACACACACACATATATATATATGGCTGGATTATCATATGTGAAAACTGTACACTCTGCACAGGACCCATAAATTTTTAGGGGCCTTACCTTACAAACTTACAAAGGTTCTGCGCAATGATTCCTCATTTCACAAAGGTCTAGCTTGTCGCCCCTCCTCTCGAGTTGGTTTCTTGTGCCTGTAAATAAAAAATAAAAAAAAAAATAAAGAAAAACTAAGCAAATTAAAAAAAGAAATACTGAAATCATTTCTTTCCTAAGTTTCAGAGCCTTGTGCAGTGATCATTATGTATAAACACCAAAGCAGATATGCAGAGAAAGAAGAGAGAAGAAAAAGAGCTCCGGGAAAGGAAATTAAAGTTAATTAAGCCAATTTCATCATTCTTTGGTGTTCAAACAGAAGCAGGAGCACAGGGTGAAGCTGGTGTGGGTGCAGGCACTTCAGATGGGCCAACTGCTGGTCCTGGTAAATCTGACTCATCATGATGGTGCTCAAGCTTCTGATACAGGCAATGAACCAGTCATGCAGTCATTCAGGAGCAGAAGTGGAGGGTGGAGTTCCCATACACAACGAGCCTAGTCATACACCACTTGGTCTAGAGTCTGACATGAATATTGGTTTGTGGCTGCCCAATGGCAACTGAAGAGATGAGAGAATACTGATCAGGGCAGGGTCACTCAAAGGTATGCAAGACATTCGGCAAATTAAAGGAAACTGAATTCCATGCATCCTTGATTAATGACAGGTATTGCATGGCAAGAATGTTCATTCGTGAATATAAAAATGGAGAGAAAATTGAGCGTACTTGGTTGTGCTATTCAGAAACAACAGGCTGGGTTTATTGCTATGATTGCAAGCTATTCAGCCCACAGAAAGTCTCCATTAGCCATGAGGGAGTAAATGACTCGAACCATGCGTATGAACATGTTCATCAGCATGAGTTATCACATGCTCACACTATCATCGCAGCAGCACAGGCTGATCTCATTGGCAGAATTGATCATTCAACACAACTGCAGATTGATGTGCTGACAAAATACTGTACTGAAAGAAGGTTCTGCAGCGAGCACTCAGTGTGATTATATAATTTATATTTCTCACTGAATGAGGTTTAGCATTCAGAGATGGGTAATTTTACGAGAAATAGACAAATGAAGTACACGGTAACCTCTTCAAAATTCATGAAACTTGGTGTGAGGGTTGGTTTAGGTCCAAATTACAAATTTCTGAATTTTTTTGAAAATTGGTCAAGTTGGTCAAATTTTATGGCTTGACCAAATTTTGGTCAAATGAAAAAACCAATAATTTTCAAACGTAAATATCTCAGCTCCTAATTGTGGTAGTGTAGTAAGTCTTAAATAATAAAATATGTAAAATTAACTGTAGTTTCTAAATATGTATCATTTTTTTTAGGGTAACAAAAATAAAATTTTTTTTTTTTTTTTTTTTTTTTGGTAGTGAAGATATAATTTTTCAAAAAAAAAAGACCAGGAATAAAAAATGTTTATTTGATGTATGTACACCATAATAAGTAATAAAAAGTCAGCTTATTGACGATTATTATGAAAAAAAAATGACTAAAAAAAAATTCCTCCAAATTTGAACAATTTTTTGCTTTCTTTCCAGATTTTCAGTATATACCTAATTTTCTAGTATATGTAAATTTACCTAACCTTTAAAAATGCCTCAAAACACAAAATTTTGTTGCGATCCTATGAAAAAACACAAGAAGAATTCTCTGTGACATCAAAAAAGTAAACTCTGTCATGGCAGCTGCAAGCTATAGAATTTTGGAAGAAAATAAATTACTATGCAGCAATTGCTATGTCACAATTAAAAAGAAGCCAATTGTATTAGAACATGGTCAATGTTCATCCAGAGAGCCGGAACCTGCACCAATACCTGAGCCAGACATACTTAACGAATGTATGGAGTGAAGCAGTAGCGATTCCACGAATCCACCACCATTGGAAGAATTTGTCGTTCAAGACAGGCAATTCAATAAAGATTTGCTCAGCGACAATATTTTACCTTTATTTGATGAAAGCCCTATTAAAACAGGTAATAAAACAATAGAGACTCCGTTCAGGACATTGGTTTCTTAATGCCAAATTCGTAGTTTTCTGTTTTTAAATATTAGCATCAGCACTTGAATACATATATACAAAATATTTGATATTTGATTATTTCACGCAACCTAAATTTATGAATTTGTTTTACAGCTGGATTGAAGCTGGGACAAAAACAGATAAAGGCTTCTACGAAATTCAGATTGACAATGGAAAAGGTTAAACAAAGTTTTGAAGCTGCTTATGGGGCTCCTATTGACTATTCTGAAGCTGGTCCGTCCAAAAAAAGTTGTTTGGAAGATGATTTAGAGAGGCAAGACTACTTTTCGGACATAGTTATTGAAATTTGACATTTTAAATTAAATTTAATACAGTCATCGAAGTATATATTAAATTAAGTTTTATCTGTTTACACTTTTATAATCGGACAATATAATACATATATTTTATGAAAAGTTTAATTAAAAATATACTAATTAAACTTAATGTCAAATACACTTTATTTCAGGTATCAAAAGGTTATGGAGGAATTAAAGGAGAAATTTCAAGCAAGTAACGATTGCAATCTTAGGTTACAAATACTATCATTGTATCCCTATCCCATTGAAAAAACTGCTGACTTCTTTGGAGCAACAAAGTATATGGTGCGTAAGAGCCGCAATCTTCAAAAACACCCCTTTCAATTTTGCTCATACTTGGCACAATAGCAGATATACATGCCAAACTTAAATTCCCAAATTATTAGAGCTGACTGACCTTTGGTTACTGAGATACAAGGTCACAAAGTTGTGACATTTTGACCTTTTTTGCGTTAAATGACTATTTTCAAAATGGTGTAACTAAAAAACTATTAAAGCTAGAGCATTGATTTTGGTCTCATTTTAAAGCTCTTTAGTAGCCCCTTGTTTATTGTCTCTTGTTAAATATCTCTACTGTGAAAAATAAAAAAATCCCTTCAAAAGCTGACCTTTGACCTTGAATAAAAAAAAAACCTTCTCCTAAAAAATTCAATTTTTTTACATTAATACCTTGAGTCATGTACAACAAAATCCCAAGAAGCTGTAAGTGGCTGATAACTAGTTCAATGTATAAAAAATAATGAATTCAAGCAACATTTTGAAAAAAGTCATTTTATACAAAAATTGTCAAAAAGTCATGACTTTGTGACCTTGTATGTCAGTAACCATTTTTGTCTAAGGTCAGCTCAATCTCTTACAAATACAACCCATATCTACATACTATCTGCAGCCTTCTACAAACAAGCAAATGCTTATTTTTAAATATTTGTTCTTTACCCACCTCACCTGTATGTTGTGCATGTATGTGATGGTTTTCAGTAGTTGACAAGATTCTTGTGGGCCACCCAATTTATTGTGATTTCTAGAAGAGAAAACAATTTTTAATGTATACCTAGATAGCTACCTAATTAACAAATACAAGTAACATATTAAAATGTACATACAATATGTATAGGTATAGTGCTCATTGATTTCCATTTATCACAACTTAAAATGTATGCAGTGTATATATAGTTACATGACCATTTTAATTTTGAATTCTTACCTTTCTGTGCTGTAGATCTGCCAAAGCTTTGGATGCCTTCAAAGTAACTTCTTTGCAAATCCTGTATGTTCGTCCATTAGTAGTAGATGCCTCAACTTGTGTTAGAATATCTGAATATGGTAAGATTAATTCATCTGGTCGACCAGGATACACAAATGATGGGTTTGGGCCATGAGGATGAAGGAATGTGACTTTTACTTCTCTATTCTCTGGTATCTTTTCCAGCACATATGCCACCCACCAATGGCCATCATATGCAGCAGTAACAAAACCATGTATTTTCTCCTCAGTCACAACTTCTTCCTTTTCAGTAACTTTCTCAATATTTGAATAATCTGATAATGAATAATGTTTAACCTTAAGAGAAGTCAATGAAACTGGCTGTAAATGGTGTAATTTCTGTGTACCAGCAATAGTCCTTGCAGTTGAGTGTCTTTCTTGGAGAAGTTGGCTTTCCTCTTCATGCTCTTTATTGGTTGAAAAATGACATTTTATATTTACAATATTTTCACTTGCAAATGTATATAACTGTTCTGCAGTAAGGATCTGTTCATCATAAGGTCGTTGTAGACTAGCTTTTGCAGCTAATCTCTTAACTGTGCCTCCAACACCATCACAGGGTCCCTTTCCATGACTTGTTGCAAAAAAATTCCATTCTGCCTCAATTCCAAAATCATCTCTGTGATGGCAAAGATTCAAAAAGTTTTTGCAGTTCTTATACTGTCCTGCACACCCATCTGAAAAGTAAATTATTTTGTGGATGGAACCGATGGATGAGATATTATCTTTTAGGAATTTTATCAGATGCTTTTGAAACAAATGTACAGCAACTGTGTTATGGATGTTACACTCTGAAATAATAACAAAGCTAAGGTGAGCAATCTCATCTTCCTTTTTATAGTAAATAACAAATGGATGTAGAGTAGCCATCTCATTGTTCCAGTGAAAGCTCTGAACCTCATCTTGAAGAATAAAGGAATAATTTTCAGCAAAATCACACACAGCAAGGACCTCACCATCTTTCAAAGACATTTTTGTTTCACGGTAATAAGTTGCTTGCATCTTTGTCTTGAAGTCATGTATCTGGTATTCTTTCAGTTGGTTACAGAATTGGTCAATATATTCATCTGTATTCAGTTCTACTGATTCAAGATTTGACCGATCTGTATTGGTCCACTTTTTAAAATTTATGATATCAATGAAGTTGTTTGTAAATATGTCCAGTAGTCTGTTTTTTAAATCTGATGGATCTCCACATTGTTCACATTGTCTGAGGCAGCATTTCTGTGAGGCAGGATTGCATTCCATAAAGGCAACACAATGACGTACATTCTTAATAGGTGTGTCATCATTTGCAGTTAGTTTTTCTAATTCAGCTCCTACAAACATAAGTTTGGCATTCTGATGAATTGTACAGACACATACTGAGTGAGTTCCTGTTGCTCCAGCAATAACACACTGCTTTGGACGCAATTCTGCAAATTTACTGAATCCCACCTTAACCAAAGGATTTCTTTCTTTGAAAATATGATAGGCTTCTTTTAAATTGCAAAGTAAAAGATGCTTTTGCAAATGTATCCTTCCTCTTTCATTGTCAATGATACTACAATAGTCTTTCTTTCCTGGCATTGTTCTACTGATGTCTTCTGAAAGATAAAATGCTTTAATAGCGTCAACAGTATCCTGTTTAATTCTTTTCCCACCCTTTGGATTTGGGTCTGAAAGGACACCTTTTTCTTCAACTATTTTTTTAGCAATAGATGCTGTATGCCTTGTTGTGTTAAATTCTGAAGCAATTTTCCTAATGCTCCAACTTTTGGGCAATACAGTGAGGATTTTTATTTTATCACTTCTTTTAGTATTTTCATTTTTGAATTTTTCCTTGAGTTGATTTATTATTTCTAAACAGTCTACATCTCCAGATGGCTCCTTAAATTGTGAGTCAGAAATCTCTTTTCCTGCAACTGTTTCCATTCTCTTCTTAACTGTCTCTGTCACCTTGCTTAGTTTTTTAGCTCCATATGACTTTTGCTCTACAAGCTTTCTCTTTTTTATGGGTGATTCACCAATTGAAACAAAAGAAGCATTCAAAGTACACATCTCATGGTTTTGCTCTGAAGTTGATGCATCACTATTGTCAACATTTTCAATTTTCTCAAGATCTTCAGGTGGTTCACTACTACAAGAAGAATCATCATTTATGTCTGAATTCAAAGTGCCTATTCCTTTCTCAGGCAAGGACTCAAGATGTTCTCTACACTGCTTACAAAGTCTGTGATGTAGTGTTAAGTGCAGATCGGGAAACTTATTTACAAGTTCCTGTGGTACAATTCTCAAACTCTTCTTTCGACACTGACCTTTGTGACGCAGCAAAGGATCAGCACACTTCTGTTTCAGTTTTAAATGTTCCATGTTTGTACTCTGAAATCACAAAAGCACAAAGAAAATCCTGAAAAGAAAACAATGAACAATTAATGAATTATTAAATAAATTTTTATACATGTATTTAGTAAAAATAAATTAACTTTAACTTGAAGTCAGGAGTCAACTCTGTAAAGTTGACAGTACTTATATACTAGTTGGGCCTTTGGATCAGCGCTACTCCAGTAGATTTGGGGCTGTCGAGGGGTTTAACCCTGGTTGTCTTTTAAAAGACTTCTTTTGGCACAGGTCACAAAAAGGTTTTTGAACTAATAATGTTAAGTTGAACTAAGTCTTCACTGACACTATATCAGAACAGAACTTTTAAATAAATGAACTGACAAAAAAAATCTAAAATTGAAGAATGATGCCAACTTCATTTATTTTTTATACATTGAACTAGTTATCAGCCACTTACAGCTTCTTGGGATTTTGTTGTACATGACTCAAGGTATTAATGTAAAAAAATTGAATTTTTTAGGAGAAGGTATTTTTTTTTTATTCAAGGTCAAAGGTCAACTTTTGAAGGGATTGTTTTATTTTTCACAGTAGAGATATTTAACAAGAGACAATAAACAAGGGGCTACTAAAGAGCTTTAAAATGAGACCAAAATCAATGCTCTAGCTTTAATAGTTTTTTAGTTACACCATTTTGAAAATAGTCATTTAACGCAAAAAAGGTCAAAATGTCACAACTTTGTGACCTTGTATCTCAGTAACCAAAGGTCAGTCAGCTCTAATAATTTGGGAATTTAAGTTTGGCATGTATATCTGCTATTGTGCCAAGTATGAGCAAAATTGAAAGGGGTGAGTGCAAAAAGTGCCATTTTGTGGCAGGAGTTTTATGAAAATGACGAATATAGTAGGATGTGCCCGGGAATCAAAGATTATAAGTTTGCAATAAATGAAGAGGGTGAAAAAATAAAAAAACAAAAAAGACTGGTATTGTGTAACATGAGTTATATGCTGAATATGCAAAAAATGATGAAAATCCTAAAATAGGCTTTAGTATCTTTGCTCATCTTCGACCGTCGTGGTGCGTGCTTGCGGGACAAAGCGCAACTCACAGTGTCTGCGTATGTATGCATCACCAAAATCCAAAACTACAAATATCAGCGTTAGGCATTAAAGATTTAGACTACAAAAAATTAATGTCTTTATCCGTCTGCAGCATGGACAATGAAGTTTGTATGATGCACCGATGCAAAAGATGCCCGCGAGAGGTCGGAATCAAAAATTATTTGGAAAGTTTGGACTTCATGGCGATGGAAGAGATAAAATATAAACAATGGGTGTCCGTCGATCACTGTATGTTAAAAGATATCACCGAAACTCCAGAGGAATACGTGGAATCGCTCACCAAAAAAATTGCACAACTGACAAGACACCACTTCACAAATAAATGTCAGTCAAGTTACTTAAAAAATCTAAAAGAAACTCTGCCTGAAAATGAAAGTGTTTTGGTGGGTGATTTCGCGGAAAACTTCTCATTCATCGTACAAGATTGTGCCCAGGGGTTTCATTGGGAGAACTCGCAATGTACAGTCCACCCATTCGTTTATTATTCCAAAAACAATGCAGGAAAACTAATTTACAAAAGTTACTGCTTCGTTTCAAACCATCGCAGGCATGATACAATTCTGGTTCATAGTTTTCTCAAAAAATTAATCCTGTACATCCAACAACAAAATTCAAACCTAACTAAAATTCATTATTTCACAGATGGATGTGCAGCTCAGTATAAGAATAAAACAAATTTTCTAAATTTATGCCATCATTTCGAAGACTTCAAAATTGATGCTGAGTGGAATTTTTTCGCGACATCCCACGGGAAGAATGCCTGCGACGGTATTGGCAGAACGGTAAAAACAGCAGTCGCCAGAGAAAGCTTATGACAGCCTCTCGACCATCAAATCTTAATAGCTGAGGACTTCTACAATTTCTGCTCTCAAGAATTCCTAACTGTTATTGACTTTTTTTACGTCTCTGAGGCAAAAGTTGTAGATGTAGAGCTTGCTTTGCAAAAACGTCTGAGTGAACCTATTACTTCTATCAAAGGTACTCAACAATTACATTGCTTCGTCCCAATTTCCAAGAATTCGTTGAAGGTTTATCCACTCTCTCAGAGTGCACAGTCAGTCTAAATAAGAGAGCTCATTAGAGTTTCTGCTTCGGATCAAGAACATAATACTGTCTCTCAACGCAAAATTGAAACAGGCTCTTTTGTGGGTTGTATGAAAATAAACTATGGCTCGGATTAGTCCAGTCCTTTGACTGTGAATATGATGATTTTCTGATAAAATTTCTCCATGCTTCGGGTGTATGTCCCTCATACATTTTTCCTGCGCAAGATGATGTTTGTCACGTTCCAACAGAAAATATATTTGGGAGTATTGAAGCAAGTTTACGAGGAGGAACAAGAATACAATACATTTTTCCGCTTCAAGAATTAAATAACTTTTCAAAGAAGATAAAATAAATTCTATCGAATGTATACTATTTAAGATTGTCTATGTAATATTTCTAAAATTTTTATCTAAGATTTGTGTATCTACTTAATAGTTATAAAAATCTTTTCAAATTCTTTTTTCTTATTATTATATTATTAGTGTCTAAAATTTGGATTCACTGGATGAGAATACTGTCTCTTAATTCATTCTCAAAGACTTGTGTACATGTAGTATTAGGAAGAGTATCTTATACTCTGATAAGCGCTTTAAAATTAAACATTATTATTGTCAATATATTCTGTCCCTAAATATAAGAGAGGTTATGTATGTACATTGTACATATATTTTAAAAGATTTTTTCTCCTTTGGTTTATCTACATGTATTTTTTATATGATTTGAAAATTGTCTTTTTTTGGACCAACAAGTCTGTAATAAATCTTCGTTGTCTGAAAAAAAAATTTATTACTTAATTTCAAACTCAGTTTTGAGCCTTATAATAAACTATAAGCTGACTTTTTATTACTTATTATGGTGTACATACATCAAATAAACATTTTTTATTCTTGGTCTTTTTTTCGAAAAATGATATCTTCGCTGCCAAATCGCAAAAAAAAAAAAAAAAAAATTACATTTTTTCCAAAAAATCATAATTTTATTTTTGTTACCCTAAAAAAATTATACATATTTAGAAACTACAGTTAATTTTACCTATTTTATCATTTAAGACTTATTACGCTACCACAATTAGCAGCTGAGATATTTACGTTTGAAAATTGTTGGTTTTTTCATTTGACCAAAATTTGGGCAAGCCATAAAATTTGACCAACTTGACCAATTTTCAAAAAAATTCAGATTTTTGTAATTTGGACCAAAACCAACCCTCACACCAAGTTTAATGAATTTTGGAGATGGTGGAGTGTACATTTGGCACTTTCATTTGTCTATTTGTCCTGGAATTACCCAGATGATGAAATTATTGGCTCATTGCACAACAGCAACTATCTTGGCATACTTGAGTTGCTAGCACAGTATGATCCTTTTTTGTCTGAGCACCTTCAAAAAGCCAACTTGGGAAAAGGTAAAGTGAACTAGTCATTAAAAATATGCAAGGAATTGATGCAGCTGGTTAGAGACAAAAACTTCTTACAACTATTATCAATCCGATAAAGGCTGCAAAATACTATTCCATCTCTGTTGATTTGTACAAGGACAATATGCATACTGACCAGCTGATAGTAGTAATCTGCTACGTCAATGACACTGGCATTCCAGTTGAGTGATTTCTCACCTTCCTAGAGTCAACTGGCCACAAAGCACAGGACATGGTTGGTGCTCTAAATGACTTCTTCATTACCAGAGAATAGATAGGCAGGGGGGAGGTTTGGTCTTATACAGTAAGAATGATTTAACTTCAGTTCAGAATGATAGTATTAAATTAGATAATATGGTAGAATCAATATAGGTGGATATCTGTGTTTCAGGCAAAAAAGTAAATTCAGATAGGTGTTTTACAGACCTCCAAACCAAACACAGGAAGTTGATGACAGTATGGTTCAAGAAATAAATAAAGGTTGTAGTGCTAGAACATTATGGGAGATTTCAACTTGCCTCATATAGACTGGAGCCTTTTAGAGGGAAATAATAGGGAAGGTAATTTCTTCATTGACTGCTATAATGAGTTTCCTTACACAATTTGTAAACAAACCAACTAGGGATCAAGCAATCTTAGATCTGGTTCTTTCCAATAATCATGAACTTATTAGGGAACTCACAGTAGGAGAGTCATTAGGAAATAGTGACCACTGGATATGTTTTAAGACAGAATTAAATATGGATCTGGTTAACAATGACCATCTAGTCTCTTGCTTCTCAAAGGGAGACTACCTTACCTTAATTTATGAACCTTATGTTCTACTATAGTAGATTTAAGGAGTTCTTAGGCTCAGTAAAGTGGGATAATGAATTTGCCAATAAAAATACTATTGAAATGTAGTCTAGATTTAAAGAAATTTTAGAGGATGTTACAATGTAGGTGTATTCCTTTCAGAAGTGCTAGGAATAACAAGATTAGGAAACCTTTGTGGTGGAATAGGGAAATAGCTTAAATGATTAAAAATAAAAAAAAAGGGCATTCAGGGAATTTAAAGGCAGTGATAGTATTTTGGACTTGGATAATTATAGGCAGTTAAGAAATAAGCTAAATAGTTTGATTAGGAGGAGTAAAAGGCATAGTGAAATAAATCTATCTAGAAATAGCAATAAAGATCGAAAGAAATTCTTTAGTTTTTATAAATATAATAGTAAAAAGCATGATAGGATTGGCTCAATAGAACATGATGATAGGATGTTTGAAAAAGATCAGGATATTATTGGTATTTTCAATGATTATTTTAGCTCTGTTTTTACTGAAGAAAATTTAATTAACTTTGATTTTAATCCTTCAGATCCTGTAAATACAGACATTATTGATCATATTCATATAAAGGAGGATGATGTTAGGCAGGTGATTCATACACTGAAGTCAAATAAGGCTGCTGGATCTGATGATATATTTGCTAGGATTCTCAGAGAAGGGGAAGAAAGCTTATCTGAGGCACCAACTATTTTGTTTGCTAGGTCAATTAATTATGCAGAAATACCAGATGAATGGAAAAAAGCTAATGTAGTACCCATTTACGAAAAGGGTAGTAAGAAGGAGGTAGGAAATTATAGGCCTGTTAGCTTGACATCATTGGTAGGAAAGATACTAGAAAGAACTATAAAGAATAATATTCAATATCATTTGGAGAACTTTAATCTTATTTCAAGTTCACAACATGGATTTAGATCAGGAAGGTCTTGTTTGTCTAATCTCAAACTTTTTAGAATTTGTAACTGATCAGGTAGATAATGGAAATGTAGATGTTATTTATTTGGATTTTAGTAAAGCATTTGATAAGGTTCCACATAGGAGATTTCAATATAAATTAAGAGCTCATGGTATATTAGGATCAGTTTTAAATTGGGTAGAAAAATAGTTAGAAGACAGAACAGAGGGTAATTCTAAGTGGTCATGAATCTGGGTGGCAGGAAGTGAAAAGTGGGCTACCACAAGGATCAGTTTGGTCCATTACTCTTTATTCTATATCTCAATGATTTAGAGAAAGGAGTAGGTTATAAAATTTCTAAATTTGCAGATGATACAAAAGTAGTTACTCCAGTTACAAATATAGAAAATTCTTATAACCTGCAAAAAGATCTTGATAGATTAGTTGCTTGGGTGAGTAAATGGCAGATAGAATTCAATGTTCAAAAATGCAAAGTCATCCATTTTGGTAGAAATAATGAAAACTAGTTATGAGATGCAAGGGAACTGGTTGGAGGATGTTAGAAAGGAAAAGGATCTTGGCATTATAGTTTGTAGTGATCTAAAATTTTCTAAGAAGTATTTAGAGGCTAGAAATAACGCAAATAAAATGTTAGGTATTATTAAGAGGAATGTTAGTTACGAAAGTAAGGAAGTTATCTGTAAATTATATAATTCATGTTAGGTCTCACTTAGAATACTGCATTCAAGCTTGGTCCCCTCACCTTAGACATGATATTGATATGTTTGAAGGTGTGAAATGTAGGGCAACCAAGCTTATCCCTAACCTAAGAAAATTGGAATACAGGGATAGGTTAAAGGAATTAGGTATGTTTAGTTTTGAAAGACATTGTATGAGGGGAGATATGATACAGATGTTCAAAATATTTTCAGGTTTGGACAATTTAGATATACATAACTTTTTCTCACTAGATACTGATGGGATAACTTGTGGGCATAATACAAAAATTAGAAAACAGACTTGTAGACTTGATCTACAAAAGGGGCATTCCATGACAGATCAACCAAGAAAAAAATAAAGACACACCACTCCGACTCAGATTTGGGTGAAAATTGGCATATAGGGTTAGTTTGTGTTCCAAATCCACTGGTTCAAACAAAAAGCTCTACAACTAACAGTTTTTAAGTTATTGGCCTCCCCTTTATCATGCCCACTTTGACGGGCAATATCTCCCATCCAGTTAATCATAAACTGAAAATATTATACATTTTTGGAATCAGCAAGACTAGATCTATCCAATGATACTAATTTTAGCTTTGTAAAGCAATTTTCAAAATTTTACTCCCCATCTCGCCCATTTGCTTGACCCCTTACCTCCTCTGGACATTAAAATTCCCAATTTTTTTTTTATATTACACTTCATATTATGGTTGATAAATAAAAACAATAAAAAGGGTGGGTATCATGTTATAAATCAGTTTAAATAATCAACAAAAAATTATTTTTAAGCATTTTTCCTAACTTCTCACCAGAGTTATTGATTTGTTTTATTAAAATCAGATGTTTTTATTTATATCATATTTGTTTAAATTTAATATCTCAAAAAACTTCTTTTTCAGGCAACTACTTTTTCCCAGTTTGAAATAATTAAAACACATTTCTAATTCCTATTTGTAATATATCTAATTATTGCATCATATTATTACATATGAATTATACCTCAGTCTGTTTGCAGCATTCATAATGTGAACATGTCATTGAGTACAAGATTACCAGTGTAATAAATTTATAAAAAAAAATGGTTAAATACTGTGAAGACCCTTTTAAAAAACACAAAAAGGAAGTGTCTATTGATTTAAGAACTATAAGTGAATCACTTTATAATGCTTGTCAAGGCAAACTATCACCAAATACAATATTGTGTTCTGTCGTAAACTACTGACCAAGACTCCAGAATTATTATTTACAATGGAAGTACACCAATCATCAGATACTGATGATGGTTATAAACTAATTTTAACTGCATGATGCCATCGCAAAAAGCATCGTGTGTTAGGTGTCGGGTAAACTGGTGGTATTCAGATTTTAAAGATTATAACTGCGGTCCTATGGCAATTACTGAGAGATCAGTTTGTTTCTTTTGCGAGTTAAGGGAGGAAATAGTTGACATAAAACACAGTGTACATGAGGTAATGGAAAGACTTGCAATGCTTGATGAGTTCATGGGTAGGGCTATGGTTGACGAAAGCCAAACCAATACTAACGTTGAAGACATTAGTAATTTGAAGGGTGAGGTGTGTAACCTAGTTTCTAGTTTAGGTAGCTTATCAGGAAGGTTGGATAGAGTTGAGGAAGGGGTTAAGGTTGGTCTGAGATTAGTAGATAGGGAAGGATTTAGAGAAGTTAAGGGTGGAGCTAGGCCACGTACATTGTTAGGTGATAGGAATCCGTCCCCCCTATTGAGGTTTCAAACCCTTTTGCCCATTTGGAAAGGGACGTGAATGAGGGGGAAATTATTTTAATTGGGGACTCTTTAGTGCGCTATATGGACACAGAGTTTGTTGAACAGCATCCAACCAAAAGGAGGAGGGTCTGTCTCCCAGGGACCAGGGTTGACAGAGTTAGAGACGAAGTGGATAGGATTGACGTTGCCCCCTCATCACTCAATGTTGGTGATGATAGTACGGGGGCAAGAACTCATATAGGCCCGATACGAGAGTGCCTGACCTTTTGGATATATATAGGGGGTTAATTAGGTCTTTAGTTCTAGGTATTACCCCTAGGCACGGTTTGGGTCTTAGGATTACGTCTAAAACGATATTTTTGAATAAATTAGAAGAGATTTGTGCTGAGGAAAATGTATCCTTCGTAAAGCTCTGGTCAGAATTCAGTGATCCTAGCCTTTTTATAAAAGATTGGGTGCATTTTAATGAAATAGGTAATGCTAGGCTATGTAGGTTAATTAACAAAAATGTACAAAAGCTGTATAGGTCGAAGCCTTCTTTAAACATTGTGGGTCCAGGGAATGCGGGCCCAACATGAAAAATAGTTTAAAATGCCAGCCCATAGTAAAAAATAACTTAAACATCTTTTATTGTAACATGCATAGTATTAGAAATAAATTAAACAAATTTAAGGTGATAATTTATTCCAGCAACTACGATATAGTTGCTATCACTGAAACGTGGTTAAATACCATGACTCAGGACTTGTTGAGGAAACTTGATATACCGGGTTTTAAACTCTTTACTAATGATAGGTTACATAGGATTGGTGGTGGCATTTTGATGTACATTCGTAATTCCCTTAGGACTATCGAGGTTAAGATAGATTTTCCAACAGCAATTAATGCGTAGTATTAGTTTTAATTTTGTTGTTGTTTATGCCATCACAGAACAAGAACCAGACTAAATTACAAGCAAAATATTCCAAGGGTTCTTTGTCATTTTTCTATGTAAATGCAAGAAGTATCCGAGATAAAATAAATTAATTCAAGGTATACATAGGTATTGAAAATCCTGATGTTATGATTGTCACAAACTTGAACAAAATTCAGTATGATACCAAATAGTCCATTTAGTGAGAGAGAGTATACCATTACTTATGAAATTGATGGCTATGAACTTTTTTATTATGAACATAAATATTCAGAGGGTGGTGGAGTATTTATTTATGCCAAGACAAATCTGAATCCAGTTGAAGTTACCTCCATTAAAGAGGAAATAGTTGAATCTGTATGGATAGATATTGGGCATAAAAATGCCATGAAAATCAGGATAGTGGGTATCTATAGACCACCTGAGGGATGTTCAGTTGAGGAATCCCCAAAAGTAGAGAAGAAAATAAGTATGTAGAAAATAAACTTATTGATGAAATAAATAAAGCAATGACAAGCAATATTATTATTGTTGGAGATTTCAATTATAGGCATATAGACTGGGAAATATTACAAACACCACAAAGTAATGAGAGATTCTTAGACTGTATAATTGAGAACATTTAACCCAGTTAGTAAAGGAGCCAACAAGGGCCGATGCAATTCTAGATTTAATTCTAACAAATAATCCAGATACCTTCCAGGATATCTCTGTTTCAGAAACACTAGGTTTAGATGATCATTGTATCCTTTGGTTTAATATTGTTTGTAATTCAAGACCAAGTGAAAATCAAGTAGAAGTCCCAGATTTTAAAAGAGGAAATATAAATGGACTAGTAAATGATCTGTGTCTAATAAATTGGACAGATATTCTACAGCCTGAACAGACAGTAACTAGTATGTGGGAAAAATTAAAAAGTATAATAATGAACATACAAAAGGAAGCATATCCCAGTGTAAAATCAGAACTGGAAAAAATAAAAAAACAACCTTGGATAAACTACAATGTAAAAAGAGCAATCGGAGAAAAACAAAAAAAAAAGCATTTTATAAATTCAAAAGAACTAAAAATGGCACAGACTCTGAAATATATAAAAGTAAAAGAAGCATTTGCAAGAAAGCAATCAGAGATAGCAAATGAGACCTGGAAAAAAGCCTAGCCAATTCAAAAAACAATCCTAAGAAGTTTTTCAGTCACTTCAATTTGAAAAGTAGAGTGAAAAAGAAAATTTGCCCCCTCCATATAGATGATAAAACTATAGATGATGATCTTGAAATAACTGAAGAACTAAACAAATACTTCTCATCAGTATTCACAAATGAAAATTTAAATAATATTCCTGATCTTATACTACCAGGACAAGATCGAGAAATAAATGAATTAAGGGTAACAAAACTAGATATCCTAATAGCAATAGATAAATTAAAAATGGAAAAATCTCCAGGGCCAGATGAAATGCATCCGATAGTCATAAAAGCTGCCAAAAAGAACATAGCACAGGCACTAGAAATTATTTTTAATAAATCATTGATATGTACTGAAATTCCAGAGGATTGGAAGAAAGCAAATGTGGCTCCAATCTTTAAAAAAGGAAATAGAAACTTGGCAAAAAACTACAGACCCATCAGCCTCACCTCCATTATTTGCAAATTACTCAAAAGTATCATTAGAGGTAAAGTTACTGAGTTCCTTGAAGAGTGCAACCTTACAAATGATAGCCAGCATGGCTTTCGAAATGGAAGGTCCTATCTAACCAACTTGATTGAATTTTATGATGGAGTCCTATTGTATTTGGACAATAAAGAGCCAGTAGATATAGTATACTTAGATTTTGCAAAGGCATCTGATACTGTTCCTCATGCAAAATTGTTAGAGCCCATGGTATAAGAGGTCATATAGCTGACTGGATAGAAGAATGGCTGAGAAACAGAAAACAGAGTTCATCTAAATGGAAATAAGTCTACTTGGAGACCCATATTGAGCAGAGTCCCACAGGGGTCTATGCTGGGACCTCTGCTATTTGTTGTCTATATAAATGATCTAGAGAAGGGCCTATCATGTAAAACCTCAAAATTTGCTGATGATACAAAATTAGGCCATAATGTTAAGTCAGTAGCAGGAGCGATGACAATACAAAGACTTAGACAGAGTGACAGCCTAGGCAGATAAGTGGGAGACGAAATTTAATGTTGATAAGTGCAAGGTTATGCATATTGGGCCAAAAAATCCAGAATTTGAATACAATATGAATGGAATTTGGATTAAAAATGATGATAAAGAGAAAGATTTGGGTGTCACTATGACTAATGAACTTAAACCCTCAAATCACTGTATGGTAATCAGAAATAAAGCAAATGCTAGACTCAATCTCATGCACACACACATTGAATACAACTCACCCAATATTATAAAGCAACTATACATTTCATATGTGAAACCCCTCCTCAAATACTGTATTCAATTTAAGTCCCTATTTGATACAAGACATTGAAAAACTGGAAAAAGTACAGAAACGAGCAACAAGAATGATCCCATCTCTAAGACAATTGACAAATAAGGAAAGACTTGCATATCTAAACATGTTCTCATTAAAAAGGAGGTTAAGGGGTGATATGATAGAGATGTATAAAATGATAAAAGGGTTGGATAAGATAGATTTTGAGTCTCTTTTCATTAAAGATCACAATAACCAGACTAGAGGTCATAGTATGAAATTATTTAAGCGAAGATGTAGAACAAATTTAAGAAAACACAGTTTTACAAACAGAGTAATTAAGTTTTGGAACAGTTTGACAGAAGTGGTGGTGACTTCAGATACACTTGATTCTTTCAAAAGAAGGTTGGATAGTTTGATGTCTGCAAGGGACATCTGGTGATAGTGTTTAAGCCCATTTTTATTGCATGAATGGTACTAGTTTATTTCATATATACTATGTGCATTTAGGTGATAATCCCACAGCTCAACACAAGTGTTGTGGGATATTGGGAGGTTAGCATCTTGGGTTAGGGGATACTCTCTGTCCTTACACAACCCATTTAAAGAGATTCCTCTGCCAAGTGGTGCCCCCCATACTACTGAGAGGTATTGAAAAACTCATGCTCTTCACTTGCCCCACAAACACCTTTAAATGGGAGACCCAAAATGGGTGCACACACATTTCTACATTACTGTACAGTCTTTACAACCACACCTACACTTTTCCTCCTAAGTATATATATTGTAATGTATATGGTTGTAAATTGTGATTTGGTCTGCAATTGATATGGACCGTGACTTATTTTTGGTTGGCAAGGTACTGGTATTGATGGGTACCGTAATGAAATTGACTGAATTCTTTGGATCTGATGTATTTGCATGTCAGTTATAAATAGATATAGAGTGTAACATATTTGTGGATAAGTAGTCTATTGGGTAATTCTACGAGAAATAGACAAATGAAGTACATGGTAACCTCTTCAAAATTCATGAAACTTGGTGTGAGGGTTGGTTTAGGTCCAAATTACCAATAATTTTCAAAAGTAAATATCTCAGCTCCTAATTATGGTAGTGTAGTAAGTCTTAAATGATAAAATATGTAAAATTAACTGTAGTTTCTAAATATGTATCATTTTTTTAGGGTAACAAAAATAAAATTATGATTTTTTGGATTTTTTTTTTGCGATTTGGCAGCGAAGATATTTTTTGAAAAAAAGACCAGGAATAAAAAATGTTTATTTGATGTATGTACACCATAATAAGTAATAAAAAGTCAGCTTATCGACGATTATTATGAAAAAAAATGACAAAAAAAAAAAATCCTCCAAATTTTAACAATTTTTTGCTTTCTTTCCAGATTTTCCTAATTTTCTAGTATACGTAAATTTATCTAACCCTTAAAATGCCTCAAAACACAAAATTTTGTTGCGACCCTATGAAAAAACACTCAAGAAGAATTTTCTGTAACATACTTAACGAATGTATGGAGCGAAGCAGTAGCGATTCCACAAATCCACCACCATTGGATGAATTTGTCGTTCAAGACTGGCAATTCAATAAAGATTTGCTCAGCGACAATATTTTACCTTTATTTGATGAAAGCCCTATTAAAACAGGTAATAAAACAATAGAGACTCCGTTCAGGACATTTGTTTCTTAATGCCAAATTCGTAGTTTTCCATTTTTAAATATTAGCATCAGCACTTGAATACATATATACAAAATATTTGATATTTGATTATTTCACGCAACCTAAATTTATGAATTTCTTTTACAGCTGGATTGAAGCTGGGACAAAAACAGATAAAGGCTTCTACGAAATTCAGATCAACAACGGAAAAGGTTAAACAAAGTTTTGAAGCTGCTTATGGGGCTCCTATTGACTATTCTGAAGCTGGTCCATCCAAAAAAAGTTGTTTGGAAGATGATTTAGAGAGGCAAGACTACTTTTCAGACATAGTTATTGAAATTTGACATTTTAAATTAAATTTAATACAGTCATCGAAGTATATACTAAATTAAGTTTTATCTGTTTACATTTTTATAATTGGACAATATAATACATATACATATATTTTATAAAAAGTTTAATTAAAAATATACTAATTAAACTTAATGTCAAATACACTTTATTTCAGGTATCAAAAGGTTATGGAAGAATTAAAGGAGAAATTTCAAGCAAGTCTTTGGGGCAACAAAGTATATGGTGCGTAAGAGCCGCAATCTTCAAAAACAGTTTGGGATTCTTCCTAACATTCCAAACATGACGAAAGGGAAGGTCATCACAGCTGAAATGAAAAAATCATTCAGGAGTTTTATGAAAATGACGAATATAGTAGGAAGTGCCCGGGAATCAAAGATTATAAGTTTGCAATAAATGAAGAGGGTGAAAATTATTTGGAATGTTTGGACTTCATGGCGATGGAAGAGATAAAATATAAACAATGGGTGTCCGTCGATCACTGTATGTTAAAAGATATCACCGAAACTCCAGAGGAATACGTGGAATTGCTCACCAAAAAAATTGCACAACTGACAAGAGACCACTTCATGAATAAATGTCAGTCGAGTTACTTCAAAAATCTAAAAGAAACTCTGCCCGAAAATGAAGGTGTTTTGGTGGGCAATTTCGCGGAAACCTCATTCATCATACAAGATTGTGCCCAGGGGTTTCATTGGGAGAACTCGCAATGTACAGTCCACCCATTCGTTTATTATTCCAAAAACAATGCAGGAAAACTAATTTACAAAAGTTACTGCTTCGTTTCAAACCATCGCAGGCATGATACAATTCTGGTTCATAGTTTTCTCAAAAAATTAATCCTGTGCATCCAACAACAAAATTCAAACCTAACTAAAATTCATTATTTCACAGATGGGAAACTTTATTCAGTATAAGAATAAAACAAATTTTCTAAATTTATGCCATTATTTCAAAGACTTCAAAATTCATGCTGAGTGGAATTTTTTCGCGACATCCCACGGGAAGAATGCCTGCGACAGTATTGGCGGAATGGTAAAAAGAGCAGTCGCCAGAGAAAGCTTATGATGGCCTCTCGACCATCAAATCTTAACAGCTGAGGACTTCTACAATTTCTGCTCTCAAGAATTCCTAACCGCTATTGACTTTTTTTACGTCTCTGAGGCAGAAGTTGTAGATGTAGAGCTTTCTTTGCAAAAACGTCTGAGTGAACCTATTACTTCTATCAAAGGTACTCAACAATTACATCACTTCGTCCCAATTTCCAAGAATTCATTAAAGGTTTATCCACTCTCTCAGAGTGCACAGTCAGTTGAAATAAGAGAGCTCATTAGAGTTTCTGCTTCGGATCAAGAACATAATACTGTCTCTCAACGCGAAATTGAAACAGGCTCTTTTGTGGGTTGTATGTATGAAAATAAACTATGGCTCAGATTAGTCGTCCTTTGACTGTGAATATGATGATTTTCTGATAAAATTTCTCCATCCTTTGGGCGTATGTCCCTCATACATTTTTCCTGCGCAAGATGATGTTTGTCACGTTCCAACAGAAAATATATTTGGGAGTACTGAAGCAAGTTTACAAGGAGGAACAAGAATACAATACATTTTTCTGTTTCAAGAATTAAATAACTTTTCAAAGAAGATAAAATAAATTCTATCGAATGTATACTATTTAAGATTGTCTATATAATATTTCTAAAATTTTTATCTAAGATTTGTGTATCTACTTAATAGTTATAAAAATCTTTTCAAATTCTTTTTTCTTATTATATTATTAGTGTCTAAAATTTGGATTCACTGGATGAGAATACTGTCTCTTAATTCATTCTCAAAGACTTGTGTACGTGTAGTATTAGGAAGAGTATTTTATACTCTGATAAGCGCTTTATAAATTAAACATTATTATTGTCAATATACTCTGTCCCTAAATATAAGAGGTTATGTATGTACATTGTACATATATTTTAAAAGATTTTTTCTCCTTTGGTTTATCTACATGTATTTTTTATATGATTTGAAAATTGTCTTTTTTTGGACCAACAAGTCTGTAATAAATCTTTGTCGTCTGAAAAAAAAATTTATTACTTAATTTCACTCAGTTTTGAGCCTTATAATAAACTATAAGCTGACCTTTTATTACTTATTATGGTGTACATACATCAAATAAGCATTTTTTATTCTTGGTCTTTTTTTCGAAAAATGATATCTTCGCTGCCAAATCGAAAAAACAAAAAAAAAATTCCAAAAAATCAATTTTATTTTTGTTACCCTAAAAAAATGATACATATTTAGAAACTACAGTTAATTTTACCTATTTTATCATTTAAGACTTATTACACTACCACAATTAGCAGCTGAGATATTTACGTTTGAAAATTGTTGGTTTTTTCATTTGACAAAAATTTGGTCAAGCCATAAAATTTGACCAACTTGACCAATTTTAAAAAAAAAATTCAGATTTTTGTAATTTGGACCAAAACCAACCCTCACACCAAGTTTCATGAATTTTGGAGATGGTGGAGTGTACATTTGGCACTTTCATTTGTCTATTTGTCCTGGAATTACCCTATTATGACTTTGATCCTCTGGATCCAGAGATTCTATCTTTAGTTTTAAATTGATAATTAATTAGTTTTGTAAAAATTGGTTGTTGCCAATGTACATGCAGTTTTTGCATAGTAGAGCCACCTCGATGGGCCAAATTGGCCCCTAGTATGCCCACTATAAATATTTCTTATGTTCTTTTCTTATAGACCTCCCGTTCAACCCCTTGATACCAAACTAGATTTTACTCACTTCTTGGTAACTTTATTGACAATCGGAATAGTATAATTGTCACACTCTTTAACTGCCCTAATGTTAATTACGAGACTTCTACTGGTAATGAGGAGGGTTTGAGATTGAGTTCATGGAAGATAATTTTTTATGACAGTTACTGAACCAAGCCCGCTAAAAGCATGGTAGGCCCAGGTGGTGGACTAAGGAAATAGGCAAGTTCATAAACAAGCATAACAGAGCGTATAGACTTAATAAGTGCAATGGCAAAGCAGCTAACTTTAGTAGATATATCGAGCTTAGACGTCAGGTTAAAAGATCAGTTAGGAATGCTGAGGGTAATTTAGAGATACTTATAGCTGCGGATAGTAAACGAAATCAAAAAAAGTTTTTTGAATACATCAATAATCATAAGCCGATAAAAGATAACATTGGCCCTCTAGTGGATGCTAACAGCGCTTTGACTTCTGACGCTCAGGCGATGGCGGGTATTTTCAATAACTTTTTTGCGACAGTTTTTACCATAGAAGACATAAATAATGTCCCTGACATGGACAATATCGTTCCATTTACTAGAGAGACTATTTTGGATGAAATAACTGTTTACGAGGGTGAGATTGCACATTATATCGATAGGCTAAAAGTTAGCAAGGCTCCAGGCCCTGACGCTTTTTATTCCAGACATTTGGAAGATTTGAAAGACGTTATTGTAGGCCCCTTAACCCTTTACTTCCTGAATTTTTTGTATGGAACCAAAAAATTTTTTTCACACAAAAGTACCTTTATGAAGGGTCATATAAACAATCAAAACCTCAATTTTCAGATTTGTATTGAAAATAAACAAAAATCATAAACGGGACTAATTTGTCCTTTTAGGCATACGAGATCAATTAAAATTTTCCTTAAAAATAGAAAACTAAATACAGCTGCTAAATTTTTAATATTTTCCTTAGTTTCCTTAGTTTAGACGTTATAAATTTTACGTAGTAACTTTAACTAATACTTATTTGTAAATAAAATATATTTGGGATGAACAGGCCTATGCATCCCGAAATAATGCACCCAAAATTATAATAACATTAAAATTTGGAAAAAATATGATTATTTTGAGTTCCTATAGTGTTATGGGTTTATTTTGTGTGAAAGTCTAGGAAACAATTTCTTCTTGAGTCGCAACATAAATGTACCTCACACTTTTTGCAGTACATTGTCACCTTTCCGTGACAACCAGGTAGTTTGCATTTTCCCCTATTGGACGAAACCATAGGGAAGTGTCCCATTTTATCTTTTCTTATATCTGTCTCTGGAATTGGCTTTGTTGCTCTCCCGGTTTTCTTCTTCAACTCAAAGGCTTTTCCCACAGTGTTACAACTTGGTCTTCCTCTTCTATTTTCCATGTGTTTACCACCATACAAAAGAGAATTGGAAAGTCGAATTTTGAATTCACAAAGAGAATTTTGCTTCCTAACATTGACATCGAGTGCACTTGCTGCTCGTTTATACAACAACCAGCAATTTACCACCGTCAAATCAATCAAATGAAAGATGAGTCTTTGGTAGTATTTTTTTGACCTGAAGGACATCCTGTAATATGCAATCAATTGGTCATTCAAGCCAATACCCCCCATGTGTTTGGTATAGACTGTAACAATAGCAGGTCTAGGAATTTCAATTTTTTCCTTTATCTTTCTGTCAAACCTTGAACACTTATCTATTGGGTGTGCGGATGCAAATGTTGATACAAGGCATACTGGTTTTGTGTCCAGCCACTTCACCGCTGTGATATTGGTACTATCCTCATATTTGGTCTTCCACTCATCAAAAGAACCTCGACCAAGAGCTTTTAGTTGTTTGTCAGATATAAATGTCAAATTTGGTAGTCTATTCTGCTGTACAGTGCCGCAACACCATATTCCACGAGAAGCAAGATGATGAAGAAGAGGCAATGATGTGAACCAATTGTCGAAATACAATTTATGATTCTGAAAAGGAGGAATGCTCTCAGCAAGATGAAGTACAGCATTAGAACTTGGTTTGAGGTCTGGAACATTGGGATTATTTACAGGTTCTATTTTGCCTGTATAGGGCATAAAATCATACACCATACCCATGTGGTCTGCCAACACAAAGATTTTATAGCCCCATTTGTGTGGTTTTTTAGGTAAATACTGCTTCATGCAAGACCGTCCTTTGAAGGGAACTATTTGTTCATCCACACACAAATGTTCTGTCATAGCAATCTTTTGAAATTTTGATTTGAGGTGGTTAACTAGAGGTCTTACTTTGGATAATCTGTCATCTTTGTCAAGCTGTGTATTGTCTACAATATATAAATTTGATTTTACTTCCTACCATCTGTCTCTGCTCATAACTGAATTTACCCTTTCATTTATTGCACTAATGCCACCCCAGTGAAGTCTAGTATTTGGTATTTTACTAACCGACATGTACATACATAACCCTAACCATTGTTCTAACTCCATACAATCAATGGCAAGTGGTTTATTCACATTTTTCTGAACCGAGTATAGATTAGATTGCTCTACAATGCTACCCAATAGATCATCTGTAAAAAAAATTCGAAAGTAGTCTATGGGACTGAGTATATCTTCAGTATCATCATTACGCACATCATAGATAGAAACTGTTGGTGTGATCTGTCTTTCACGCATTTCTTCCCAAAACAGTCTCTCCCTGCTTATCCGTGGACGCTTAGTCATTCGTGGGGCAGCGGCTACAAAAGAACTACAAAAGAAACAACTTTGCTAAGTTTCCCATAAATTCATTACATTTTTTTAGAAATTACCATGAAAGAAAATACTAATTCAATGGTGAACTATGATAAAATTTTGAAAAAAGTATAAAGGTCTACTTACATCAGCAGTAGTAGTCCAAACATTCACTAAAAAAGCCCATACTCATCAAACATCATCATACGCTGAATGGGACAATTTAGTCCCCTTATGAAGTGGTTGCATAATAACATTTCAGTAATAATTATCAATTTTATCAAAGTCACATGTTCTTTCACATAACAATCTCTCATAAAATATGTAGATAAGTCAACATTACATTACCTGGTTGAGGATCCATGACGTATCAAAATCTTCAGTTGTAGGAAATTTGCACAACATCAAATGCAGGCAGCATTTTCCCTCCAACTGAGCTTTAGTTGGATACCAAATATGAATTACCATACATCAATCATTCACAAAAGATGCCAGAAGCGTCCCAAACAGCTTGCCAGCCAATACCAAGAACAGTTTGCTGTTTATTAGTGTTTTTTTAAGAGAGGACAAATTTGTCCTTTTAGGAAGTAAAGGGTTAATGAAGATTTTTAATCAGTCATTCAAAATGGGGATTATTCCTGAAGACTTCAAATTAGCTAACGCCATGCCCATTTTTAAAAAAGGCAACCGCACAGTAGCTAGCAATTATAGGCCCATTAGCTTAACATCAATTGTAGGTAAACTTTTGGAATCTGTAGTTAGGGATCGTATCATCAATCACTTAGAAAGTCAAGATTTTATTAATAGTTGTCAGCATAGGTTTCGATGCCATAGATCTTGTTTAACTAATTTGTTAGAATTTTATAATGAAATAGTGCGCAAATACGATAGGCATAGAAGATTCCGCATAGAAGATTAATTGTAAAAGTTAAAGCACGTGGTATATGTGGTCAGGTAGCTAACTGGTTAGAGGAATGGCTTCATGCTAGGAGACAGAGGGTCATTGTTAATGGTAGTGAATTGGGGTGGTTAGATGTTAGGTAGCGGTGTCCCACAGGGTTCAGTGTTAGGCTCATTGCTTTTTGTAATTTACATTAATGACACAGATGTAGGATTGACTAGTAACACTTGAAAATTAGCGGATACTAAAATAGGCAGTAAGGTTGTTAATGAGGAAAAAAGAAATAGGCTCCAAGACAATGTAAATAGGATTATGGAGTGGATGGATAAGTGGTAGATTCAATTTAACATAGACAAATGTAAAGTTTTGCATATAGGTTCTTGTAACAATAATTACACATACACGATGGATGATAAGAGTTAGCAAGCGTTGATGCGGAAGTAGATTTAGGCGTACGTGTATCTAAGGATTTAAAAGTTAGGAACCAGTGCCTGGAGTCTTGCACAAAAGCTTAGGCTTCATAGCGCATAATTTCAAATTTAAATCGAAGGATATTATATTGCCCCTTTACAAGTCCCTAGTCAGGCCTCATTTAGAATATGCCATTCAGTTTTGGTGCCCATATTTGCATGAGGATATTGATAGGTTAGAAAGGGTTCAGCTTCGTGCCACAAAACTAATTCCGTCATTGAGCAACAAGCCTTATGAAGATAGGATTAAAGAGTTAGACCTGTATTCACTCGAAACTAGGAGATTAAGGGGGGAGCTTATCTAAGTTTTCAAAATCATTAATAACATCGATAACGTAAATTTGGCAAATTGTTCACTTTCGATAATAGCAATACTTGTAATAATGGATTTAAGTTGCGTGGCAGATGTTTCATTACTAATATCACTAAAAACTTCGTTATGTTTAAAGTAATTGATAAATGGAATAATCTTCCAGCATCTGTCGTAAACTCTACCAGCGTTAATATGTTTAGAAACCGTCTAGATAGGCATTTTAAAAATATTAACATTGTTTAAAATAAAAAACAATTGACAACAGAAGCTCTGGGGATGGTAATCAGGGATGAGTCTGTTGACATCTAATGCCAGCTTGTGACGCCAGAAAAAACAAAAAAAAAACACGAACTTAGTTGTAGTTTGTTGAGTAAATTAACCCACTTTTTGTTATTCTTTATACTTTTTTCCTTCTTCTTATTTGCATGTCTGTAACTCTTTATTGCATGTCTGTAGTTTGCATGGTATGATAGTATTTGAGTTAACAATGTGTTGCATGGCTTGTAATGCATTCTTATTTTACTTCTTTTCATCTTTCACCCCTTTCTGGCAGAGTGGGCTCTACCTCCCTATGGAGTAGAGGACCATTCTGCAATCTTTCCTATTCTCTCTGACTATTTTTCTGACTTGTCAGCAGTAGCTGGCGGATGATGATGGCAAGTCTTTTTTCTCTTTTTCTGAATGAATGTTAACCCATGAGTGATAGGTGTTGCTACTTACTTAACCCCTTATTCTCTTCTCTTAACTCCCTACTCTTTCCTTTCTCTCGGGCTAACCTTAAAGTGGATCTTAGGGTCTTTGTTAGCCTTAGCTTCTGTAGATTTGTTGAAGTGAAAATACAAGAGAAACAGATTTGTCATGTGAAGATGCAATAGCAGACATTTCACATGTTCTAACAAATCTTGATGTAACTCCAGTTAAAACCTGTAAGTATTTTTTAGTCATTTCAATCACTCATTAATTCTCAATTTTTAATATTTTTATTTAAATTTTAATTTAATGGCTATAATGTCAATAGAAATGACAATGTGTATATATGGTAGCTATTATACAGTATTTCAATATTTCAGATGGTTTGAGTACCTCAAGAAAACAATCAAAAGGCCTGCAAGCATTGGAAAAGGCACATAGTTCTCTGAAAAGAAAGCTTGAAGCGAGTTTATCAACAGAGATTCAAAGCCCAACAAAGACTCCAAAACTTGATTCCAAAGTGAAAAGGTAAGTATATATGGAGAACTTTGCATGTACATTTGTTACATTAACTTCATAATTATAAGTTCATTGTAGCACATTTCTTAACAAGTATATCTATTTTTATTTTGAATTCTGCTTCTGTTTGGATTCTCTCTAATTCATCATTTTTGTAGACATAGCATTAAATACTTCTATGTATTTTTCAGATACCATCATCTCATGCAAGAATTGGTGGAGGCTTTTCATTCTACCAATAGTTATGATTGAAAACTTCAAATACTGGTACTGAGCATTTCTCCACATAATATCGCAGAAACAGCGCAAACATTTCAAACAACAAAATATTTAGTCAAAAAGAGCAGAAGTTTGAAAAAGAAGTATGGGATTATTCCAGAAGTTCCAGCTATGTCAAAAGGGAAAGTTGTCACAAAATCCACCAAAGAGCTAGTTAGATCATTCTATGAATCAGATAAGATCAGCCGAACATCTACAAGGAAAATCCAGAGAACCCTCCAATAGAATTTTCAACTTTTGCATGCATTTAACCCAAACACTGTGTTTTAGCTGGATCAGGGGGAACACACTCACTGTGTGTTTGCACTTATCAGAATGCTAAGCTCCAGTTCTCTGCTATGGGTATCAAAGGGCTTGATTATAAAGTTTTGATGGAAAAAAGTATGCGTGACATCAGCAATAGAAACTGCATGATGCACAAATGTAATTTATGCCACAAAGAACAAGGAGTTACAGAGTTCCTAATAAATGTTGAAAATATACACAAGATAGAATATGACATGATTAAATATAAACAATGGGTTTCTACCAACCATTGCACTTTGGTGGAAAAAGTAGAATCAATTGAAGGTTTTATTTGTTCTTTAAGCACAAAAATAGCAAATTTAACTCATCATTATGTGGCCAAATCTCAAAATGATTTTCTAAAAAATTTTAAAATAATTTACCCTACAATGAAGCAATAGTTTTGTGATTTTTCAGAAAACTATTCTTTCATTCTACAAGATGCAGCACAAGGCTTCCACTGGGAAAATAGTCAATGTACAGTGCATCCATTTGTAATTTGCTGGAAGAATACTACAACTAATGAAACTATGCACACAAGCTACTGCTTTCTTTCACCTGACACCAAGCATAATACAACCATGGTCTACTCATTTTTAAATGCCCTCATTCCAGACAAAGAAGTTTCATCCTCACATTAACAAGTTACATTATTTTACTGATGGATGTGCAGGCCAATATAAGAATCGATTCAACTTTGTCAATATATGCAGACACATAGATGACTTTGGGCTCGAGTGTGAGTGGCATTTTTTTGCCACAAGTTATGGCAAAAGTGCTTGTGATGGAATTGGTGGAACAGTCAAAAGAGCTGTAGCCAGAGCAAACTTGCAGAGAACTTTCAATGATCAAATCATAACACTGAAGGCAATGTTTCATTTTTGCTGTGAAAATTTGGAGAATATTAAATTCTTTTTAATTAAACCTGAAGAAATAGAAAAAGTGGCAAAATTCCTAAGCAAAACATTTGACAATAGTATCCAATTAATTGGAACCAAAAAGTTTCACCAATTTGTACCAGTTAGTACCACAAAAATTAAAGCCTTTGAATTATCTTCTAATCATGAAGGTAAGGAGAGGCTAATTGTGAAGTGTGCCACTAATGCATATAAAAATAAAGATTCATTCTGAACCCCAAAATTGGGAAATACATAGTTTGCTCCTACAATAACTCTCAGTGGCTGGGGCTTGTACTAGAGTACAATGAAGAGTTTGATGACAATAAGATAGATTTTTTAAACCCATCTGGATTTAGCAGATATTATTATTTCCCACAAATAAGAAACATCTGCCATATTTCAAGACATGATATTTTGGGTATTCTAAGTACCCCAACTTTGAAGGGTGGAACACTGCATATCCAATATATTTTTGGAGAAGGAGAATTAATGAAGTTCATATAATGCCACCATTTTATTTGAGCGTATATTCACAAGTTTTAATATGAATATAATGTCACCAAGTTTTTTATTGAAATTAGTCACTGTTTATTTGATGTATCATAATACCATGAGCACAAATGACATGAAAATGCAGGGGCATCCACAGGATCAATTAAGTAAGGGGGCACTTCCAAATACAGGGGAGGCACAAGTATTTGCGAGTGCCAGAGGTGTGAGCTCTAGGGGGGTCTGGGGACATGCTCCCCCTGGAAATTTTTGAAATTTACGTTGTCTGGGACAGCATTTCCTGCCTTCTGTAAAATAAGGATTTTTTTAGACATCCTTTGTATGTCCATGATATTAGGGTGAAACCAGATACACAATAACTGGGTAGATATACAAGTTTATTATTATTAAATATGGGAAATCATACAATATTAATAATATATATAGTAACCAATTACTATCTTCAAATATTATGACTAGATTTTGGGTTTATGATCAAATCTATCTGTAAGCAGTTGATGAAGAAATGAGGGGGCACCATTGAAAAATGAGGGGGCTTGGCCCCCTAATGTGGAGCCCCTGTGAAAATGTAAATTATACGTGTAATTGTCCTTATTTGAATATAGCTGTATATGTTTCTATTACAATATGGGTTTGCAAACATTTAAGTGATTTAAGTTATTTGATTAACTGACTTGGTAAGCCACGAAAGATAGTCTTCATAATTAGGTTTCAAAAGGTGCAAACTTTTTATTGAATAAAAAGGATTCACCATTTGAATAAAGATGTTAGTATTCACTTTTGATTCTGTTATAAAAGTATTCTTTAAAATTTAAACTTTGAATAAATAAGTGCTGAAAAATGTTCAAAAACTACTAGCAGTAATTTTAATTGGTAATGAACAATATAATTTGAGCTTATATAAAAGCTGCAAAAAATTGTCCAAAATTCATTTTTGGTTGACTTTTTAAATTTATTTATAACATGATACCCACCCTTTTTATAGTTTTTATTTATCAACCATAATATGAAGTTTAATATTCATAAAAAAAATTGGGGGGTTTTAAGGGGGTTTTAAGGGGTCAAGCAAATGGGGGAGATGGGGAGTAAAATTTTGAAAATTGCTTTACAAAGCTAAAATTAGTATCATTGGATAGATCTAGTCTTGCTGATTCCATAAATGTATAATATGTTAAGTTTATGATTAACTCGATGGGAGATATTGCCCATCAAAGTGGGCATGGTATAGGGGGCCCAAAACTTTGGGGGCCAATAACTTAAAAACCGTTAGTCATAGAGCTTTTCTGTTTGAACCAGTGGATTTGGAATGCAGACTTACCCTATAAACCAATTTTCATCCAAATCCGAGTCAGAGTGGTGTTTTGCATTGGTTGATCTGTCCTGTAATGCCTCAAAAATATTTCAGCCATAGTGTATGGGAGATTTTTGGAATGATTTGCCATATGATGTGGTAAACAGTAGCTCATTAGTTAATTTTAAGAAAAATTTAGACTTTCATGAGTGAGAGAGATAGTTTGTAGATTGTATATAGTGTATATTCTTTGCTTCAGTTATATAGGCTACTATGGTAGTAGTAAATAGTTGTATATTAATTAGCTGACCTGATGTTCAACATCTTGCAAGATTTTATTATTATTAAAAAATGTAGCTCATGACTTGGATTACCTTAACAGGACTGAGTGGCTTCATATTTTCCAAATGTAATGTAATCCCAAACCTAGATTAATATGGTAAATTCAAAAATTATTCCAAAAACATTTATACTATTTTAATAGTATACATAATATTATTAAACAACATTGTTTTTGGAATTTAATTTACCTTATTAAAATAGGATTTTACCCTGATTTTACCAGCCCTCCACAAATACTTTCAATGGATTTTTTAATCCCAAAAGGATTGAGGTTAGTTAACTTGACATCAGTCTTACTTTTGACATAGATAAGCAACATATTCAGGGAGAGAGAGAAGTTATCTTGAGAACAGAGTTCATCTAAATGGAAATAAGTCTACTTGGAGACCCGTATTGAGCGGAGTCCCACAGGGGTCTGTGCTGGGACCTCTGCTTTGTATTGTCTATATAAATGATCTAGAGAAGGGCCTATCATGTAAAACCTCAAAATTTGCTGATACAAAATTAGGCCATAATGTTGTCAGTAGCAGGAGCAATGACAATACAAAGACTTAGACAGAGTGACAGCCTGGGCAGATAAGTGGGAGACGAAATTTAATGTTGATAAGTGCAAGGTTATGCATATTGGGCCAAAAAATCCAGAATTTGAATACAATATGAATGGAATTTGGATTAAAAATGATGATAAAGAGAAAGATTTGGGTGTCACTATGACTAATGAACTTAAACCCTCAAATTACTATATGGTAATCAGAAATAAAGCAAATGCTAGACTCAATCTCATGCACACACACATTGAATACAACTCACCCAATATTATAAAGCAACTATACATTTCATATGTGAAACCCCTCCTCAAATACTGTATTCAATTTAAGTCCCTATTTGATACAAGACATTGAAAAACTGGAAAAAGTACAGAAATGAGCAACAAGAATGATCCCATCTCTAAGACAATTGACATAAGGAAAGACTTACGTATCTAAACATGTTCTCATTAAAAAGGTGGTGGTTCAGGGGTGATATGATAGAGGTGTATAAAATGATAAAAGGGTTGGATAAGATAGATTTTGAGTCTCTTTTCATTAAAGATCACAATAACCAGACTAGAGGTCATAGTATGAAATTATTTAAGCAAAGATGTAGAACAAATTTAAGAAAACACAGTTTTACAAACAGAGTAATTAAGTTTTGGAACAGTCTGACAGAAGAAGTGGTGACTTCAGATACACTTGATTCTTTCAAAAGAAGGTTGGATAGTTTGATGTCTGCAAGGGACATCTGGTGATAGTGTTTAAGCCCATTTTTATTGCATGAATGGTACTAGTTTATTTCATATATATTATGTGCATTTGGGTGATAGATCCCACAGCTCAACACAGGTGTTGGGGGATATAGGGAGGCAGCATCTTGGGTTAGGGGATACTCTCTGTCCTTACACACCCTATTTAAAGAGATTCCTCTGCCGAGCGGTGCGCCCCATAGTAGTGTGAGGTATTGAAAAACTCAGGATCTTCACTTGCCCCACAAACACCTTTAAATGGGAGACCCAAAATGGGTGCACACACATTTCTACATTACTGTACAGTCTTTATAACCATACCTACACTTTTCCTCCTAAGTATATATACTGTAATGTATATGGTTGTAAATTGTGACTTGGTCCGCAATTGATATGGACCATGACTTATTTTTGGTTGGCAAGGTACTGGTATTGATGGGTATTGTAATGAAATTGACTGGATTCTTTGGATCTGATATATTTTTGCATGTCAGTTATAAATAGATATAGAGTAACATATTTATGGATAGTAGCCTATTATGACTTTGATCCTCTGGATCCAGAGATTCTATCTTTAGTTTTAAATTGATAATTAATTAGTTTTGTAAAAATTGGTTGTTGCAAATGTACAGGCAGTTTTTACATCGTGGAGCCACCTCAATGGGCCAAAGTGACCCCTAGTGTGCCAACTATAAAAATTTCGGTAACAATTCAGAATAGGGGCGCCACCTCAATTTTTGTTTTTTCCACCAAAACATGCTAAAACCATTGGTTTCCTGTTGTTTAGGATGAATGTGACCATCACCATTACAGTAAATTATTGCTTGAAGTGATTTCACCCCCCCCCTCTTACGATCTGGGGGGACTACCATGGGAACCGGGGGTTTTGGGTGGGGGAACACAGCACAAGCAATAATTTACTATAATAGTGATGGTCAAATTTATCCTAAACAACAGGAAACCAATGGTTTTAGCATGTTTTGGAGGAAAAAACAAAAATTGAGGTGGCCCCTATTCTGAACCGTTACCATAAAAGGTAACTAGGTTTAAATATAAAACCCTATACCGATCAGTTTATGATGCGTGATCTTTATGGGGGCCCCCATACCCCAATAAAGACCTAAATTATACAAATGATAATGGGCTATTATTCATTTTTTGACCCAGTCACACCCAGCTATAACAGCAATATATATTGAATAACCAATCAAAACTGAATAAGAAAATATATATATTATCTTGTGCAAATTTGTATAAAATGTTTTTTTATTAAAATATATTTCCTATTTTTGGTTTTTTTCAATATATATATATTGACTATTTAGTAAATACTTCTTATTTTTGGTGATTCTAGCTATTTCTGTATAATTCAATTTGTCCTGTTTTACAAATAAATCATTTTTAGCAATTATTCGTCTGTTGAACTCTGTTCAGTTTATTTTTTTTGTGACGAAGTATGATGTGCCAGTTATACATATTTGATTTTGAAGACGTGATCCGCTATATTGCCCTCAATGAAGACAAGAGTTTAGACCTTTTTTTTCAATCACGGAATAATTAAGACATCCATGACCTGCCCTAAATGCAATAGTGCTTGTATTTTAAGAAAAGACCAAGTCTTTAGGTGCCATAAAAAAAATCCTAAAAATAAACATGTCTCAGTTTAAGGGCAGGCGAAATTTAGCCATTTTCAAACTGAAGTGAATGAATGATAATAGGGTTGCCAACTCAAAATTTCCTAGATTCATATCCAAAGAGCACTGCAGTAGCTATATATATTTTTTTGTAATTTTCTAACTTCATTTTTTTGACTATGCGACACATGCAATCAAGGTATTTTAATGAGGGAAACAACTTTGTCTCTATGGTATTTTTCAAAATTTTGCTTGTGGCGCCCGTATTCTGAACCATTACCAAAATTTCTTATGTTCTTTCTTAAACAGATGCTCAGGTTACTAGAATCTATTGATAACTTTGCAGCTGCCTGGGTACAATCAGGTTGGGATTTAGCCCTACTAAGAGCAGGAAGGTAAATTTAAATCAGCAGCAATGCCTATCAGGGGGAATCGGTAGTAAAAGATTTGGTTAATATTCGTTTTAATGCTTTGTTCGTTTACGATAGAAGGAGACATTCTATGACAATTTAACATATAAATTCGTATTCAGGACACCTTGAAACCTCAGGGAAACTGATAAAAATCAAGGAAATATAATAATTATTTTTTATGGAAAAAAAAAATTTTTAGACATAAAAAGCAGCCATTATAGGCCATTGACCGAGTATTTAGCTCTTAACGCTGTTAAAATTTTACCGATCCTCGTCTCCAGTTTTATGGGGAGACATCTCATGGCAAAATTAGGAAACAGGTCAAATTAGCCAATTAAATCTGGTTTTTGTTTCATGTTACCTTATCCAACCAATCAGAGACATGCATTTTGAATCTCTAATAATGTATACTCATTCCAAAATCCTTATTCAGTTCGGTTTTGGCTATGGTTTGTCTGGGGTGTGATTTGGATTACTTATAAAAAAGAAGACGGTACTGAAGTTTTCTTTACTAGTCACAGTGTTTTATTTGTCCGCAGTGTGGTCATGAGTGTAATTATAGAGAAGTTGCTGACCAATATTATTGCAGAAGATTGACTAGGGACGAGCACGGCAGAAAAAAAAAAGTATTCCTTTTACTTCGATGTCTGTGAGCATTGGTTAGGCCAACAAGTTCAAATTGGTGGGCCTGGCAAAATCGTCTATTTATTCCTGTTGGTCGCCACTGATTTGTACAAACATCCCAACGCTGCTATTGAAGGTTAGAAATTGTGAAAAAATGCGGGTTAGGTTAAGTCTGAACCAAAACACATTTTTCTGGTGTTTTTTGGTGTGATTTGTTCAAATCTGAACTTCATTTCTTTGGGAAATGAGCCATTTTTAAGAAATTTTCAATTTTAAAATTTCTCAAAAACGGCTCATTTCCCAAAGAAACGAAGTTCAGATTTGAACAAATCACACCAAAAAACACCAGAAAAATGTGTTTTGGTTCAGAGAGGAGAAAAAGCACTAAAACGAATAATTACCTTACTGCTTTCTGTCTTACTAATGAGCACTTCTAAATCCATAGATTCTTGATTAATTAAGTCATTAGTATCATTACTGAGCTTCAGTTTCGGTTAATATTCGTTTTTTGACCCAGTCACACCCAGCTATAACAGCAATATATATTGAATAACCAATCAAAACTGAATGAGAAAATATATATATTATCTTGTGCAAATTTGTATAAAATGTACTTTTTAAAAAAAAATATTTTCTACTTTCTAATATGTATGTATATAAATTTCGGTTGGTTTGTTTATTTTGACTACCTTTTTTAGAGATTTTTCTTGGCTTTTTTTGGCTACTTTTTCTTGCTTTTGCCTACTTCTTTCTGTTTTTTGTTAGTGTGGTGATTTTCATTCTGCTGTTATGACGTGTCAATCTTGTGAACTTTATTTTGAAGACCTAATCCGCCTTGTTGGCCTCGATGAAGATAAAAGTTTAGATGTTTTTTCCAATCACAGCATAATTCCAACATCCGTGATTTGCCCTAAATGTAATACTGCCTGTATTTTAAGACAAGACTCGAAGGTGTTTAGGTGCCGTAAAAAAAATCCAAAAAATAAGCGTGTGTGTGGATTTACTGTTTCTATCTTTAAGGGCACATGGCTAGAACATTGCAACTTCTCGGTGAATAAAAACCTCCAGTTCATAAATATTTATTTGCGAAAATATTTTTCACATTATGCCGAGAAAGTTATAAAACTAGGCAGTGAGTCCATTGTTAACTGGAAATCTTTTTGGGTGGTTAAGTTAGGTTAAGTTAGGTTGTGTTTAGCACGAATGCAAACTTTTCTGGTCGATTTTGAGGTGTTTTGCACGAATCTGCCATCCGTTTCCTGTGCAAATGCGTAGTTTTCGAGATGACGATATCTCGAAAACTACGCATTTGCACAGGAAACGGATGGCAGATTCGTGCAGAGCACCTCCAAATTGACCAGAAACGTTTGCTCTCATTATAAAAAGAGACTGGGTCAAAAAACGAATAATAACCTCAGTTTCTTACCCCTTTTAACAACAGTTTCAACTTTCAAGGAAGAATGAGCCATGTCTGCCCAAATCAAACCAGACTAGGACCAGCCCAGGCTAATCTAAACCAGGTGACACCCTCGGAGCCGAGGGAGTTAGGCCTAGGGGTATTATTGTAGTTTTGGACATCACTCGCTATAAATTTACCAGTTAGGTTAGGTTAGTGATTTCCGATAGAAATGAAAATCAGCATCGTTTAAAATACATCGAAAAATGTTTGAAAAATATAATTCGAACTTCCAAAATTCGTGATGCCCGAAACTATAAATTTACTGGCTCAGCCCAGACTCAAGCAAAAGCACAAACCCAACCCCACCACCAGTGTTGCCAGATGGAATTTTTAAAAATCTGATAAATCTGATTAAAAAATCTGTAGAAATCTGTAGATTTATAATATTTATCTAAATAATAATTTTGACATATTTTTATTTAATTTACTGTCTTAAGGTATTATCAATGATAAAATCTTGTATAATATTTTCTTTATTTTTATAAACTTATATAAATATGGCACTTTAACATAAAAAAAAGTAAAGTAAACAAATTGAATTCCGTTACTTTGTGACAAAGGAAATACCTTTTGGTTATTGCTGTAATAACTATAAGAACACGGAATACTTCTTTAATTCATACACATAAATGAAACCAAAAAAAATCCTTTTTAGATTTAAACAGATAAATATCATTTTTTTCAACAAAAACAAAAACATTCCATGCTACCATGACGTAGAGGGAATATCAACCAATCAGCGCCGATTAAATGATTTAATCGGCATGTATATCGTAGTCAGAAGCGAGTCGACTCGACTTCTGAAACTGAATACCGAGAACATTTGTGTCCTATTGATTGAGACTGTAGGCCTAATATTTCCTTGTTGTAAATTTTGGAAGTAAATAATAATGATTGCTTGCTGGATTAAAAATCTGTAGATTATGCATAAATTATTGAAAAAATCTGAAAATCTGAATTGCTTCATAAAATCTGTAGATCTACAGATATATCTGTAGATCTGGCAACACTGCCCACCACACTAATTAAACCAAGAACAATGAAAACAAATTAAAAGAGCGAACAACAAAACAATTTAAATTGACAGCGAATCTGAAATAAAGTGAGTTTGTTTGTTTGTATACATATATGGTATCAACGTATGAAGGGCCGCATTCCGGCATTCTCAACTTCCCCAATAATACCATTAGCGGATCTAAGCGGGGGAGGGAGTCGGCAACGTCTTCCCCCCACCTCAATTTCTTGCAAGTGCCCTATTTGAATGATGTGTATGTCTCTGAAAACAAATTTTGTTTTTGTAAATAGATCATGGTTATTTTATTCAAATTCTATTTTAAATCTTTATCCATATACAATGTACTTTAGGATGTATCATGCTCAGGTCGAATATTGAAAAACGTGGAATTTCAAGATTGGCAGTATGTATTCCTATGTAAAATTGAATTTTAAGAGGGGTTCGTCTTCTGCAACTTTTGCGAAAAATAGCAGTTAAGTGTTCAAAATCGCACTTTTTTGTTGAAAAATGGGATTTTTGGCCAATTTCAAAGACTTGGTAGCCTCAAATGACCTCCATATGTTCCATATTGTTCACATACACCCTTAAGCATTTCTAGAGGCAGGCTTGGACCCATTAAAGATCAGCCAAAGTGGTAATTGGAAAAGTGGCATCAAAATTCAGTTTAGGGTTTCTATGAGTTCTCAGACTCATGTCTCCATACTCAGACTTACCTCTGATCTTCTTGATCATCTCAACTCCCCACCCCCCCATGCCCTCTCCTCTTCATCCTCACTGCGCAGGAGAGAGGCAATGAGGTTCTCACTGTGAGCATGATATGCTCCACGAACTATCACATGAGTGATTATGTTCCTGACTTCAGAGGTCTGGCTTCTCAGCAGTCCCAGAGCGGTCACAATATGGTGAGGTCCATACCTCATGTGGTGCTTCACCTTGATCTCAAAATACATCTTGAAGTAGAAGTCCAGGCAGAACTTCAGCAGCACCTCCAGCTTCTTCAACACCTCCCCCTTCAGACCATGCTGCCTCATCCACAGCATCAACAGAGCCTCACCTGTAGTCAGCCAGCGTGACTGATTCAGTGGGCCACAGTTCAGACCAGCAACTTCCTTGCTCAAATCTCCTGTCTTGAGAGCTTTGATCAGTAGGTAGCAGTTCTTCTGGTCAGTGCTAAGGTTCTGCCTTAGCACTGACCAGAAGAATTTTGATGCCACTTTTCCAATTACTCTGATTAATTGGGATAAGGAGAAACTGTATGAGCCACTCTTCACTTGTAAGATGTCAAGAAGAGAAGTTGAGGAGCTTCTCAGGTCTCCACTTGAAGTTGAGAACTTCTCAGTTCACACTCAAAGCTGTGAAAGAGCAGTCCAGGAAGTTTCAGCTGCAGCTCATGCAGTGTATGGGCGAGAGAAGATGGTTTTGTTCGTGCTCGGATCGATCAAGAATTGTTGCCAGTTTTCAAGTCAAAGCAAGACATTATGAACATGTTTTAGATCTCTACAAGACCTGCTAGACAAATCAAGATGCTTTCAGAAGAAAAAATCTCAAAACATTCAGTTGACCAGCATATTATTACAAGCTGGGGGTGGAGGAGGGATTTATACAAATATTAAAGAATAATTGCAATTGCAAAAAAAAAGGTTGAACGTCACAGCAGCTTGCAGAAAGGTCGGAGCAGCTGCCATCACACTCAGTGATGCCGAAAATAAAATAAATAAAAATTGGTGGAGGCGTTTCTAAAAAAAAGAAAATACAAGACCAAGAAAGAACAAAAAGATTCTGCCTGATGAAGAGAACAGCCGCGAAATATGGTGTATAGGAGACTAAAAATCATACAATTCCTTAGTTTTGGGCCATTTTGGGTGATTTTTATTATTTTAGGGGTTATGAACCACTTTGGCTGACTTAAATGGGTCCAAGCCTGCCCCTAGAAATGCTTCAGGGTGTATGTGAACAATATGGAACATATGGAGGTCATTTGAGGCTACCAAGTCTTTGAAATTGGCCAAAAATCCCATTTTTCAACAAAAAAGTGCGATTTTGAACACTTAAATGCGATTTTTCGCAAAAGTTGCAGAAGACGAACCCCTCTTAAAATTCAATTTTACATAGGAATACATACTGCCAATCTTGAAATTCGCGCTTCAATGAGCATGATACACCCTATTGTACTTCCAAACTTGTAGTTGTAATGGTTTTCATAGGTGGCCTCAGTAGTACCGGTGCAGCCATATCACTATTTTTATCTTCATCTTATTCTGATAGGTCTTTCAATTGGTAAGATATTTGTAATTGTTTGAAAAATTTTCTGTGATAACTGTTGTACCCAAATTAGATTTTTTGTATCATATTTCAATGAGACTGATCTAACAAAACAATACAATTGATCTTATTTATACTCGCTCATTGGTGGTCTGTTTTAAGAAAAAAAATTTTAGTGCTGTGCTCTTTTTATTTTAGGGGTGCCCTTTTCTCTTTGGACCCCCTTATTAAAGTGCCTAGATCCGCCTTTAACATGATAGTATAAATGGTTATAATGTTTTGTATAAACGTTTTAATACCCAAACTTTCCTGAAATTAAAGGCTAATTCACGTTTGTTAAGTGTATTAAAACAATTGGCAACTTTCTTTCTTTCTTTGCTCATTGCTAGAAAATCTAGAAGAGGAAGAGCTATTGTTGTCCCAAGGCGATATGATGACTGAGCTGATTCATACAGCATTGCTTGAATATAAGTTAAGGTGTATATATATCCATCTCATAATTGTAAGGTTAGTGAAAAATTCACTTAATATAGAGCTAGCATTTTTGGGCTCTTGTGGCATCACTGTTTGGGCACTCTTGTGGCATCATTTATTTTGGGCACTGGCCCATCCTTTCTACTCGTTTGTTGAATGCGGCACTTACAGGGCGTGGTCTCATAGAGAGCTTTCTTGCAATTCAGTTTGGTTGTTTAGATGCAAGATTGTTGCATCGTGCAATGGTGCAGGTTGTGTGTTGTTGCAAGGTTTAGAAAGAAGACCATAAATAGTGCCCCTTTCGTTTTTATCTTAATTTCATGCAACTGAGGCCTAAGGTAGGCCCACATCGAGTCAGCAACCCTGAGATAGGACCTAATAAGACCTCCAAGTCCGTAAGTTTTAGTCTAGCTTAACTTGGGCTGTTGGTTGAAGTGGCCCTTCAGAGCTGGCCGTTCAGGGCTTATCTGGGATTCTGAACCTAATAAAATAAAAAATAACATAGTCCTTCGAAACAGGATTCTAGCCCAAGACTGAGTTAGTGACTATTTTTTGGCAAAGTTCTGATTGTGCAAATTGTAGGCCAAGTTAAGCCTGGACGGGTTGAGCATAATTGAGTTAAGGTCCCAGGGTAGAAAGATTGGTCGCCCAATTGCGAAACTTGGCCGCTAGTCTGTCGTTGTTTTGGGCCTACATTTTTTATTGGTTTGGTTAATTTTGGTTTTATTGTTCGTAGGCGAAGGTTGCAGACTTCGGTGCGCCAGTTACTTGGGTGGAAAATTGGTATACCATACTGGTGGTTGGTCAGTACCCCAACCAAGCAATTTAGTTTATTTGAAAAAAGGTAAAATTTGAGTTTGATCAATTTGGTTAAGTATTTTCGCCAATTCAGCTCATTTGGCATTGAGCCCAATTGTTGTTTGCATTGAAAATGAGTGCAGCTGAATTGAACAAGTTTAGAAAAAGGAGGAGCGCCTACAAAGATTTAATTACAAAGGTCATTGCCACTATAGATTCTGCCATAGAGCAAGAGGATTTAAGCTTAGTGACTGCGCAGCTTTTCATATTAGAAACTGAAAAGGTTGCTCTAAGTGAAGTAAATGTTAAAATTGAGGCTCTTATAGAAGAGGATGAAATAGAAAATGACATAATTTACTTTGAAGAGATTATTGATGACTTAATTAAAGCATGCCACAGTGCAAAATAGTTTAGCAGCTCAGTACAGTTAGAGACCAGGTCTAATAATGAAACACAGCCCTCAACAAACGGTGTTTGTGAAGTTAAGGTTAACAGATCTGCAGTTTAATTACCGAGGCTTGTACTCAAAACATTTTTTGGGAGTATTCAGGAATGGCAAGGATGGGCAGACAGTTTTCAGTCAGCAGCTCATTCTAGTCAAGTGTTAAGTGCGGTGGAGAAGTTTAATTATTTGCAGTTCCTCTTGGAAGGGGGGGGGCAGCAAAGACAATAGCAGGATTAGCATTAACAGAGGCTAATTATAATGTGGCTTGGGATATATTAAAGAAACGGTTTGGTAAGCCAGAGATCTTAATTAAAAGCCACCTCTGTGAACTTTAGCTATACCTCCTGTTAATAATCCCAATAGTGTCAAGGAGTTATGGCAGTTATATGATGAATTTAACATTAGAAATAGGTCCCTGGACAACTTGGGTGTAGGAATGGAAAGGTATGATGTAATGTTGGTCACTATACTGGAGTCTAAACTGCGTAGCTCAATTTTGCTTGAATTAAGTAGGGAACACTCTATGGAACATGTGTACATCCCCCTTCAGCAGATGTTAAGTCTTTTAGGTACATAATTAGCAAGACGAGAGGGAATTGAGTTTGCATAGTGTGATGTTAAACAAGGGGACAAAGGCTGGCACAGCACCAAAGTTTCTACGAAAAGGAATAGCCCAGGTACAGTGTCAGCTCTACATGCATCCTCTGAGAATAAATTAAAGGGAATCAAGGAATGCATATTTTGTGAAGGCAACCACAAGTCATATAAATGTGAGGTGACTGAGGCTTTATCTGTTGGGGAGAGAAAGGACAGGGTAGCTAAATCCACAGCATGTTTTAAATGTTTTTTTAAAGGTCACAGAGCAAGGTTTTGTAAGTTTAAAATTTTGTGCAAAAAATGCCATGGCCGGCATCAGCCATTATTGTGTGAAAACACTCCTAGTAGGCCTAACCCAAAAGTAGAGACATCAGTGGCACATGCCACTGCTATGAAAGGGAGTAAAAGTAAAGGGAGATTATTGCAAACAGCTGCAGCATTATTAATTGGGAATGATGGAGAAGCTTCTGTAAGAGTGTTATTTGATAGTGGTAGCCAATGTAGCTTTATTAAGACCAGAATTTCCAGAAATTTGAAGTTTAAAGAACTTAGGGAAAATTTAAGAATTTCTTGGTTTGTGGATTCAGTTCAAAACCGAACCAAAGTTAAGAAGGTAGAAGTTCTGGTTAAGGGGTTGTTACCACAAAGTCCCACTATCATGGTCCAAGCTGTAGAGATTGAGGAACTTTGTGCTCCAATTACTATTCGTTTAGATATGGCATGTGTCCAAGAATTGCAAGTTAAAGGAATTAATTTAGGCAATAATAAGTTTGAAGGAACAGAAGATATTAGTCTTTTGATTGGAGCTGACTATTATTGGGACTTCATCACTGGTAACACTGTCCGCACATCTCAAGATCCTGTAGCTATTGAAAGTAAGCTAGGCTGGATGCTACATGTAGCTATTGCAATGAAATGGAGGTTAAAGCTCTTTTTGTTAAGATTGAGGAGAACAGCCATGGTTTGGAAAGGCATTTGAAAGCCTTTTGGAACTTGAATCCATTGGCATAAAGGACAAATAGGAGAAGCAGGCATGTACAGTGAACAGTGATGTTTTAGAGCAATTTGAAAAAGATATTGGGTTTAGAGATGGTTGCTACGAAGTTGGCCTCCCTTGGAAGGATTCTTGCAAACCCAGCTCAAACCTTCAGCTAGCCAATAGGAGGTTGGAGACTTCATTGCACAGGTTAAGGAAAAATGAGTTGTTAAATGAATACGATAAGGCCATCCTAAGCTATGTAAAGGAGGGCTATGCGAAAGGGTGCAAGGTGAGCTGGTGAGCCAGGAAGCACATTATCTGCCACACCGTGCAATGGTACGGCGAGACAAAACTACCACCAAACTGAGGGTAGTTTTTGATGGCTCAGCCAAGGACAAAAGTGGTGTGTCCTTGAATGACTGTTTGGATGCTGGGCCAAATGCAGATTTATTTTCCTTGTTACTGAGATTCAGGTTTGGTAGAGTAGCATTGACTGCAGATGTGAAACAAGCATTTTTGAGGATAAAATTAAAACCAGAGGACAGAGATGCATTAAGGTATCTGTGGGTGGATACGAAAGACTTGTTGGAAAATGAACCCAAGGTTCAAGCATATAAATGAAGTCAGTGTTGTTTGGCCTCAGCTCTAGTCCATTTATGTTGGTAGCTACTATGCAGTACCATTTTAAGAAATATTCCGAAGTCTATGCTAGTACTATTGAACACATAAGGCAAAATGTTTGTGATGATTTACGGTGTTCAGTGGATAATACAGAAATGGCTAAACAGATATTCATGGAGGCTAGAGTTATAATGAAGGAGGCTGTCATGGAGCTTAGAAAATGGCAGACCAATCATTCTCAGTTACAACAGTTTATGAGTCAGTCCTGTCCTTGTTTGGCAGCAAGGAGAGGATTTGTTTACCTTCAATGGGAAATCTTTAGTAGAGCAGGCTGAGAATGAGACAAGGTGGACAAAACGTACAGCTCCTAGTTTGGCTTCGAAGGTCTTTGATCCTCTTGGATTCCTGGCTCCATTTGTGATGAAGTAAAAAATTTGGTTTCAGAGCCTCTGGGAAATTGGACTTGGTTAGGACCAAGAGTTACCCGATCATATGGTGGTAAAGTGGAAATATTGTTTCAAAGAATTGGCACATCTTAGACATTGAAATCCCAAGATGGTACTTTGGAGAGTTGAACATTAGTCCAGATAATTTGGAGCTGCACATCTTTTGTGATGCACGTGAGGAAGCCCATGCAACTTGCATTTATATAAGAGGCACATTCAAAGAGGAAGTTGCAGGTTGGTTGCTGCAGAGAGCAGAGTAGCACCGTTGAAAAGGCTTTCTATTCTAAGGTTGGAATAGATGGGTGCAGTCATTGCTAGTCGGCTTGCAGTTACAGTGCAAAACTCTTTGGGCCTTTATGAAACTCCAAGCTATTATTGGACAGACTCCACTATAGTTTGGCACTGGTTAAGAAGCCAGGCAAAGAAATGGGAACCATTTGTTGCCAATAGGGTGGAGGAAATTCAAGCACACACAGATCCAAAGCAATGGAAGCATTGTCCAGGCACCCAAACCCAGCTGATTTACTAACACGAGGAATTTCAGTGAAAGATCTTGCATAGTCAAGTTTGTGGCTAAAATTTGGAAGTGAAAACTGGCCTTCTAATCAGCCTATTGCAGGAGAATGCCAGGCTGAAAGGAATTCTGAAGAGTAAGGAGTTTCAGCAAGCCAGGCAATACTGGGTGGTATATGTACAGAAGGAAAATTTGAAGAGAGAAAATTGCTCACCAGCAGTCCATTACAGGTTTTACCAACACATTCTACTCTCAAGGGTTTGGATGTGTTTTTGGATCAGAATTTATTGAGAGTAGGAGGTAGACCACAGATTTCTGGGCTTCCAGAGGAGAAAAGCTATCCAATTTTGCTACCTTCTGGGGGTCACTTTGTGGAACTTCTGATCGTGGATACACATCATAAGTTATTACATGTTGGAGTTAGAGAAGTGATAATAGAGATCAGACAACAGTTTTGGATTCCCAAAATTAGACAAGTAGTAAAAAAGGTCTTGCATAGATGTGTGGTTTGCAAGCATTGGAGTGCAAAGCCATATCATGAAAAGGTGGCTCCACTTCCAAGAGAACGGTGTATCTATACTGCCCCATTTGATGTAGTGGTAGTAGACTTCGTACGTCCAGTCTATGTGTATGAGCAAGGGGAGTCTAACAAAGGTTATATGTCTTTTCACGTGTCCTACCACCAGAGCAATCCATTTGGAGTTGATAATCAACTTAAGTAGTGATGTGTTTCTTTTGGTCTTTAAAAGGTTTGTGAACAGAAGGGGTTTCCCAAATAAAATCATATCGGATAATGCAAAAACCTTCAAAAGGGCTGCAAAGGAACTCCAAGAAGTTTGGTCCTTGCTAAAAGAGGAGGGACTCCAATCCTACTTTTCACACCATGGGGTACAGTGGGAGTTTATTGTTGAGAGAGCACCATGGTGGGGAGGATTTTGGGAAAGGCTAGTGAGAAGTGTAAAGTGTCCATTAAAGAAACTTTTGGCTGATGCTCATTTGAGCAAAGAAGAATTCTGAACTGTTTTATGTGAAGTAGAAGCAATGGTGAACATTAGGCCTGTCACTGTTTATAACAGTATGCAGGATGCAGAGCCATTGACACCAAATCATTTTCTTTGTGGTAAACGATTAACATCAAGCCCCAGTGTGCCAGAAGACTTGCAGCCTATCCAGAGCACTCAAGGAGAGTTAACCAGAAGGTTCAGGTACCTTGAAGAGCTACAAGATCAGTTATGGAAGAGGTGGCAGATGGAATACTTGCCAGAACTCAATTATTACTCATCAGGCAATGTAAAGGGCTCCAATGCAAATTGTATCAAGGTGGGAGAAGTGGTAATGATTGGGGATGAAAGACCAAGGCAATGCTGGAAGTTTGGCATAATTGAAGAGTTGTTTGTTGGCAAAGACAATTTAGTTAGGTCTGCACTGGTAAAGACTTCAGGAGGAAAATTAAAGAGACCTATACAAAAACTCTATGCTTTAGAAATCAGCAAAAACACGGATAGTCAAGATGAAACATTTGGGTTACAGCCTCGTGGAGAAGGCTTGGCTAAACTTGCAGAAGGTAATGACAACAATGCCTCTTTGGTAGAAGAGGAAGAGCCATTGTTGTCCTAAGGCGATATGATGACTAAGCTGATTGATGCAGCATTGCTTGTATATATTAAGTTAAGGTGTATATATATTCATCTCATAATTGTAAGGTTAATGAAAAATACACTTAATTTAGAGCTAGCATTTTTGGGCTCTTGTGGCATCATTGTCTGGGCACTCTTGTGGCATCATTTATTTTGGGCACTGGCGCGTCCTTTCTACTCGTTGTTGAATGCGGCATTTACAGGGCGTGGTCTTTATTGAGAGCTCTCTTGCAATTCAGTTTGGTTGTTTAGATACAAGATTGTTGTATCGTGCAATGGTGCAAGTTGTGTTGTTCTTGCAAGGTTTAGAAAGAATACCATAAATAGTGCCCCTTTTGTTTTTTATTTTAATGTTATGCAACTGAGGCCTAAGGTAGGCCCACATCGAGTCAGCAACCATGAGGTAGGACCTAATAAGACCTCCAAGTCCGTAAGTTTTAGTCTAGCTTAACTTGGGCTGTAGGTTGACGTGGCCCTTCAGAGCTGGCCGTTCAAGGCTCATCTGGGATTCTGAACCCAATAAAATAAAAAATAACACTCATTCTTAAGACTGGTTCACAAATGTCCCAATTAAGAATGAACTGTAGGACAAATTAAAATATTTTAATATGCTTCACAAATGTAAATTACATAATTTGTAATTTTTTAGATGTCAGTTACCCAACTAAAGAAAAATTCGTTCATAATTGTAACTATTAATGTACATAGTAGACTGTGATTTTTAACTTTGTTTAACAATTATATTGTTAAATTAGTTGGCTAACTTATAAATACAACATAAAAGCTCTTCTCAAAACTTATAAAATGTGTGACTGTAATTGAAAATCATATAAATTCAGGTTGGATAAAATATATTCAATAAAAAGTACGTGAAAAAATCTTAAAAGTAGTTACTCTCATATCTAAATATGATAAACATGTATACAGTTACTTCATTTAAGGGGTTCCAAAAAACCTTAGCCCCCCCATTTGCAGCTTACATGTTTACTTATATCGAAATAGTTTTTAGTGATTATAAAAATATATAAAATTCTTTATTTATTGCAGCTATTAAAATTACTCTAGCTGATAAAGTGATAATATAATGGCTTCTCAATTAATTGGTGATTTCGAGAGGCAACATGTGATAGATCGCATACGAGCAATAACATTTCGGGAAGCTCATGATGCTGGAGCCACCTTTATAACACGTTCATGGGTTGCCAAAAAGTTGCGAAGAAGTGAGGACTTCGTCAAAAGAAATTGGAATAAAACTTTGGTTGAATGTGAAATGGATACAACGAAATCTGGGCGCCCAAATTTGCCACTCTCTCAGGAAACAAAGGACATCATTGAAAGCGGTACGCGTAAGCGGAAAAACAGCTGTGCTAAACTTTCTAGAGAGATCGAAGTGTTGAAAGGAAAGATCGTTAGTGGTGAGATCATCGACTGTACCGTCATAGGCAAGGTTTAAAGCCTTGGCATGAACTTCCAAAGAAAGAAAAAACTCAATTTAACATCGATGACAGAATGTGGTTTGCCCATTATCTTGAGATTGGGATGTGGGATGATTTCATGCATTTAGCTGTCTCCGATGAATTTTTTGTTTACGTAACACGTCGGCCTAACTACCAAAATGATCGAGTGTGGGCCACAACACCAGATGAAATCGATGACAATGAACATTATCGCGAATTATTAAAAAGTCCAAACTGTGTTGGTGCGTTTGTTTTGTTCACTGCAAAGAAGCTCATGTGGGTGCTGAAGCCAAATGGTCAGAGTTGGGATGGACAGTATTTTCGTGATATTATTCTATCCCAGCATGTCATTCCTTTTCTAAGAAACCCAAACAATGTTATGGATGTCGATCAGGTCACACTTCTGCACAATACGGCCCCCTGCTTTAAGGCATTAGCCACTCAACAGTTGTTGCGGAACCATGAGATCGATTTCTTTGGAAATGAAGAATGGCCAGGAAATTTTCCTGACCTGAACGTCTATGAACACATTGGATCAGTTATAAAGGACAAGGTTGAATGTCTCTTGTTTCAAGAAACTGCAGCAAATCGATTTTCGAAGGATACAATGACGCAACACAATGAAACTGTTTTAGCAAATTTGCGTAACGATCAAGATCTATTCACGTCACTTTTGGCAAGCTACCCAAAGCGAATTCAGGCTGTCTTGGAAGCCAATGCGGGAACACCAAGTTTTAATTGTTTCTCATTAAATGCAGGATTAAATTCTCTTTTGTAAGGTATGTTTAGTTTTACTGTACCTCTAATGGTTTAGGCCATGGGCAGGGGGGGGGGGCTAAGGTTTATTGGAGCCCCGTACATTATTCTTATATTTATTATTTCAGAGAAAAAATTAACATAAAATTTTAAATTTAAGCTAACGAATGACAGTTCTTTATCATATCAATTGATTAGCAGCTGCTGTAACCACTGTAGCCTATATACATCTATGAGAGTTGAAACGCGGAGTGAAAGAGGTACAGTATTAGGAGAAATTACGTCATTATGTATTTGGGTGGTCAAAAAAAAATTCTTCATTCCCACTCTCTCATTCTGTTCTACCAGTATGTGGTAGATAATAGATATTATCCCATGCAAAAAAATTTTCTCAATTGAAAAATGATCGGGGAAGGTGGAGCAATTCGGGACTTCGGGGCAACTCGGAACACTCCTTATACAGCTCAAACTAATGCTGTCATCTAACGTTAATCTATCTCCGTCGGTGCCGACACTGATCAGTGGCCTTGAGACAGTGGGACGGGGCGAGTTGCGCCAGGTAGCTCCGCAAAAATTAGAAATCTCATTTTTTCTCCATTTGATCTATCATCAGTGAATTTTTTCTTGATTCATAATTCCAAAGCTGTAAGGACTTATTTTGTTACTTTTTGTGTGTAGGTTACTTATGGATCAGCGTTTGATTTTCACGTATCGTCCCGTTTGAAATTTTATCAATGACTTTGTGGTAATTTGGGAAAAAGAGCAAAAGGAACCTCAGGTTTCGAGTTGCCCCACGATTTTTTAAACAAAAAATTGTAACGGCTCCCTCAAATTCCAGTTACACCTAATACAAAGCTAGAACGCTATAAAAAGTGATACAGAATGGAAGACAAAGACAGAAGGTGAAGATAAATGTTTTTGTATTTAATGGGTCCAAATACTCGTCCTATGTGTGTACAAAACTGCGAGTTTCTTAGAGTCCCGAGTTGCCCCACCTTCCCCGAAGTGGTCCCGAAATGAACTGAAATATTATGCAAATACTCGATATATTTTTTCATATTCTGTCAGTAGTGGTCATGTTCAGTCATTAATATTCCTATTTTGTTTCTATTTTTAAAATTTTATTCCAATTTTTCCTAATTTTTCAGATGCAAAAATCCTATCTTCCTACGTTTTGAAAGGTACCGGGTGCATGACGCCCTGCATATGTTTAAATCTTCTATTTCATATCGCAACCTCTAAATCATAAGCAGTACTCTTCCATTTTGGTCTGAATTATTCTTTTCGGCATTGGAACATAATGGGAAGGTGGGAAGAGAGGGTGGGGGAAAGAAAAGAAATTTGGGTTACTTGTGGTGGACCACCCTATTATGTATTTTGAGTACAGTATTGACAATGAATTTAATAATACTTGTCAAAATTTGTGAACTTCCTCAGAAAGCTTTGGTGTAATTATCATTTGTTATATTATTAGATTTAATATGGGATACTTTTTCTTTTTTTGCACTTTCTTGGTAAGAATATTTAAAATGCAGTGATATCAAATTCACCGCAGCAACAAAAAAACAAAACATCTTTATTGCGGATCATTCACAATCCATAGCCACTTAACCTAACATACAAGTACAATCTTACGTATACACTGAATTTAATACAAAAATAGGGCCAACATAGCCACTTAACCTAGCATACTGGCATACTGTTTGATTAATTATCTGACAATTTTATGTATATTGTTATTATATGAAACATCTTATAACACTTACAATAACAGAGCCACTTATATAACAGAACTTAATATGCATATATAATCTCTGCTACATTACAAAAATAAGGTATTATTAACCATCAGTTGTCTGTACCAAGACTGCCATATAGGTGAGAGGTACACAGTATCTGAAGACAGGACATTGTACAATAACACATTAGAGCTGTTTTGGAGCCTAGTAATGAAATTATATATATTCTTGCAGATTAACATTTGGCTGGTAAGTAGGTTACGCGTAGTAAACATAAAACTGGCACTGCACCATTTTGATTCCCTACATAGCATACAAAAAATATTATTATAAGCAACAGAGTTTATTCATAGCAGTTTTTGTATAGTTCCACCACAGTTAGGATGTATACAAATTACAATGCAGTACAGTAAGTTCTAAAAAGATAAGTTTTAACTGATTCTGAACACATACCAAATTTCTTTACTAGTATGTCACCCTATACATATAGGTTTTTACGTTGCCTCTCAATATCGAGTTCATCTCGCAGCTCGTGAGTAATTACATGAACTAAGTATTTACATGTGCCTTTGACAGGTATAGCCTGGCCATTCATTTCAAAATACCCACATGATACATATTTTAGTAGATAACACCTAAAAATCAAAATACAACTCTTTGCCCCATTATAGGTGATATCATTTTCTATACCATATTGTTCATATATCTCTAACAGTACTCTCAGCCCATCAGCATACATTAAATAATTAATTTTTTCCTTTCTAATGACAGCCAGTACGTGCAGTTTTTAGTTCATTGGTAAGGTCATCCATGTATATACAGAAAAGGTAGGGTGATAATATACCCCCTTGCCTAACACCATTTGACATCTTGTACTTTAGGACGGCTTCCTTTATTCACATGTCAGTACCATGTTTCACTCTAAAGCCAAACTGATTGTCATAAGTCTGCAAGTAAGTACTTATCCTATTATAAATGACATTTTCTAACACCTTAGAAAGTACACTGGCAAGTGCTATTGGCCTATAATTATTCTTATCACAGATACTAGCACCATTATTTTTAACAACTGGCAACAATTCAACTGACAAAATGGAATGTGGCAAGTACCCATGCATCATTCAGCTTGTGAAATACATTGCAAGCATGTATGCTTGTATGCCATCTCGGCCACAACTTTTGTTATCATCTAACTTATGAATAGCCTGCCAGATTTCTGAGTCATTAGTTAATAGCTCCTCAGAGCCTTCTACATTTAGATATATATTTAGTCTATCCCTCCCCGAGTCAATTAAATAGAGTTTCTGAGGTGACGTGTATATATATATATATATATATATATATATATATATATATATATATATATATAGTGTAAAGTCACTAAAAGAAAGCTGAATGGCAACATAAGAGGATAAACAGCGGAACGCGGCCTGTTCGTTTGTTTTGGCTGGACTAGCAGCATGGTTATTCATATCTGGCTAAATCGTTGGTGCTAAGTTTAATTTGATGTTGCTAAAGTGTTAAAATGTAAGCAGGAAGTTGTCAAATAGTATATACGGGTAGGCGGGTAGGGGTAATGTCTATAGCTTCTAAATTAGTAAAGTGAGAGAGTTAGGTAGGCGGTTTGTAGGAC